>JAANDH010000221.1:14515-93623 GCA_011799765.1 Nymphaea thermarum | reverse complement strand
CTAAGGCCACTTGGAAATATATCAATCTTATTGAATGAATGTCAAATGGCTGTGTAAAACAGCATACATGTACAAGAGGCGGCCCAAGAATATATACAAGCAATAAGAGTGAAGTAGAGAAGGAAGAGAGGGCTATTCTAGCTGTTGGAGGTTCCAACGGCTCATAAAGGAGCCGTTGGAACTCCCAACGGCTAGAACAAAGGGGAAACAAAAAGAAAAAGAAAATGAAAAGGAAAAAGAAAAGAAAAGAAAAGAAAAAGAAAAGAAAAGAAAAAGAAAAGGAAAATAAAAGAAATAATAAAATACATAAAAATAAAAATAAAATATAAAAAATGTAAAACCTAACCTAGCTATGATATCAACAAGATATCTTATTTCCTAACAGTTTCATCTTCACTTCTTCCCCTGCTCCTATTTACAGTTTTATTACCAGTGAGCTTATGTTTTTTACTACTGTAACTGGCCATTTCACTTTCACAACAATGTTTTCGAATGCCGTGCTCATATTACTCCTTTAGCTGGCCGTTATTGCTGAAATATTTCTGATGGTCTGCGGTAGGCATCTCTACTATCTCACTATCCTTGTAGTTGACTCTTTTGTCCTTAAAACTGAGCGTTTTAACATGCTTACTAAAAAGTGAGAAGAATTTTCCTACTTTCCAGTTTTTTTCATGCTTAGTTTGGTTCTTGATGGACAGACAATATATGGTTTCTCTGTGCAGTTACTGGTTGCTGGGGGTGGCATGTACATTGAAGTGTTCAATAGGGGAGTCATTCCCTTGGCTTACAGCATCAAGAAGAAGAACAAAGCAGGAGAGACCAACACATATTTGGACGGAATCTACCTATTGTTCACTTACTTTACCAATCCAGAGTCTATAGGTGCACTTGAGACCAGACTGAAGAGAGATGATGATGTCATCAGATCTTCCAGTTTCAAGATAAGAAAGAGAAAGTACTAAGAGTTACACTTTCTCTTAACAATTCAAACAGAAAGAAGAAGAGAAATGGATAAGGGAATCAAATTGCATCTGTGACCTGCCTGCTTTTCAGCTAGTTAGATTCGATCAACTTGTATTTTTTTTTTCTGTATTTGCTTGTGGATGTGCATCTTTTTGAACTTTGAGCACTAGAAAGCTCATATGTTGAAAATTCTGAAAAATCTTCATTGCAGCTTTTCAGGTTTTTGCAGTTCTTATGGTTCTGCAGCAAACCAGCTTAATGGGTATTGTGGACAAATAAGAAGCAGTCTGCTTGCATTTTTTCTTCTTCCATGAAGCTATATCACTGTAGTAGAAGAAGAATAGATCTTGTATGTTTCCTTCTTGATGAGGCTATGTCACTAGGCTTTGCATTGAGCATGTGTGCCAACAACAGCTTTGACATGATACTGAATATGACGCTTATGGAAGGTTGGCTTAGCTTCACCTTTTTCCTCTTCTCGAGTTGGTTGTCTGTTTTGTATGTGTTTGTTTCAATTTTTCTTCCTTTGTAAATTGTCGTTGTCACATTAAACCTCAATTTCATTTTAAATTTCTTCTTTTTTTTGGTTGAGTTGTCCAAAATTTTTATTGTCTCCAACACACATAAGCTCTGTGAAATTCATGTGTTGTACCAAGCTTTTCTTATTCCATATCTATATCCATATCAGTATGGGAAATGTGTGAGTATGCACATGCACACACACACACACACACACACACACACATGAAGACAAACACGGACAAGATTAAGAAACAACTTACACTGCTAAGTGCTGGTAGAAAGTGATCATCATGTTGGTGATATGTAAAATGTGTTACCACGTTAAGTCCCATTTTCATTTTTCAAATTTTTTTTGTTAAGTAACATCTGATTTTAGACTAGCCTTGAGATTGAGAAAAGAAGTGTTAGTTGGCCTGTGATACTCACTGGGGATCTAGCAGTGATCTATTTTGAGAACATTACTGATCTTGTTAATTGAGCTTTTATGGATAACAATCATTCATGATGTTTGCTCACCTACTCTTCTAAACTATCAGCTCTCGTCTCCTTTATCCTACGAATAGGTAGATGCACCACAGAACTAAAATGGAGATCCTGCAGCATAATGTGGTTCAAGTACGTGCCATTTGTGAGCACATGTGGGCCTTCCTTTTTCAAGATGAGTGGAATAAGACGGTCCTGCCTCAAACAACCGTTGTTAACGACAGCTCATACTACCTTTTTGTATCTCTCCTTTTTCCAATGCTTATTATTGACTAACGAGGAGAGTGATTTACAGCGTATCCTGAGTTGTTCTAACAGTAGATTGTCAAGATTGTGTGTGCGTGTCTATATGTAGATACCAAGGCTAGTGTCCTCCATCAACCTGGTGATTTTCCATCAATTTGGTGATATTGGCCATTTTGTCTCAGATGGGTAGAGCTTGAATCATTCGAAGTTCACCTCACAGTGACATCAAGCACTTTTAAAGGGGGAGCGGCACGCCATGACCGGACCTAACCGTGTGCTCTGAGCCTGTGGATGACCTAATCTGAGACTGGTTTGCTAACATGACCTGATCATTATAGGTAAAACTTTACTTAAGGATGAACAGGAGAGTTAGATATGTACGGTTCAATTACTATGAGTCTGTGATGAATGTGGTGGTTACTGCTGAATGACAATAAGCAGCTCGTTGTTAGGGTTGGTTGAGCCAGATCTTCGTTCTAAGATGGAGGTTTTATCCCAGAGTTGAATTTATAAAAAGACTTCCTTTGCACGAGCAGGGACAGGTCCAAGTCATAGTTCTTATGCAGACAAGCCTGAAAGCTCCCATGTTCAAAGGAGATAAAAAATTCGAGGCCGAACACGAAAGTGCTTGTGCCACAACCCACTGGAGAAAGTTCCATGAGGAAGATGATATGGCACACTGGAAGGCCCTCGGGTCGGCCTCCCTGTGTTCCAATGGCGGAGGCAAGTTTGGGTTGATGTGGGCAATTGCCCACACAAATGCTTTTATTTTGATATTGATATTATAATATATTTTACTCATTTATACATGAGTGTCCCTTCAAATTTAAAATTTAAACCACCAGTGCCTCTTAATAAAAAATTTCTAAATCGGCCGCCACTACCTTGTTCTGCCGAAAGAAGACGACCATATGGAATATTACTAACGTATGGGACCATCTTCACTGCAATAATGCACCGACAGATCGTGAAGATAGAAAACATAATAAAGATCGAATCAGCTATCGTAAACAGAGAGATTCGAGTCATAACTTATATCTCCTACCCAATTGATTTGGTGGATAGAGAGAAGCAAGTTTGTGACTACCTAACGGTTCAATGCATCAAAATCTTGACCCCAATCTGCATCTTTTCTTTAGAAATTATGATTTCACTTAGAAATTATGATCTGGCATGTTCCTGGATTTTTACCTAACTGTCCCCCGAAATTCGAAAAGTTATGAGAAGGTTGCAAATACAAGGCTGTAGGCAGTTCGGGTTTTTTGTTAGATATTAAAAACTCATGAAAAGGTGCTCACTGTTTTGAAGAAATAGCAAATTACTTCTCAATTTTTGAAAGTTAACCGACAGTTAATTTTTTATTTGAGGAATCCCAAAAAAGAGCCACTTTCTAATAGAAAATACTAAATTTTGATATAGAAGCATAAAACACCTTCATAATGAACTTCTCCCATGGTTGACAAAAGATGTTTTTGTGTCCAGAAGGGTGTTTTTGTTATTTCATACAAAAACTTAATTCTTTTTTATCAATAAGCGGCGTCTTGATAATTTTTAAAAAAGTTGAGGACCTATTCGTCAATTTTTTAAAGTTGAGCGATAATTTGTTGCTTGCTCAAACGTTAAGCATTTGTTTTATATTCTTTCAAAAATAAATGGATGTTGATACAATCTTCAGAAGAAATACTTTTATCTATGTCTTATGTCTTTTGTTATGTATGCTTTTTGTGTTGTAAATAGTGTAACATGACATTTAAGTTAAAAGGTGCATTGCTCTCGGGCCAGTGGTTCATAATACTCTCGCCCACCTGGAATACCTAAGATCAGGAGGCTAAATCTAAACGGCAATATAATATAGGTGTATTGCTGTATATTCTCATAAAACATTTGGGTTCAGGGCATGTGAATTCATGCCCTAATTTATGTGAATCCAATTAACGCTGCATAGGAGCAAAGCCTAGGGGAGTTCTCATGGGCCTTAGCCCCATCTCAATTTTTATTTAAAATTTACTTGTAAATTTTTAAAAAATTTACTTGTTTTATATAAAAAGTTTGAAAAATGATATTTTAACCCGTATCAAAATTTAGAAACTTTAATTCGTCATCCCTCATATCCCTCACGCTGCATCCCATTATTCCTTACCACATAACTTTAATCAATCTAACAAAAGGCAGTTTCTCCTCTAATGCAGCCTAAGGCTGCCCAAGTTGCTTTATAGGATTGGACAGGATGTCGATGCATTTTTATCCATCCATACCTACAATACATTCTTCAACTCAGTGTTACATTTGCCACTGTTTACAACTCAGAAAACTCAGAAAAATAACACACACTGACACGTGACAGCAACCATGGGATTCAAATCTCGAATTCTTTGAGTGTGACAGTACCATTTGCACTATGTCCCGTTCAGTTCTCTCCGGACATTCAACTTGATTAGAAAAATAAATATAAGTCAATGGAACAAAGATCTTAAATATTTTCTGTTCTTTTACGGCAAAGGTTCAGCCCTTCCCTTTTTTCTTTCTTTTTTGCTGTTCAGAAATGCCTGTTAAGTAGCCGGGGATGCAAATTGGTAGGATCTGGTTTTGGGTCTTTTCTTTGGTAATCATAACATAATATTCTTACTAATCTACAATTGCTACTACTGCTGTGGAAGCTTAAGAGGAAATCTAACTGACAGTTGGGAGTCAACTTCCACCTCCGGCCAAATGCCCTTTACAAGAGAGAGAGATCCCCAACTCCCACCTAGAATAACAAGGCACCTTCAACTACCAGTCCAACTTCCCTTTCACAAGAACAAAAATGGAAGGAGAAGAAGCGCTGTAATCTGATATGAAAGGGTAGTAGGAGAAACAAACTGAACTAGAAACAATTTTCTTTCATATATATGCTGCACTTGCATTGTTGTTGGTCTCGTTAGCAAAGGATTAAGGTTGAAACTGTTTTCTCCTACAGCCGATTCCTTATGTCCAGTAATGGCAGGTACGAGTATGTTCAGCTGGACACGCTCATCTCCTTGTCTCACAGGACTGCTAGCACAGTCGGCTACTGTGACTCGCCATGGACGGAGCTCAAGGCACAGATGCGGCTGCTTGCGCCATCAATTGCCATTACATTCATTCAGTATTCATCTACTGTTATAACCGACTCGATTGCCGGGCACCTTGGACAGTTCGAGCTTGCATCTCTTGCTATTGCTTACACATTTATGCGACTGGCATATGGCGTGCTGGTATGTATCTACTTTGATTACTGATTTCTTGACTGGTTTTTCTCAGAATTGAGTAATGAAGCCGCTGAAAACTCTTCTGGCCTATCTAGATACAAAATTTTTCTAACACTTGATGTTTACCAGGATTTTGCTTTTCTTTTTGCCGTTTGCAGTTTGGATCAAAGGTTTACTTGATAAATAAAAGTTGATCGTAAGACTTGCTTGATAATGGTAGTTGTTTGATGCTCAGGGGACAGGGAATACTAAAATGCAGCTCACAGATAACGCTGTGGCAACATTTATGATTTTGGATACAAGTCATGGGCTTATTTTGTGTGTCATTTCATAGAGTTCAACACTCTCAAAAGAAATGCTTGCTTTTTGTTTGTCAAAAAGATTATTTGTTGAAGTTACCAAGAATTTCTTTTCTTGTTCCACGCACGCGAGCCTGTTTTAGGCTGTGGGACTGAATTTTTCAAGTCAATCGACTATAATTTAGCCGTTAATATGAATATCTCAATCTAATAGTGTCTCGTCTAAAATTGCTCTCTGGAAATCCAGTCCCAGAAGGAAATCCCAGTAGCCATGATAGCTTTCTTGGGCATTCATGCAAGATAAATAGAAGAGACCATCTTGTCAGGACAAACTAAATCTGTCATTCTTACTTCCTTTTGAGAGGGCTTAAGGGACAAATTGTCAGTAAATATGTCACCGATAAAAGCAGCTCCTGCTTTCTGACTGAAAAAAGAACGCTACCCATCATTAAATTGCTTCGGGCTTCATTAAATTGGCTTTTATTAGTTTTTGAAACCTACATTCAGCTTCAATGACATGAATGGTTCTGTTGATTGCTTGCTCTTATTTCCTTTCATGATAGATTTTTTTTCTTTTAACTCTATTTTTCATAATCTATCTAGTGAATCAAAACACACATAAACCGCCTACTGAAACATTTAGTTCTCAGGCGAGTATGGGAAATGCTCTGGAGACTCTAGGTGGGCAAGCTTTTGGTGCCGGAGAGTATGACATGCTTGGGATATATGCACAGAGATCAATCATAATCCTGCTAGGTGCAGCATTCCTTCTTTCAATACCTTGTTTCTTCTCAGAACCACTATTGAGGATTTTTGGCCAATCTGCTGACATTGCAAAAGAAGCATCTTTTCTGCTGAAGTGTATGCTTCCTCAGCTGTTTGCCTCTGCCCTCAACTTCCCTCTGCAGAGGTTTCTATATGCGCAGAGTTTGATCATCCCTTTGCTTTGTATCTCCGTTAGCCTGGTCTTGCCGCAGATGCTTTTAAGTTGGGTTGCGGCATTTAGGCTAAATTTGAGCTTGGTTGGGATCATAATTGTGCAGAATGTTTCCTGCTGGTTGTTCACAGCCATCCAATTTCTCTATATCACCCATTCTGATTCATGCAAGAGTTCATGGAGAGGATTCTCAGTGTGTGCATTCTATCAGCTTGCAAGTTTTCTGCAATTATCACTTTTCTCTTCAATAATGATTCTGTGAGTAATCAATCCCGGATTCGTCTTCAGTCACCCTTTTACCCCCTAGTAGTTGAAAACTTTCCCTGTCACTGACATTTTTTTTTTTTTTGGATCTTGGGTTGTAAAGATTGCAGACGTGGTATTATCAGATCCTCATATTTCTAGCAGGAACTCTAAGTGATCCAGAGGTTGAAATAGATGCGTTGACAATATGGTACAGAATCTTATCCCTTTTTCAGCAATGCCAGTAGCGACAGGTCCAACTTAAGATCATTCTTACATGTAAATTTATTTTTCATTGTTCTTCGAAGCAACTTGTATACGTTCTAACCTTCAGCAAAAATTCTCGACCTTAGGCACTACAAATTGGTAGAGGGAACTGTAGAATACAGATGAAAATAATAGCTGAAAACATTTTTTCTCGAGTTCTAATGTTCTTTAATATATGTGAAATTGTGAAAGCATTTGGATTTTTCGTTTTTTACAAATAGTGGCAGATCTTTTGAATTGTAGCATCAACCTAATCTGCATGGAGGTGATGGTGCCATATGCATTCAATATCACGACAAGGTTTGTTCTTATTTTATGTCATTTATTTTTCACTTCCTACGTAAATCCAGAACCTTCAAAAGGGTCTATCCTTTGATGCAGCATAAGAGTTTCCAATGAACTTGGAGCAGGAAACTCACAAGCAGCAAGCTTCTCAGCTTTTGTAGCGATGGTTGGATCTTCAGTTGTCAGTGTGCTCGTTGCTGTTATTTTTCTTCTCTTGAGAAACAATTTAGGATACCTCTTTACCAACAGCACCACTGTTGCAAAGAAAGTCTCTGAACTGGTTCCATATTTAGCTGCGACCATAATTCTGAATGGCCTACAGCTGGTTCTTTCAGGTAAATCCTTAAGGTCTTCACTAGGTTTACCTTTAAAGAAAGAAACTAAAACTTGAAAAACCAGGTGTTGCTACTGGTACTGGATGGCAGTCCTATGTGGCCTACGCAAATATTCTATCGTGCTACTTGGTAGGTTTGCCGCTTGGCCTGGTTATCTGTTTTGCATTCCACATGGGAATCACTGTAAGTTCCATCTCTCATCAACGCGCTTTCACAATTTCTTCATTTCTCTTCTCAGCTGAGCGTTCCTGAATCTGCTGTACAGGGAATTTGGTCTGGAATGATAGCTGGATCAACATTACAAATACTCATTGTGCTCTATATGACATGGAACGCCAATTGGAGTGAACAGGTATCCTGAGACAATTTTCAGTTCTTTCCAAACATTTTTGCGCATGACCAGACGCTTGCTTGTGTGCTTGTAGCCATTCATGTACATGTGCACCTGATGTGCTTCTACGTCACACGGATATGGTTGAGGATACAGGAATATGGACAATTTAAAATTTCTTGTACCATTGCCAAATAAAGAAATATCGACAGCAGTCCAATGAAGTGCCCATGTGACAATGATGCCCTTGTATTTAGTGAAGTCGCACTTATTTTTGCGTTACTGAATTTTTGCAGGCCAATCAAGCCATTGGGTTCTTGAGGACTTTGAGGGAGAACAGTAGTTGCAATATCAATATATAGATGGAAACAGACAAAGGTTACAGAAATGAAAACACTCATTGTATAGAGAAGAT
The DNA here is from genome assembly GCA_011799765.1 of Nymphaea thermarum. Classification (NCBI taxonomy): domain Eukaryota; kingdom Viridiplantae; phylum Streptophyta; class Magnoliopsida; order Nymphaeales; family Nymphaeaceae; genus Nymphaea; species Nymphaea thermarum. The sequence goes on along the minus strand of JAANDH010000221.1, from coordinate 85,070 downwards.
TGAGGGCACTGAGCCCCTCTGTACAATCTATAAATAGGAATTGGTGTTGAAGAACTGTTTGCCTCCTCTCTTGTATATGTATAATGTGATGATGAGTTACCCAGATTATCAGTTGCCTGGCCTTGTAACTTGCATCTTGTACTTTCAGTTACCAAAATGATAAGAGATTTCATATGCTACTGAACCGATAATGGCAACCTGTGCACAAAAGAATTTCTTGTCTTCATCGTTTTCCAGCTTCTTATTTAATTTTATGCCTGAAAATGGAAATAACATGTCAAATAAACTTGAAGACTTCTCACTTGTTTTGGGCCTTTGCATGCTACACCTGTCTGCCATTTCACAATCATATTCTCTGGATTTTCAGTCCTAACAGGTTTTTTCATTGCTTATCAACTTGGTTAAACATGTGCATGTAACTTACTATAGAAGCGCACAAAACTTAGAAAGTCATGCATCTTATTTGTCCTACTCGAATTATAGGTTTGAGATGTACCACTATTTTCCAGAACGTAGAAATCCTTGACAAGCCAGCGTTCCTTCAACATCCCCAATAATCCGTGCAATTCTGACCTCCAAACCCCGTTGTATTTCCTTCAAAAGGCTTCTGATGTTGTCTGCAAACTGCTTCATATCCACACCTAAAGAATCATCAGCCTTGAAGCATCCAGAGAGAGGACATGTGGTCTCTGACATTATCTCCATCAACTTCTGCCCAGTCGCTACCATGTATCTTTGTACTTGAAATGTTTCTTCAAGAAACAGCTGTAAAGTACCTGTCTGTTCCTTCCTTTCGCTCTCAGAATCTTTGCTTCTTTCCTTTGAACCACTTGCATGCTGTGAAAAAACAAAAAAATGTGAAACAGCAGCATTTAGATGGGCAGTGATAAAAAAAATTCAGTACGCTAGTGGTCAGTAATCTGGAAAAGGTGTAAATGAATAAGCAATTAAAGAGCCTACCATTCGCTTGCAGAGATCATCTGTCTTCTCCTCGAGAGTTTGATATCGTTTCAATTGTTTCCTGAGCAAACTAATCCCAGAAAGTAGGCCTTTCATCTCAGCAGAATTTACCATCTTTTCTTTCCCATGTTTGTCTGGAGTCTGACATTCAGTCAGCCTCTCCATTATGAGTAGTAGTTGTTTCAGTCTTTTGATCTTGTAGGATACTGCTAGTGCATGAATATCCATCTTCCATGAGGATTCCTTTTTTATCATAAATTGACCAAAGGGTGCTACTTTCTCATCAATTTGAGCCTTGTCCTTCAAAGCAACTTGCGGGCTCCCCTCAAAAATATCGTTCTTATTGAAGCCAACTTTCTCCTTTGGTGTAACTTGAAGTCCTTGAGTTCTCAAATCCATTTCTGGTAGTTCTTCCTTGACATGGCTATCACTTGTTTCAATGACTGTCTTTACAACCCCTTCCTGCTCCACTTCATCTGGAGTGTAATTTGCCATCGTCTTAAAGGAATTATTATCATTGTTCTCAGAGGGAATGGCAGCTCTTGTTTTAGTTGCATCTACATGCATGCTTTCTGCTTCCCTCTTTTCCTGCTCACACCGTGGGGCTACTGCTTGAATGAGTTTTGTTTCTATAGCCAGAAGACAATTTTCTCTTTCCTGGGGCTTACCAACCATGTCTTGAAGAACCCTAACTGGTCCAGGTTTCTGTTCCTGCTCCTTTCCTCTCAGATTTCTCCTTATAACCTTCACTTCCGACCATATTGCTTCATGGCCTGGTACAGGAGATATTTCCCGAGCAGTAGTGTCATTCTGGCAGTTTTTGATATGTGAAGTGTATCTGTCATTCACGGCTTTCAGGTCCTTCTCTTTGCTCAGCAACAGAGATTCTAGCCTTATGTTCTCAGTTCTGAGTTGGGATAAGTTCTCATTGAGCTCCCCTATATGAGACTGCAAACGCTTTGATTCAAGTTCCATGCTAAGTATTCGCCAGTGGCAAGCTTCGAGCTTCTCATCTTTGAGTCTCATCTGTTCAGCGAATGCTTCTACTTCTTCATCATGCCTTTGCTCAATGATGGTTGTGTATTTTTCTGTTTCTGATTGAACCAAATCTTCTAGCTGTTTAACACTAGTGGTTATCACTACAAAAATGAAATGGAAATCAGTGACTATTTGGATAACAGTCTGCATGAATGAAGTAAAGCAAAGTCCAACGTACACCACTTTCTTCTTTGAATAAATATATTTAAAACAATAGAACTGACGAAATATGTCATACAAGAAATCTATTATTGCCAAAATTGAGATAACGATCCTACTTGAGAAATCAACAGAACGACCAAAAGAAGGGAAGTCGTAAATTATGAAAGCAGTTCATATGGCGTACATATTTTGCTTGGTCTCCTATATCTTTTCCCAGATCCACGTGTTGAAATTTCAAAGACTATGAAAAAAAAATCAAGCTGAGTACATGCTAATGCTCTAATATTGCATAGAATCTGCCAAATTATAGAAGAAATAAGCAACAGAAGTAAATATTTGCATCGTAGCTATCAAAGAATGTTACGAAACCCTAACATGCACAATGGGTAAGCTCATATTCCTAACATGGGAGCGCTCAAGGAATACCATGAGTCTAGGTTTGGTTTCACCTTGGAAAGGAACACAAATAAACAAATATTGCGGAAGAAACGGCTTAGTACCAAGATCTCTGTCATCCGGGGGTGAACCCTCGTCAAAATATTCTTCTTTTGAGGCATTTTTCTCCATTAGGTCAGTGTGATCATGATCCTTCCTGAATTCTGGCTCCAAATAATCAAGCAGAAGAGCCTTGGGGCTTGTCTGCAAAGGATTGTTCATAGAAGGTTTTTCACTTCTGGCACTGCAGTTGTGAGAAGAACCATAATCCATACACAGTAGCGCTTTCCTGTCTGATGCAATCTCTGACCTCATATCAGGTTTGTTGGTCGAAACATTTTTCAGATTTTTGGCATGTCTGGCCACAGCATTATCCTTTGATTCACAAAGATTGGCCAGTCTTTCAATCTCTAGTTCAGCTTGCCTCCTCTTGGCTCTCATTATCTTTAGGTCCTTCAGTAGCTTCTGCCTCTCCCCAGAATCTAACTTGAACTTCCTCAACATGGCAGACACAATTTTGTCTTTCTGTTCTGAATCTTTCTGCAGCCGGACAAGCTCCATGGAAAGTTTGTCCGCCATTGCTATCGCCTCTTCCTTCTGCGCCATCACAGCGTCGACCTCCAATTTTGCTGCCTCCACCTGCTTGAGGACTCTAGCCATCTCGGCCTCAAGTTGACGTTGGCTGGAAACGAGTTCTACAAAAGCAGTCTTATGCTTCCAAATCTCAGAGGAATGCTCTCGAGCTTCCTTGTCCAGCATTTCGCGCAGTTCTTCAGCAACAGCTTCTGCTCTCTCTAATTTCTTCTCTGTTTCCACTCTATGCTTCTCTTCCTCTTCCAAGGCCTTCCCCTTTGCCTCCACCTCCAGATCTCTCTCCACCAATGCTTCATTCAGTCTGTAAATGGCATCTTCCTTCTGAGAACAGTCCGAGCAGGCCCTCGTCTCGAGCTCGTGTAGGTTCTTTAGAGCAGATTGCAGGTGCTGCACCAGCTTCTTTCTTTCTGAAATCCAACTCTGCTCCTGAGAGGCATAAATTGCAACAACCTTAGCGTTTGCCCTCGCATCCTCCCTCCTCCTCTTCTTCATTTCCTCAATCTCAGCCTGAGTTTGATGGAGCTTCCTCAGAACATCAGAATCAACCCCAATTGCTTCCTGCCTCTGTGCATTCCACACAAGCATCCCCAGTAGTTGGGCACTGCCTTGGAGCATCCTCTCCACCAAAATGACCCATCCATCATCATCCTTCGTTTTAGTGAACCTAGCATTCTTTGAAGATGAAAGGAGATGAAGCGCTGCAAAGGCACAAGAGACCCCAAAATACATTGGGTAAACGCCCCCATTTTTGTCCCAATCAACCGGCAACCCGTCACTAGCCCCTTTCTCATCCATCTTCTTCTACACCCTCAAACTAAGAAAACGCATGCACTCAAAAATTTTCCCTTAAGACAACACCTACATGCAATTGAAGAACACAAGAAAATCTCACCAAAATCAGAACAATTTCATTTTCTCACCAACCATACAGTCAAACCAGCCAGCAAATCTAAAAACATCACAAAACCAGCAAATTTTTTAACCACCACCAAACAGAACCTACAGATTTCACAACGAACTCAATTCCCAATCATCTATTAAGCATCACCTTGGCCCTTCCTTTTCCTCCCTTCAAAGAAACACTATATAAACGGATGGTGAAGGTGGTGCGGATCACACTTCAACAGCATAGAGAATGTGACCTCTCCACTTTATCGTGGCATAATTCCAAGGCTGGTTAGGCCTTCCAACAGACACACCCATCTCGAGCTCCCCGGAAAATCAGGCGGCTTTCTTTGTAGATGCATGCAAATCAGGTCTTTGGAATCCGACACACATTTCAGTGACTATACAAGAGAGAAGAGAGAGAGAAATACACAGAAAACCTGATTCCTGCCACCAAAGGCGTGCATTTCACACGCGCAAGACCTGCAAAAGAATCATCAGGCACAGGACGGATAATGTAACGGAAAAATGGCAGCTCAGTTCGCCCGTTCTCCTCTTGAGGCAAAATACCAAATCAACCCCCACCTCTTATGGAAGCCATTATTATCCAACTGCCCATCCCAGATATGATTTATTCGACTGCAGTCTTGAAAAGACCCATTTATCTCCCCTTACTGTGATGGTACTAAAAAATCACCAACCTTTTGTGAAGGAAAGAGATAGACCATGATTAATTAATGAGCAGTATCCTTTGCTTCCCAAGGGAACTGTGAAATCCAACTTCCACTTTCCGCTTCTGCGCTCACATATGATTATCGGAAAGGTGGTTAGGAAAAGTATGGTAAGATTTAAGGACAAATCCAAACCTTGTTTCTTAAAGAAAATACCAGCATGTTTAGAACAGGGAAATCATATACGCAGATAACCCAAGAAGTTTATTGCATTGTAGTAATATCAAGATGAAATAATATGTTTAAAATCAAATCTTCATACTTGTTCAACATTAATTTGACAATCTCTGTCAATGAAAATAAAAACAATTATAAAAGAATCGAACTGAATTGTGACAGATGAGAAAGGTCCCATTTTTTCACCCCACATCGGTGCGTCAATCAACCAACCATTGTCACTCTGCTTGAAAGCGAGGCAGCAGACATGATTGCTCAATTAGGAAGATTCTTCGCATTCCCTTGAGAATTATCAAATGCCAATTCCAGCTTTCCTTTTCTTTGTCCATGTTTTTGACATGATGAAGTGAAAAGGAAAAGAAAAGCAGGGGACCCATCAAAGGGGCCACTTGCACAGGTCCCTTTACAGAACAGATCATGCAAAGAGACCCCTTTTATTGACAAGCTTACCTGTCTGCTAAGCAGAACAGGAGCAACATCCCACTTGAGTTTTAGTATTTTAATGGCCGGGGCCAGCTGACGAAGAACTGTTCCTACTTTCCCTTTAACTATAAAAAGTTAAAACATAAGCTAATTATTACTGTGGTTGATCCTTTTTTCTAAAACCATTGAACAGAAGCAGAGGTTTCGAACGTTGCACTCATGTTCTCCCTCTGTTATTATATAATTTCTTAGATCCCCACTTGCTTTTAGTTTTTTATTTTTCTAGTGGCTTCATTCACCAATCTCAACATGATAAAATAAAGAAAAAAACTGAGGGACGTTCCCTCACTCCTCCCCAACATGATCAGTTGACGAATCTCCTTTGCACTGTTCACAGAGAAGTGCTTCAGTAGAATAGTTGTAGATCCTTGACTGTTTGAAAAAAAAAAGAAAGAAGCAGTTGGAACTTGGTGCAGGTTTACTGCTTATTCTTGACTTCTAGACGTTTATATTACTGTTAATGAATAAAAGTATTTCTTATGAAAGCCAAACAAAAATGACATTTTCTTTTTTCTTCAAGTTTCTCTGAAGAATAGAACCAAACCATTCCTTTTCTTCATGGTCTTCAATTTTCCCCTTCTTCTGTGCCAATTCGAAATTTAAATCCGATTTATATATGTCTAATTGATCTGATTTTGGCCTATTTGAACATAAATACATTTACGATAGATCTTTTTTGAAGTTTCCACCATGGTCATACTCATGTAAGTGGAGCACTGACACCCATTCCCTTGTGGAACATGGCATGAATAGTACTTATTATTGATAGCACTTTATATGAGGTAGGAACTCATAAAATTTTGTGAACACCACTTGGTGATGTAATTTCTTTCGAAGTATATTTTTTTAGAGACTAGTCCAACTCAAAAACATATAGTCATATTTTAGGGATTGTTGACTTACTGTAAGACTTGCTTAAAAAAGGAGAGAGAGAATGTCTCTGACGTTATTGATCTTCACTCCAGATGCAAGATCCCAAGAAGTAAGGCAAGGATAATGATTTTTTTTTAGTCTTATATTGATCATTAAGAAAAAAGAAAAAAAAAATCACTAACAGAAAAAAAAAAATCACTACCGAGTGCCCTAGTTTATAGTTTTAAAGAGTGCAAACCAAGTTAGCTATGAAATGGGTTGAGATCAGCCAAACTAGAAAGTTGAGATTTGCTGCAACAAACTAATGATTTCTATGGCAGGTTTTTGTAATTGGTATTAGAGCTAAGTAGATATGACTGGTTTTAATTAGTTTTAGATACCAATTGGATCACACTAAAAAAAAATTGGTTTTGTAAAAAAATGTTTTCTTAATCAGTTTTGAAAAAGTGTGTCAGGAGCAAAACCTTTTTTTTTTTTGTGTTCAACAATTTGTAACTATTTCATGAATCTGCCTCAATCTTTTCATTTTCCAAAACAGACCCAATAGGTATTAAGTTATTCACTCCCCAAGTTTCGCTAATTTTGGAATCCTTCAACTGATTGAAAGCAAAATCACTTTCTTTTTATCTCTAAAAATTAGTTTTGGAGTCATTCAAATGACCTTTTAATTTTATTTATATTATACATTTTGAAAAAAGAATAAAATTTTTTAATAGCTTTGGTGCTCTGCTGCCAATTATCTTGGTTTACAAAAACCGGCTAGACAAGGATCTGCATGAACAGACACTATATGACTATATGTGTATATATGTAGAGAGAGAGAGAGAGAGAGAGAGAGAGACCAGACTAGCACGAACAAGACTCATTCGGAATCATTTGAAGCGTCTGATCTGGCTAGAAGGGACGGCTCAGATGAGAGATGAGAGAAGCAGTACCTGGTTCCTGTTCAGTCTTTCTCTCTCTATAGAAGCAGTACTAGTTCCTGTTCTGTCTTTCTCTCTCTATCTCTATCTCATGGGCGGATCTGATTTGATGAATATAATAAAGTGAGACCTTTATCGCTTGTAAGGAGAAAGGTGCATGAAAGTGAGTGGTAAACTTCGAAGTGAGGGCAATGGAAAGGGAAAAATCAAGCCTGCCAAAGGTCATACAACGTTCGTCCTTTTCTCTATTGGCCAAGTATCTAAATAATGAGCAGCAGCAGCAGCCCCCACCATGAGCTGCCCATCTCCTTCCTCTTTCACTTTCGCCCCCCCTTTGATAACACCATTAATAAAATACCAACCACCTGTCTTCTTCTTCTGCAGCTCTTCTATCTGCTCCCTCTCTTCCTGCTTAGACCTGTAAAGTTGGGGAGTTGCTGAACTAATCATAATATCACGGCTGCCCATCCCCAGGCATAAAATGTAGGTGCAAAGTCTCTCAATCTCTTCCTTCTTTCTCTCTCTTCCTTTAATCACAGTCACATCTCCGAGTGGGTTGCCGTAATGATCGGGGCAGTGGCTGGCTGGTGGTCGGCATTGTTTCAAATTTTTGAAGCATCAACTTTCTATGATGCAATTGAGATAGTACTGATACGCAAGTTGAAGCACAATAGAGATATTGGAAGCACAAAACCGAGTAGCAGAGCTACCATGGGGCTGGAGTAGGGAACTGCCCACCCCGCCCACCCCAACCAGTGTAAACCTTTTATAAAAGTTTTATTGTCATATGTTGTACTCAGGCTTAGCTATATGGGATGTTCACACCGGACCCAGACTAGTGTCTTGTAGTTCTACATGCACTCACTTCATTGCAATAATAAGATGGGACAGTACGCCTCAACTAAAACTTTCTAACTCCACCGCGGCCAAAAGCAGACTTGATAAAATTTAGCTTTTTGATCATGTTCCCTGACACTATGAAGTTTTGAGTTGAGTTCATCATCCAACAAGAATCTGATCCAGTTACTTGTATGCATCATATTTTAAGCTAGTTTGGTCCTAGAAAGTACAAACCCGGAAATAATGCCTATTAGTTCAAGTTCAGTATGGCCAAGACATGATCTTCACCCCCTTTCTTAGTTTTAGTTTAGGACCCGAGAAAACCACACCCAGGTGAGAGACTTTGCCGCTTATTCGATGGTGTAAAACCCTAGGACTTATGCTCATCTCTCTCCCTCCCCCGTGGTTGAAATAATGATAAATAATTAAAATAGATTATCACATTTTTCTCTTTGTTTTTCTCTTAATACCAACTATTTAAGGAAAAATGATTGAAAAAAAAAAAAATTTATCCGTTTAACACCTAAGAGTTTGGTACCGATTCAAATCTTTCAAATGAAAGACATCGGTAAATAGTTAAAAAATGTTAAACATTCATCTCTTAAAGTATTGGAAATGTTCTCTTGATAATTGTAACGATAAATTTCATATTTTTAACCATCCAACAACATCCAGTAGAATGAAAACTAGAGAGAGGAAGCGAGAAAGATACAAATAAAAATTTTACAGGAACGAAAAGGACAACCAAATGAAATTTTCATTTCATGCATGTCATGGATATCATAATTTTCTGAGTGTTGGAATATTTGCAAAAATTTCCGAGCAAGTGTGTGTGTGCGCGTCAAGATTTTAACAGGAAAGTGATATATTTGGTGGCATTCCAACGTATGTACACATCCGGTGCAGTGCTGGAGCAGGTACATGACAACATGGGAGCGCACCAGTTGACAGTGCATGTGGGTCGGACCAGCCCCCTCTGTGAGGGACCAGCCTATGCCGGTGTTGGGCTTTTATGTCGAGCCTAGTGGGTCCACCCGCATTACATTGGCCCAGGGACCAGGTTTTCAGGTCCAACTTACTTTTCAGTAGGGGCGGAGGCATGCGTCGATACTATGCCGCCAAGTGTCCACTTAAACCCCAAAAATGTGTTTATTTGTCCAGAAAAAGAGCGCATTGAGATGTGATGCTCAAGAACCAGACCATCTTCCTACCAATACACTACCACCTCTCCGGGTATAAATTTTATAATTAGTTCTCCACAACTAGAATGTTCTGGTTATGCCCCTGTTTTGCTTATGTTGTAAATTGACCCTTATGCCCACTCGCTTATTCATGACGTCGAATTGGATCGTGGTAGACACAACAACCTAACGTTTACGGGAATCGAACTAAAGACTGCCTTTATAGAGGACCATAGCTCGACCAACTACGCTATGCCCCTTGAGGTGGAAAACGCGGTTACTAATCCAATACACTTGAATTTAATTTTTCGCATTATTCAAGGATGTTATGTCGTAAATTCACAAAAAACAAAAGTTATATAGACAAATTAATTATGAACAATTTTATTAATTTGACTTGCCGTTAATAAAGTGTTATGTGGAAATATGTTTCTTCAAAGTTAAGGCAATAATTATCATCTACTTTTGCCAAAGTAACTTTACATGCTGCATCTTATAAACCATAAACTTAGTTGATTAAACGGCTCATAATTAATCAGACTGTATAGTTTTGTCTCCCCTTCTCCAACCCTCTCATCAATTAAACCATATCTAATAAGGAAAAAAGAGAAAGAAAAGATAGATCATTAATGTCAATGTTTGAAGATTGTAGACCGTCACGATCCATATGACAGTTTATGGCGACTTTAGTGATTATTTATACTTTTTTTTAAAAAACAACTTTGAATTTTAACCATCTAGCAACTATCTGGCATTCGGCAGCATTGACTTTTCTATACACTCACACACATGCATTATTCTCCCCTATTAAGTGCTTACAGTACCTCTTGATGAGCGCCAGTGAGAATACTATATTAATTATATAAAAGATAAACTATTTAACAAGTGGTCCTTGGTGCACCTAGCTAGTGGATCCTATCATTATGTTTTCACAAAAATGCATTTGTAAACCATATGCATATAAAACATACAATAAACATTCAAATAATTATTTATGATAAAAATAAAATATTTAGCCAGTTGTAGGTGAATGCAGATGGAGGACCATAATAATAATAATAATAATAATAATATTATTATTATTATTATTATTATACTCCAAAAAATCACATGATTCACCTTGAAAAATGGTCAAGCAGACCTTGTGCCTTCTACTCCTACATGTGGGGGGCGAACAACGAGTTGGGCTACTTGAACTTGACTCGTTAAAGCTTGACTCGTAAATGAATTCGAGCCAAATCATTTGCTTAACGAGTCAAGCTTGAGTTCATGAGTCGATTCGTTCAAATAATCGAGTTAAGTTCTTGTTCATTGACCTAGAACTGTTAAAGCTCAACTTGGCTCGGAAATGATGTGTAGCATTTTTTTAGATATGTGACTTGTTTTTCAAATTAAAAAACCACTATATTGACGTTAATTAACTATGTAAGTTTTACAAAAGCTCATTTATGTTTGTCGAGCCTTAATCGAGTCGAGCTTTATTTATGGCAATATTTAAAAGTCTATATATTCAAACGAGTTTGTCGAGCCTTAATAGAGTCGATCTCTATTTAGGGTAATTTTTTAAAAGTCTATATATTCAAACGAGTTTGTCGAGCCTTACTCAAATCGAGCTCGATGTTTCATTAGTCGAGCCGAGCTCGAGCTGTCTGAACTCGGGCTCGACTCGGCTCTTGTTCACTCCTACCTAGATGCCCCGGGAGTAGGTATAGCGTCCTTTAAAAATTTGAGAAAATTTAAAAAATTCACGTATATTTTATTATTCTACTTTTAAATTTTATAGAAAATATAGCTAGGCTCTTCCTAATTTTTTCAAAGAATGCAAAAATGCGCTTAAATCCGATTCAAAAGAAAAAAAATCCTGACTTTTAACAATTCTGTAACTGTGACATCTAAATCTATGTCTCTCTCGATCGACGCGATTGTTGGCCAAGTTGAACATACTTGCTTTGGAGTTATACATGATAGAAGTTGGGACATAATTTCCTCATCGTCCCTTAGTTTTGTAGCTTATAGTCTCTAGAAAAAACAAAACAACCGACAATTTTGTCAACGGCCATTATTGTCGCAGCTTCCTTTAAATCAAATCATGGGAAGAATAAGACAAAACTTATTAACATTGGTAAAAATACAAACTTTTATATATATATATATATATATATTTATTGGATGGATGATGGTTTTGAAAACAGATGGATAGTTGAGAGGAAAACAAAGATAAAAAAATATAAAATAAAATAGACAAAAATGCTTAATCACTTTTTTTCTTTGGTTTTTTCTTAACTCTTTCATCATCTTAAATTCAACGACCCAAAGTCAAAAGTTTCCATTCAATATATATACTATACATGTATATATATATATACCAATCAACTGCATATAATAAATTTGAATTTTTCCTCTCTCTTTTTTTCTAAAATATATATATATATATATATATATATATATATATATATATATATATATATATATATATATATATATATATATATATATATATATATATATATATATGAAAGAAGAACTCAAGTGAGCTAAAGTTAACATGAAGTCATCTTTTTAGGGAATTGTGAGTAAAAGAAAGGCGCATATACGATGACAGACAAAACTCAAAAAGTTACAAGCTGCGATTTTGATGGCTGGGATTGTAGGGACATAGGATTTTAACTCTTTCAATATTGACAAAGTGGCGGAGATCCCAAGGCCTGAAATAGCATCCCCCCATTACTTGTTTCCCGTCGCTTAAAATAAGAACAACACAGTTCACAGGCACGAAGCATCTCCGAACAAAGGGACAAGATGTTTGAAGTACCAAGGAAAGGCTTTCGCAGATAAATAGAAGGAGAGAAAGAAAGAAATAAAGGCGTGAGTGTTTGAAGGGCTTCATTCACGTGCCAGATCTGTATCGAAAATGCATGTGCCACTTTATGTCAAAGTTGATGTAAGAAAATGTACTTACGTGAATTCAATCATGCATCATATCCTATGATACAACATTCATAAGAGTGTGAATTTCAGGTGGTCGGGAGAACTCGTCATTTGGCAGAGAGCCGAAGCTTTCGTGACATAATCCTTTGTCTTTGTGAGTGCTTCGATGATAATATGCTCCAAATATTTGAGATAGATTCATAGAACACACACACAATATTCATTGTGCCAGACCCCCCTAAGCATTTGCTGGTTTTTTTTTTTTGGGTCCTCCGTTCTAAGCATTTGTTAAAGACAGAGATTTAATAAAATGATTAGGTTGCAAAGGTCAAAAAGGTTTTTTGTATCATTATTTAGCTATGTTTATTCAAAGTGTTTTTAAGGAAGCAGTGCATTAAAAAACAATTACTGAAAGTATAATTCGCAAAATTGAATTTTATAAAATCACCAAATCATCAGTTGTAGATGCGTTGTGTTGTGAATTCTGATCCATGTATCAGATTTAAAACAACTAGAAACTAGCCATATAAGTTGGACAGCTCTTTCTCTCTCTCTCTCTCTCTCTCTTTCTCTCTCTCTCTCTATATATATATATATATATATATATATATATATATATATGTGTGTGTGTAGAGAGAGAGAGAGAGAGAGAGAATTCAAGCTCCAACAAATAACTGAATTCAATCTGAACACAAGCAAAACATTGCATTAATGTTTTATATCCACACCTAACTGCAGATTCAGCCGGACGGCCTCTTAGAGATTGTACACACATTCCAAATTAAGCACATAAAATGTTTTAAGAGCATAACAGTGGCACCCAATTGTAATTTTTTTGAATCATCACACTGTCATTTCAAATCCCAAGTTCTTTAAGAAAAAAATTGATTGTCTGGCACGGGCCACTGCCCACACTAGCCCCCATGTATCTCCACCACTTGAACATAATAATTTTTTTATGAGAACGCCGTTTAATAAATGTGTTTAATAAATATATTTTCGTAGGTCTTCTTCTCTTAGACCGTAAAAAGTGAGATCACGACATTCAAGTTGAATGGTGTATCATACATCACTCAAGTTTTGACGTAGCCTATGACTCCAGATGCAGAAAGAATTGAGAAGCCTTCAGGTCTTCTTCAAGCGGTGGGTTGTTGACCTTCTACTCACCGGAATTATATCTACCAGATTAATACACCATGTGAATAGGTATTCATCAGCTGCTCGAGTATTTTGAGGAGGCTTTTTTTTGCACTCTAACGCAGTGTTTGAGAGAGAGAGAGCATCGTTTTAAGCACAAGTGGTTGCAAAGGCATGTGCACTTGTATAATATAGTGACGAACATTCTCCATTTACACAAGGGACAACCAGAACAAGACACGAAAACTTTTAGTGTACTAATAATACCCGTTCATGTCATCAAGATAATTGAGACGGAGACACTTTTTCGCGCGTTTGATCATGGAAGGAGCTCCCGTCGAACCCTGTTCCTTAAAAAGAAAAAGAGAAGAGAATAATTGGTTTGAGAAAGGTGACAATACTACCATATATATCTACCGTGTTATTTTTGTTTTTTTCAAATCTAAAACAGACAATTTATATTTTTAATAAATTAAATAATATGTTTTAAAAGGTATAGTATGGTCAATTTAGGAGCTTAAGTGGTAAAGCACGGTACTTAAGTTGAAGAGTGCATTGTTGTTATCCTTTGATGCTTATGCAATCCAATACTCTAAATGCTTGAGACTTCAAGTCTCTTTCCTCACCTAAAATTAATTTAAAATATATAAAAAAATGACTATAAATAAGCAAACTTTTCTTAACTGAATATGATCTGATGTCGACATAAGATCTAAGCATAAATTAAATGAAAATAGACAAATCTGAAATGGACCCAAATGAATCTTAGTGAAAAATTATGAACTCTTTGTCGACAATTTTTTTTTCTTTTGAAGGCTCAAATATATATATATATATATATATATATATAAAGCAAGCACAGCACAATGGATGAATCTCTGGTTGAAAAGATTTAAAATGCTAAGTTTTTTTTTAGTGTTTCCATAGGAACACCACCTTTACTATAATATAAAATCTCCAGGCTCGGACAAGATAACGATCTTGGGATTCAAACCTCAGACCCCTTGAGTGTGAGCGGCTTACTGTCACCCGGATGTACTACATGCCTTGAGTCCCAAGTCCAATCTATTTGTAATTAGGATTTACATAATAATAATAATAACAATAATAATAATAATAATAATAATAACAACAACGCCTTGTAAAATGGATGGTTAACCTTTCTACGCAACTTAGTTCTTGGATCGGATCTTGATTCACAGTAGGATTCTACTGTAACGTTGGACGATAAACCCGTTAAACGTGCTCGGTTGGGTCAGATATCCGACGGAAACCTGGACCTTCGACATCCCAACTAGTGTTGAATCCGTCTTGGATTTGACTCACTCGTGAATGCATTTTTCTGAAATGGAATTCAAATAAAAACCGAACTGGATCCAGGTCTAACCTTTAATGCATTTGGATTATTCCATTCAGATCCGATATTGGGTTTACAAGAGAATTTTGATACAAACCCAGAACTGCATGAGAGATCCAAATCTGATTATTGATTGGATCACTTTTTTTTTTTTGATCAAATCCACTAGTCAAATATGAACTGTGGCCTGTAACTTAAGAAACTTGACCCATTTGTACCCCTAGCAACTTGTTGGCAACTAATAATATAACAGTGTTATCAGAATCAGTCTGAATTGATTCAGTAGAATCAGTGGTAAACCGATTCGGTTTCATGGCCAATTTAAGAGCGCCATATATTCAGTTTTAACTAATTAGAATTTCAAAAATATTAAAACTATTTTTGTGCATTTTTATTTTCCCATTTATTTGTTTAAATTATTTTTTAATATTTTTGATCGATTCATAACTGTGAACACACAGTCTCACAGATTCAGCTCAACAACCCATCTTTTAAAGGTGCAGATATCAGGACAAATTTATTAGCCATAATAATACAGAGACAATTGTGTTAATAGCCTTTGAGATCATTTGATTACTGGAAAGAAATTAACACTCTCTTCTTTTAATATGTTGCAGTATTTGAAACATTGTGTTAATGTTTCATGAATATCTCCGAAAGATTGAAGCAAATTCAGTGAATAAATTGGGTTAGATTCATACAACACTTTCAATGAATCAATTCTTGAGGTAGATCTATATAATACTAATGAAGTATGCCTTTGAAAGGTTTACTAAAGGTTTATTCAAGAATAAATTTAGTTTTGTATTTTTTCTAGAGTATTAACTGCTTTACAAGATGTACTAAAACTTAAAAACTGGGCGTTTTGTTCTTTGCTTTCACGGAGCATAAATGTTGAACCTTTTGCATTAACTGCTTACAAGATCTAATAGAATTTAAAAACTGGGGATTTTGTTCTTCGCTTATTATAATTTAAAAACTGGGGATTTTGTTCTTGGCTTTCACATAGAAAAAATATTTACAAAGCACACAAACACTATGTTTATGTTAGTGTTTCATGAATATCTCGTAAAGATTGAAGCAAATTCACTGAACAAATTGAGACAAATTCATGGTTCACTTATTATCATTTAAAAACTGGGGATTTTGTTCTTCGCTTTCACATAGCAAAAGTATTTACAAAGCACACAAACACTATGTTAGTGTATCATGAATATCTCGTAAAGATTGAAGCAAATTCACTGAACAAATTGAGACAAATTCATGGTTTAATGAATCTATCCCGAGGAATACTAACAGATTGTTCCTATTACTAGATGCCACTTGTAGGTTTATTCCCGAATAAATTTAGCTTTGTATTTTTGTAAATTGTTAACTGCATTACAAGATCCATTAGAATTTAAAACTGGGGGTTTTGTTCTTTGTTTTCACAAAGCACAAATGTTGGACCTTTTGTATTAGCTGCTTTACAATATCTATTAAGATTTAAAAAGCGGGGGTTTTGCTAGTTTGCTTTCAAAGAGTAGAAATGTTCATAGAACACAAACACTGTGTTATTGTTTCGTGAATATCTCCTAAAGATTGAAGCAAATTCACACACAAGTTATTCATGTAATCTCGTTTTTAGATTCAAATAAGAACGTGAATACGACTTATTAAGTACTGTATTAGTATGATTAAAAGACCACACAAAGTATAGAAAACATCATGATTAGATAATCTCGATCACAAATCCAAAGATTGAAGCAGATTCATTGGACATGAACACAAGTTATTCATGAATAGATTCATTGGACATGAACACAAGTTATTCATGTAATTTCTTTCTTAGACTCAAGTAAGAATGACTTATTAACTACTGTATTAGTATGATTAAAAGACCACACAAAGTATAGAAAGCATCTGGATTAGATAATCTCGATCACAAATCCAAGCACGGATGCGAGCCCATGTTTGAACTACAAAGAGGGTCTTATTTACCTTCCTTAGGTGCAAGCTTGTTCATTTTCGCTAACGAACAACGGTGACTCCATCGGATTAGATCAAACAACAGTAAAGCGTGCGCCCGAACGAATCCGCGGGGTCCGCTCGAGGAAGCTCCGTTGGCATCAAGGTATATTCTTAAAGAATATGATGGAATTTCAGGGGAATCTTCCTTCTCTCTCTTCCAAAATGAAGAACAGTCTCTGACTCTCTCTCTCTCTCTGCACCGTGGGTAGGAAGGATTGGGCTTCAGGAGATGGAGACTATGAGGTATGATCTTTTACTCTCGTTCTGCAAATGCAACTCATCAATTTTCGGTTCTGCGGTATGTTTTTTTGCATGTTTCAATGCATGATGATGGTTTCCGGATGAGTTTGAAAGGGAATTTAAACCTGAACCGTCTTCAGAGCCGTGATAGAACCCCTCAAGCGTCCCCAAATGAACCAAAACATGCTCTGACTATTAGGAATTTGTTCACTAGATATTGGATTTTGTTTGTGAAATGGACTCCGAAGTAACCATGAAGCGCAGTGAGCCTGAGCTCGTTGCTGCCTGAGTCTTGTGAGTCGATCACAAGCTGGCTTCTTCTCTCCAATATGTTTGGTTTTCCCAGTGGGTGAAATTTTTGGCGGTGCTAATGCTTATGGTAGTGTATTCTAAATTTTATGTGTATAGGCATTGTGCAAGCTTGTATGTGCCAAGCTGAAACGAAGAGCCCTTTGTTTGATTTGAATCATTTATTTTGCATGTGGACTTCCTTTTAAATTTGCTCTCTCTGCGGAGCAGCATCTTTAGTAGTGTTACGCTTATTAGCGTATTAATGAAAGTACTGAAACAAACGGAGGGCTTTTGTGGCTGGCGATTTGGTAAACAGGTGGTAACCTGATGTCTACTCCAATTGTGCATCTATAGCTCCAACAGTATTTCAGAACCAAACCGAGTCGAGCCATGAGCTGCTTGTTTCATTCTTCGGCTCCGTCCAGAAGCAATGACCTGTAAATCAGAGTTGATTGTCGCAAGCATATTTATTTTGAAGTATATATTGCATTCCGTCATAATGCTAACCTGATAAACAGAGAATTTATGCTTTTGTTTATCTTTTCTTTATTCTTGTTGGCAATTCATCTATTGCATGTGCAGTCTACATGCTGATATTTCCCCTCGAATTTCTGGAGAAAAGTTCGAAATTCTAGATGTAGCACAATGTAGTTTCATAAGCTTTTCCCAGAAATGCATGTTATGTCTATGAGTAGAAGCTGTTGTAACCATTTTGGGTGTTTATGCTGAACGGAGTCGGTGTGGCAGGGTTCGAAGAGGTGATCCAAAATGCCATTTTCAACTGCTTCTTTTGTAAACATAGATATTGGTAGCCGCTTTTGCCATAGGCTTTTTGTGTAAGTTTCCGTTTTTAGTAGATTCAGGAATACTAAAAGTTGATTGTTACAAAGCAGCAAATGGAACTAGATTGTGGTATAATTGCACAAAGCTATTAATATCCAAAATCTGATAGGCATACAAGAGAGCAAAACGGAAAAAGTCCATAAAAGATATACTTCTGTTGCATTAGATTCCGAGTCCTTATGATTATTACATGACACAGTATACTCATACATTTACACGTAAATGAGATCCATCAGACTCTTTATTGTCAAGAAGAGCTTGGTGTATGAAACCAATGAACCTTTGGTTCAACCCTGGTGCATGCCTGGGATGAATTCAGACAGCCCTGACAAGGATCAATTTGCCGCAATTCTTATTAGGAATAAATGGTTATCACATCCAACAGGCAACCTCCACCATTTGGGCCTGGCTATTCAGCTTTAGTGTCGGAAGCAAGCTTCAATTACATCTTGAACCACCACTGATGCTGACATATTATCATCACTCACGTAACAAGTCCTTACTGAGATCTCACACACATCATTCATGCTACGTCAGTTATATATCATGCTAGTCAGTAGATGCAACCTTAGGTTGCTGAAGCAGCAACTTTTACTGGCTTTAAATTCTGCACAGTATTCCTTCCATGATCCAACAGCATGACAAATAAGCCAAAAAGGTACAAGAAACTGAGCTGTAGTTTCATGACATAATCTAGTGTATGCGTGGAAAGGAATCCACTTGTCTTCTTAATCCATGACAGTGCTGTTATCTCCTCTCCACCTGGTGAATGGACAAATATTAGTTTTCAGAATCCCAAATAAACTGTGTGCATGTGTATGGCTGCAGGAGAGTGCTCGATACACCCATTGGCATGCGAAGATACTCACTTCCCATTTTGAATAGGTTAGTCCAGTCAGATGCCTCCAGCTTAGACTCTGAGGCCTTGATTAAATCTGTTAGTGCTTCATTGACCTGAAAATTTATTGCATCGAGAAATATGACCCAATCAGTGACCATGAATAGACTTTCCATGGATGTGTCAGATCATATAAGATGTGTCCCTACATAGTTCAGAAATCCAATCGGTGTATTAAGGCATCATAGTTGACATACATAATTCTTATAGTTGATTATACTTTAGAATAGTAAAGTGTCTGAATGACCACTTGCATGGAATAGGTTTCGGTTTCGGTTAAACATAAGCAAGAAGTATTCATTTGCCAATCGAAAAATGCTGGATTATGCAAACTTGACTGCAGGATCTCAATCCAGTAACAAGCTTCAAGGTAGCCACGCCAGGCTGTGGCAAAAGTAGCTTATGACAAGTACAAAAAATACAATTGTCTTCGGGGACAGTAGAAAAATATGATTGACCTCTTTTTTGGGGACAACCTCATGCATTTAATTTACAAAAGAAATACCTCTTCCGGCTTCTCATGGCTCACCAGATGAGCGCCATCCAGTTCAATCATTTTCGCC
The DNA here is from genome assembly GCA_011799765.1 of Nymphaea thermarum. NCBI lineage: Eukaryota > Viridiplantae > Streptophyta > Magnoliopsida > Nymphaeales > Nymphaeaceae > Nymphaea > Nymphaea thermarum. The sequence continues at coordinate 65,521 of JAANDH010000221.1, read as the reverse complement.
ACAGGATACAATTTCTCTGCAATTCTTCTTGCATGAGAAACTTGAGCAATGATGTCATCCCTGCACAAAGAAAAAAAATAAAATAAAGAAACCAAGTTAGTCACCTTCATTTCCAGCCATGCTTCACTAATCTTCGACACAACAAAAATTTAGCAGGTGCCTTATCCAATAACATAAATATAGGTATAATGCTCTGTAGGCACAAAAATTTGAAAAAGGAAAACCCAGCAGGTAATAAAGTGCAGCATTTACACCAACCTGCCATGAATGACAGAAACAAGAAACCCAGATGAGCAAATAATGTCATAGTCCTTCTGTGTCATGTTGTGCGTCCAACAGGCATTTACTTGTCCTTCAAAACCATGGTTGGATTGCATGCCTGTAGATGATATGCCCTTTACATACTCCTGCAAAATTGTTAGTTTTTCAAAGGTGAGCATGGCCCTGTCTTTCAATATAGAAGATCCTTATCACTGTTAGAATATTGAAAAACAGCTTGCATAATTGGATGTAGATGTCGCCGTTTACTGATGTTTTGTGACTAAGCGTTATGTCTGGTGGAACAAAAATGAAGCTAACACGACATACAGTAAAGATATTTCTGCAGAATTCAGCTGACAGTTGAAACATTGGCTTTTGACAAGCCCTCAAATCATTTGACCTGTAACTGTCTCAAACAATTCTTGAATTATAACGTTCTTAGAGAATTGCTGAGGAATGTTACAGTTCAAATGATTTGAGGGCTTCCGACCTTTGGCTTGAAGCTTTGACTGAAAGCCAATGTTCTTCAACAATTCTTTTTCAACATTCCTCATATATGAAGCCTGTATATTCAAGTTTTTCAGCATGGAACTCAAACAGCTATTACGGATGTATCATGTAAATTTGCTAAACGATGGTGTTCAGACATTAGATGCCAAATCTATCTTAACATTTATTTTTAACATTTTAGTCATCGTGAAGCTGGCAAACAAGTAAATATCTTGTACTACCTCTTGTTTACATTTTCCATTGGGCTGTGCTCTAAACATAAACAGCACATCTTACAATGTTATGTCACTGGGAGCTCACCTTGAAAATGGAGACGGATTACCATAAGCCCAGAAAATATTGTTTAACATATCACATAGGTGTTCCATAAATGTTTCAGGCACTTGAAAAAACTTCCCGTTCATCACCATTTTGTTCCCAAGTCGATGCCCTCTTTTACCTGAACTGCCATTATGCATGAACTTAAGTAGGGGTCCCATTTCAGATTTCTGTATCATTCCCCTGTTCTGTTTTCCTTTTCTGATGATCTTGGTTACAAGTATTAAGCAATAGAGACAAACATATAAGTTCAAGGATGTGGTGGTGAAACAATGATGATGAGAATGTTGTTGATAGGCACAAAAGAATGAAAGATGTGAAACCAGTGCAAAATCCAGTTGCAGAAAGGAATTTCAACCATTTATCATTGGAGAGTAGGTGTACATCATTAGTTACTGTAGGTAATTAGGTAGACAACTATTTCTATTAAAAAAGGTTCAATTATTTGTGCAAGTGAATCATGAACAGTCTTTCCTTTTCCCACAGCGAAACTGAATTAGTTAATTGGCTAGTCCACAGAGATTTAGGACGAAGAGGCTTCCTAGCAAAAATAAAACTGCCAACTGACACAAGAGGTTGATACGAAGGCATCCTAATCTTGAATGCGCAGTAACAATTTTTTCCAACTGGAAAAATATCTTCAAGACAAACTCCTCAGCATGCAATGATGGAACCAGGACCGTGATAGAAGCTCCTTACAATAATGTGGCTATTCTTGCAATTTAGTTATACTCGGCTTAAGATTCCATTCTGGATTTGCGTTCTTAGCTCATTACTAGAAAAAAATGCAAAGGTCTCTTCTCTAATGACAAATTATTTTAATTACGACCATATTAACTAGTCTAGATAAATCTAGTCATGAGTCTCATGACGTCTCCAAGGTTAACCCCTACAGCTCTTAGCCAAGATAATAAGTTTCTATTGCACATTTGCACTCACACTTTCCTAATAAGGTGATTCCAAACTTCATCAAAGTAATTTAAAATTCTGCGGAGCCAAATTGATCTATGTAGCATTATTGTGGAAGCACATAACCGGGAATCTGATGGCTGTTCACCTTTGTCTACCAATTTGTCATTTACTCGTAATGGTTATTTTTATATCCAACTCCTATTCGGGGTGCTGCTGCATCATTATCACTTATAAAACAGACTGTTGTTGGTGAAACTTTTCTTCCAAGATCTTAGAAGGAAAAACAGATGCTAGAAGTTTTTGCAGCTGCATGCTCAAGTCCTTCCCATAGCTTGAGAATTTTTATAAAGAAGGAACTTCTACTCGTTCCAATAAAATCAGAAGCTGCTCATCTATCAAACGACCACATAACAATATTTATATTACTGATTTCCCTTACTTGGTGCAAAATTTTCCTTCTTGTGTGGACTCCGATGCGTTCGTTGAGATATTCCTGCATAAACAAATACAAGAAAATGATGAATGGATATAAATTTTTTATTGTAGTTGAAAATGTATGCAAAAGTGAGAGAAGTAACATATACACACCAACCAAAATAGTATGGAACGATAATCATGATAAAGCACATCAAGAATGTTATGGTTAATAAGTGAAGGCTTATCAAACTATTTTGCACCTACTATACACTAACATCTGCCAAAAAAGAAGTAACTAGAACACCACAGGCCTACATTCCTTGCGAAATGCTAATGGAGACACTAAATCAATCTTGTGACTTGCAAATTGTATTGGTTGGATTCAATTTAAGATATGTAACATAATGTACTAGAGAAAATGTAAATAAGATCAGAAAACCAAAATTTTAGAAATCACAAAAACACAAGCTAGAAATAAGACAATAAGTATGACATATCACGTAATCACAAATTGAGTAAAAAACTAAACTGTCAAAAGTACAATGTAGTTCGTAAATCCATGTATTCGAACCAAGAGCATAAAAAACATGTTTCTACAATGATTGATTAGGTTAAAGGGAATATGGATAGGGACAAGTGAAGGAAAACACGTTTGGCCCTTAAAAAAGATTAGCTTCATAGCATATACAAAATATGGAGAATTAAATTTGCTTCCATAAAAAAGGTTAGTGGTGAAACTAGGATAATAGATTAAAACCAAGAGTCTTGGACATAGCAATTATATTCATGAGCCCTTTCCTGACTAGTTTTTTCTATTTGTGGTCACTCGTCCTTATCTTCTCTTTTGCCTGTACTGTGGTGGCTGTTTGTCACCATCATTTTCTGTTTGAAGACCTTGTTTTTATCAGAACAGGCACAGACAAATGCAAAAAACTTGTAACAGATTTTACAAGAGCAATGCAACATTTGAGTTAAATTTGTGCTGCGAAAAGCTAAGGTCCTAAACACAACAAGAAGATGGTAATGAAAAAACACCAAACAGTCAAGAATTTTCTCAGTCAAGTAAGAATAACATGATAAAATAATTTATTGTAAGAAAAATGTTGTAACAAGCTAAACCACTATTTCAGAACTATATAGGCTGAAAGCAACCTCCGTATAATGGGTATCCAAATCAACAGTAGCTCTTTCCTCAGGAGTCTTTGCTTTCATGAACCGCATCGCTATTGATATGAACTTTCTATCGACCTGCATGTTGAATGAAATCAACTGGATGTAGTTTGAAGCATAACTAACAACTATTAAAATGGATATCAGAAAGCAAATTAATGCTCTGCAACCAAAAATAAATCAACATGTTTCACCATCAAGAGCTACCATCATCATTCCCATTCTAGAATTTGTTTCTCCATATCTCATATTTTCATGTCAAGGATCTTATTCCCTCATTGAATTTCTCCAGAAACAGATTCACAAAGTGGATTTATGCAGTTACCCTGAATATCTTTGTCCTACGTAGAAAGTTAATTGACTTAACACACTCTGCCTGAGGCTAGCTATTCAGAAATTTCATGGCCTTTATGACACTAACCATTTGTATGGTTAATGTTCATTATTCTTATCAAGGTACAGACATTACCCAGGCCTCACTACATCAGTCCCAGATCGCCCCGAAGGAAATTCTTGATCATCCAGAAATGCCTGAAACAGAAAGCAAGTTGCTTTCCAGTTCTTGCATATATCATAAGTGGACACTGTTACCACAGATAGTGATTGAATATTTCAACTTATTAGTACTCACACACGATTGTATTATAACATAATAGATCTGATCATTTAGCATCAAATATAAGCTGGCATTGCCTGTGGTTTCAGCTGGCCGTGATGGTGAGATCATATAACAAACAAGTTGTACTTAGTCAAAGTTTAAATGAATGCAACTTCTGAACTACCAATTCAAAATAATTTAAATTTTTTTAACAAAACAAGCTGTTCTACATAGTCAAGTTCCTAGATGGTTTCCTTAACCACAACCATGAACATGTTCAGAAATGGCTAGTACTCGCATGAAAGGAAGTAGCCAGCATAAACTGGAATTTGGTGATTTATCAGGCATACAGAAATGGGTTAATTTGTGCGTTTCTGGATCAGAACAAGATGTAAGAATAAATTGCTCAGATTCTTCTTGATAAACTAACAAAGTTTTTTGCTAAACAGGAGAAAATTTACCTTGGGAAAACATTCAAAACCCCCTCCAGTTACATTAAGTAAAGCCAACGATAAAACTCTCTCTGGTGCAATAGATGCTAGTTTGCTGGCTATCATACCACCTGTTCTAAGAGCAATAACGATTAGAAAACAAGTTACCATGAATGCAATGATGCAGCATAGTGAAAAAATAAAGTACACAATTTTTTGCTCAAAAAATTACAGATCAACCAAATTTTTTGCTGAGGCATCGCAGCTTGACAGTTTGAATCCGGCTAAACTGGGTTAAACAGGCAAGCCAGCTATTGAATTTTAAGTTGGTAGCTTAAAACCTAAAAGTACTAATTTTGTCTTTATATTGACACAACAATAAAATGTCAAACTTCATCGATGCATAGAAGGAAGCAAGCTTGTGGCAAAGCAGAGCATAATCATTGAATACCATGTAAGTCTATCTTGAAAAAAAAAATAAAACACATGCACTTACCCATTGAATGCCCAAAAACGTGAGCTTTCTTCCAGCCTAAATGATCCATAAGAGCCAAGGCATCCTTTGCCATGATAGTTGTGCTGCCATCAGTAAGAACTTCAGTAAACACATGAGCACATAGCTTCTACAATTTACAGAACCATTTGAGTTGACTTTCTGAAGAACAGCAGAACACGAAACTGAATTCACATACTTTTTCCTACATAATAGGAAAGAACATCAAACATGTAGACTCGTATATTAGATAGTTACTGCCACTGTAGAAACCCAAACAAATGCACAAAATATAAATAAATAAATAATAAGCATTAGGATAGACCATGGAGGGAGAGAGGGAGGGGACAAATCCCATAGAAAACCAAAGAAGAAATCAAGCGTGGAATATATATATATATATATATATATATATATATATATATATATATATATATATATATATATATATATATATATATATATATATATATATATATATATATATATGAGAGAGAGGGTGGACAAGAAAGACACGGGACATGGAAAGAAGCAACACGGTAATGATCAAGCAGAAAGGTAACTTCACGGTCAGTGTCCCCGGATATGTGGCCAATGACACATAATTAATAACTATGAAACAGACCGAACAGTCATTTATCATCAAATGTTGCATAAAACATAAAACAACTACAAGACCTGTCTCTTTCCTGATTGAAGGCATATATTTTTAGAACTATTGTTTGAATTGAATCATGTCCTGAAAAGATTCGGACACAGCAGGATCAAATGACACGTAAATTCTTTGAATTGGAAAGGTTAACAATTTGATCTTTTAAAATATAAACAGTACAAGGCAAAAACTAAGAACATCCAAAAATTGTCTTAAAAATTTATAGAAGTAAAACAACAAATGATTCATAACGTTTAATCAATCTAAAAAGATAATAAAACAAAGTATACAATAGTTTCAAAATTGACTGCATCGTTTTTTCTTTTCATCTATTCAATTCGAACACTGATTCAAATCGACTCTAACGACACTAGCAATAAATGCATCTGCTTTAACTGCAAATGCAAAAATATGTAAAGAATCCATACCAGATCTTAAATTGTAAATCCAAATTTCTGGATTAATAAAATACAGGTATACTTGGACTCCGTGGCACCATTGTAACTTATGAATACAGTTTCATATATTTAACTTAGTGCACATGAATCATCCAATACAAAAGAAAAAAGATCAGGAAAATTAGAAACTGAAATCTGTTTATAGCACACTTCCATTGGAGAAGGAAACAGTCGAAACGTTATTGTTACATTTATTAAATTTTTGAGAAAAAATACTCTCGTATCCACTGTTGCAATCCTATTAATCAATACATTCATGTATAGGCACGAAACCTCAAGAAAAAGAAGAAGGAAACGAATAAAACCAAATCGACTCCATGGGCAACAAAGAATCAAACTTTTTGTCATAATCTAGGAAAACAATGAGTGCGACAGAATTGGAATTGAATCGCATCAAAGCATAAGAAGTCAAGACATCAAATAACAAGTAATTGAAGGAAATGAACTCCCAGCAATTTTAATTCCCAATAGGCAATTACCATCCAAAATGAAGATCATAAATTCAAAACCATAAAAAAACGACGAACACGATCGGGAAAGACAGGTTCTTACGTATAATCCGACTTGTCTTTGGGCACGGAGCTGCGGCCCATTCCGCGATTATCGAAACTACACACCTCAATGTCACCATCTTCCCACATACAACCACCATCTTGGCTCCCAGTATCACCGCCGGAGCCGTTGGATTCAGGACCGGCGGACACGACTGAAGTTGGATGGCCCCTTTCTTCTTGGTTGTTGGGGGCATCGGTCCCTGCTAGTCCTTTGATCTGAGGACCCCATGAATCGTGAGTACCCGCCAATCCTGCCCCCAAAGTCCACAGAAACTCAATCTACGATGCTGATTGCCAACGACTAGATAGATAGAGCAAGCGAACGAGAGAGAGAGAGAATACCAGTTACGAGGAGGACCTTGGTGAGGCCGCGACCGTACGTCTGGTAGAAGATTCTCACAGCATTGTTAGAAATTGATCCATCCTCCCGTTTCTGATACTTGTTCACCTCGCAGAATGGCATTTTTTTTTTCACACACAGAAACGAGAGAGAGAGAGAAGGAGGAGGGGGAGAGAGAGATGGTGGTGGTGGCGGTGGTTATTTGTAGAGGCGTATGGTTTTTTTTCTGTATTCGGTCGTCGTTTTCCCGGTTTTTCTTTAAGAAGGAGAGAGAGAAAGAGGTGGCTGTGAGGGTGGTGACGCGCTGTTCTTATCGTTCGTGAGAGAGAGAGAGAGCGCGTGTCTTTCCTCCTCTCGAACCTCATTTCTAGATTATCATCTTCATGAAATGGGGATGAGAGGAGAGATTGACCGAGGGTTGGTGACTCCTTGTATCTTCTTTTGGGACAGATTAACTGTTTTCTGCTCGATTTTATCTTCCTTTGTGGGAGATTAACTGTTTTCGGGCTGATTTTGTTTCGTCTGTCGGTAGAGATGAACTGTTTTCTTTTTCATCCACTTCTCTCGCTCTCTCTCTCTCTCTTTAATGCGAAAGTAATTGACAAATACCAGACCACTTAGAAAGATAAAAACCACACCTATTAAGTTTATGTTAAAAATTATTTTAGACAAAATGTAAATATTTTAATCTACTTATGAACACTACTTTTATATAATGATTAAGTTCATGTTACTTTTGTAAAAACATTGATCTTTTCTACTATAAAAAAATTTGATGTTTTAAGAGTGTTCGTGTTTGGATTATTAAAAACATCGTTAAAACAAAAAATTACTAATGTAGTATATGTTTCTCATTAAATCACTTTTAAAAGGATATTTATAAAGCCAAATCATAGAATAAATTACTTTAATAATTAATTTTAATGAATTTTGCTTTTATCTGTTACCCCTACAATGAATATACTATTGTCTTCACAAACATTAATTTAGTACAAATCATATCTAAGTTATTTTTTGTAAAAAGTTTGATTTTTCTATTATTGTCATTTTGATATTATAGGAGTTGTTTATAATTAAAAAAATGTTATTAAAGTAAAAAATGACCACCTTAATGCATGTTCTTCATCAAATCATTCTTTAAATTTAAATCTATAAAGTTAGATTACCAAAAAAAACACTTTTGATTGGGTGTAGTTTTTGTCACGTTGTTATTCATTTCTCTCTCTCTTTATATATATAAGAGTCACATAGTTTAATACAAAAAAAAAAAAACACTTTTGATTGGGTGTAGTTTTTGTCACGTTGTTATTCATTTCTCTCTCTCTTTATATATATAAGAGTCACATAGTTTAATACAAAAAAAAAAAAACACTTTTGATTGGGTGTAGTTTTTGTCACGTTGTTATTCATTTCTCTCTCTTTATATATATAAGAGTCACATAGTCTAATCGGCACAAAACATGATGAACAATCAAGGAAAACAAATGATGGTAATATTTTTGTCATCTAATATTAATTTATACTTTCTTTGGTTTTTCTTTCAATCATCAATTTCTTTAAATAGGGGACCCTTTAAATTGGCTAGGTAATCCTTCATTCTCTCTCTCTCTCTCTCTCTCTCTCTCTCTCTCTCTCTCTATATATATATATATATATATATATATATATATATATATATATATATATATATATATGTCCTCCCATTGTCTAAAACTCCAATTGACGTGGCTTTGTACTTTTGTGGTTTTAGTTATAATACAATATCTTGTATGCTCGTTATCGGTTCCTTACTGGCTGTCCTTAGTCTCTATATTTTATCTCATGGTGGAAGCATTTTGGAGACAAACTGACCACAACGATGTTTATCTGAATTAATAGGTTTCAGTCCCTCCTTATCTACCGATTCCATTTCTAATACCGTAATCGAGACCGTGAATAAGAATTTATTGCCTTATTTTTTTTATTTAAGTTATTTTAGAAATTTAAAATAAATCCTTTTGTCGGTTTTTTATCATATAAGTTGAAGGTTGGTTAGCAGCAGAAATACTAAAAAAAAAATTTATTGTGTCAGAATAGACCATTTTATTTGTAATTATTCAACCCACTTTCGAGATCAGACTTTTAGTTCAACAGATTTCAGTTTCAATTCACTGTTACATAAAACGCGTTTTATTGAAAAAAGAAGTGTATAATATGGCAAAACATAGTAAGCCATAAATACCTGCTTTATTCCTGTCTTTTTTAAAAAAACATCAAAAAATAAAAAATGCATATAAAATACATATTATAGCCTGTATTATACCCTTTTTGTGTTTTTTCATATTTTTATGATTTTTTATTTTTTTATATTTTTTAAGATTTATTAAATATTTTAAATTTTTTTAAAATTTAACGAGATTTTTCCGTTTTATTTACAATATATACAACTTTACCATATTATACTTGTCTTTTTTCTTGTCTTATAATACCCATATATGTTTTTGTGACAATTAACTCTCAATTTCAACTCTAAAATGATTAGGAACCAGGATAACTAACTACTTAACAGTCTCATTTGTAAACGCTTAAAGATCTCTCACAATTTTGAGTACAAAATTAAATTTTTAGAGTGTTATAAATGTTTAATTCACAAAACCATTTGTTACTATTCTCAATTTCCATAGCTACTTTCAAACCCTTTTTTTTTATATAATTGTTTTTTTTAATAAAAACACACATAATCCTTTTACTTTTAAATTATATGCAACTAAAAAAACACACAAATTTATCTTGCTTAGGCAAGGGAGATGCTCTCCACGGACATTGATCACACGCTAAATAAATAAACCCACAATCCAAGGCATTGACGTCTACCCACCCATGCATTTTTCTCGTGTATAAAGACTTATTTTGTTCGTTCAGTTGGATAATTTTATTATTATGGATATTATCATTCACTGTTTACTACTTCTAAAAGTAGGAAAAAAAAAGGCAAAGCTCCCAACTAACCACTTATTTAGGGTACACTGCTTGGTTTTGGTGTATTGAAGTTCCTCTTGAAAGTGACGCTCCTGACACTCAAAATAAAGACTGACTACCTATCAGCTCCTACCAGAAACCGTTGTCCGGTGACCTCTTACGCCCACGAAAAAAAAAAAAGAAGATAAAACTAACAAATCTTATACATTATTGGACATGATGTCCATTGTCAAGTCTTAACTTCTTAAAAGTGATATGTGCTCATTTATTATTGTGGTGGTTTCATTTTCTCTTGTCTATTTTTTTTTTTTTAAAAAAGGGAAAAAAAATCTATGGGGCCTTTGAAAAAGATTTCTATCGGATCACGTGCCTACGTGGACCATGTAGGATCGTCCACTTCCGCGTGCTTTAGTGCTGGCCCCAACCTAACCCAGCCACTTCCATCACGAGGCGCCCATCTTTGAGATGGACGGTGATCGCGGATCCGTCGCTATCTTAAACCCTTTGGTCTTCGTTTTTCTGCAAACACCAACTAAAATAATTGATGAGGTGCGCGAGGGTCTGATTTTATGCAAAAGATGAATTTAAAATCCGCAAGTTTTTTAAATATTCAACTCCATAAGTTTTAAGATGCAAAGGTTACTACTTTAATATGTAGATCGATTGTTCTTTCAATTAACAATAATTTGAATCTTATTAGAAATTAAGGATACGAAATTTTGAAATTTAAAATATGTAGATCTTAAAGCACCGGTAAGCGTAGATCAAAGCTTAAAAATTTATTATTATTCGCATGCATTTGACTGTGCTGGCACCATAAATCAGTACTAGATTTTCAGAAGTGACCAATCTTATTTGTGCCAGTGAAATATGCTTTCCAAATAGATTTCGTAAATTTAATGGGATATCAGTGAAATAATTAGTTTAAATTTAGCTACCGTTTAGATAATACCTTCAAAAAAGGGTTATTTAAGCAGGTTTTTTTTTTAAAAAAAGAGTCTTTTTAATTAGTTTTTAGAGTTTAGTTGGTATGGTTTGATGGCAGTGGCAGAGTCACACGTGGGCTGGTGTTATTAAATTTTTTTGTTTTTGCATCGATGAATTTACATATTTACTTTTGTACATATATAATTGCCCTTTCAGCTAATTTTGTAGCTCCGCCACTGGTTAAAGCATTCATATCTTTCAAAGGACCACTATATATAAATGAGCAAAAAAGTGAATATATCAATAAAAAATTAAAAAACCTCGTGGGCAAACTGTCGACACGTGGCTCCACTATTGACCTTGGATTAAGATGTTATCAATACAAGCCAATGACCCATCGTTTGGCTTTTGAAAGAGAGAGCACATGTTGGCTTTCAAAAAGTTTTAATTTTTCCATAATTAAACTTCTTTTATAAAAAAAAAAAAACACTAAGGAAATAAAATGACAAAGTTCAAACTTGTTGAACCTTTCAACCTCACACTCTTCACATTTTTCTCATACACTCCTCACCAAGTATGGTGAATCTTTTCCAAAGTAAAGTTATTGAAAAGCTCATATTCTTTCTAACAAATTTCTTGTTCAAGGCCTCATGGGTCGCTTTAATTTTCGATCCACTCAAGACAGCCCCACTAAATGCAGCGAAACAAAAAGTTGACATAAGAACTAATGTTCTTTAAAAACATTACAGCAATGCTAATAAAGAAATAAATAATAAGACATTGGCGATTCAAATAGCGGTCGAAACCGCCTATTTTTCTTCTGCTTCAGGGTTTAAGGATGCTTCGAGACCTGTGTAAAATAATCCGTTATAGAATTGGTTCCGCTATAAAGCTCATCTCAACATAGAGATTTATATACTTATCATTATTTTGGAAGATAAAGACGTGCCCATTTCTCTTAAAACAGTATGACTCAAGTAGTGTTTGTAGGCTTATGAGCTCACATTAGTATGGTCTTTTACAAGTAAATATAACCATAACTATGAATTTTAGGTAATTATTATTCCTAATAATACAAGCACTTTAATGCCCAAAGCAACTAATTGTCATTAAATATTTTGTTGCTTATGAAACTCATCGTAATCAAAGTGAATCGACTGTGCTTATAAAAAGTGATGAGCAAATGTAAGATAGGACTAAATGGTATGAACTCAGCATTAATGGCATACAATTGCAATTTATCATTTTCATCATCCGCACACGCCGCAAGGTTATCAACACACTCTGCCTCTGCCCCCACTTTGAGAGCCGCTTTCTCTCTGGCTTTGAAGGTCAGACAAATAGTTCAAAGTGCTTACCAAAAGTGGAAAAGTGGCGAACGGTGGGAATGATGCGATTCCAAGTTGACAGTGTGTTAAATCTTTAGATCAAGCACCAACATAGCTTTGGAACTCTTTTTTAAGCAGTGAGTCGTCGAAGACGCTTTTCGTGCCCATACCATTGACATGGGAAAACATATTCTCGCATTTTATTAGAAGGGCATTTTGGTAAAGTTTAAGATGGAAGGGTTTTCTATTTAATTATCTGGGTATTTTGATTATTTTTAGCTCATCCTTTGCTAGAGGCTATAACATACATCCTGTTCAACCCAATGGCGAAGCCAGAAGTTTTTGTTGTGAATCTGTGAGACAATCTAAGTTTAAATTTCAAATTTTAAGGGGTATTCATATAAAAAACTGAAAATTAATGAAGTTTTTATATGTAAATAAAGTAAATTTTGTGAGCTGGTGTAGCAGCTATGATGTAGCTCTGCCACAGGCTCCATCTACTAATCTTCTCACCTACTAAGTTGTTTGTGTGGAAGATGTGTTGCCTAAATTAAATAGCTTTTAAGGACATTTGTTTTGGGCCTACATTTGCCTATTTTAAAAGCATCAAATTATATTTCTATTGAAATAATTTTCAAATGACTGAAATGCCCTTGTACTTAAAAAACAGGCCCCTCTTGTAAAAGCAAAACTAAAAAAAAGAAAATTGTTTCTTTTGTAAAAAGACTGAAATGCCCATCATACAAAACTATGTGAAGAGTCTAACATGCGTGCATGCAAGTGTTGAGAGCCCAAAGGCTGGCCCACTTAATTGTCGGGTTGGGCACGACCATCAACTTTATACCTGTCGGTACTCGTTCGATGTCCACCTATATTTGAAACTCATAATATTTCATATTTTAATATTCAAAAACCTCAGCGATGTGCCAACAGTTTTTAAGGCTGTCATCGGGGACACGTGAAGAAACATAAGAGTATCATCAGTGACACATGAAATGTTTTTAATAGAGTCATCAGTGATGCACCAAATGCTTTTAAGTGAGCCGATTGTTAATGTCATATGTCGAGGAATATATATATATATATATATATATATATATATATATATATATATATATATATATATATATATATATATATATAATATTATCATCAAATGTTGCATTAAACATAAAACAACTAAAAGGCCTGCCTCTTTCCTGATTGAAGTCATATATTTTTAACCTGTTTGTGGGACATACGAAAAGGAGGGAAGGTGTTTCAATAAAAAAAAAAATAACATGTTTTTAGCATATAAAAAATGTGACGAAGGCCCTCACCATCAGACTTCAACAGCTAACTTGCCTTACACTTCCATTTCTTTCAGTTTTGTGGAACTACTAATGTTTTGCTACTCATTTCTCTCAAGCCTTCTTTATCTGATAATGTGAAGTAGTATTCACCTTCACTTTTATTTCAACAGGAAAGTAATCAATTTACATTTTGAGCAGAATTGTAGATTTCAATTAGTTGGAGGCCTTAATTGTTGATTGGCTCTGATCTAAGTCACAGTGCAGTGGCGTACCACGTACCGGTACGCCGGTATGGCTGGGTACGTTTGGATCTGGATCCGGGTCGGATTCAGATCCAAACTACATTATAACTTAAAAAAATAAAAAAAAAATTACTTATTCTTTATTTTTTTTTTGTTTTTTGTTTTACTTTAACATAAGAAGTTTCAATAACAAAATGAAAAAATGATAATTTATTCATTATGAGCCTCTTTTTATTGACATTTTTGTTACAACTTGTGGTTTAATTATATAAAATAATTATTTTTTATATATAATAGTCGTCGTACCCGTACCATGATTTTAAAAAATGCCGTACCCGTACCCCCGTACTCGTACCCGTACCATTGTAACATAGGCTCTGATCTGTTGATTTCAATTATAAAAAGTGCAGCCGTGTGTTGGAGCTATGACACACGGACACGGCTAAATTGCCCACGTACTCGTGTCGACATGCGGAAGGCGATGAAATTACCTACAAGAGCTTCTCCAATAAACCTCAAGACACTATTATCAGTCCACCACAAAGAAATGAAACTTAAATACCTTCACACGTTCAAGGCAATCATAATTGGCAAACAGTCGAATGAGGTTTAACCAAGTGAGAGACACGTCTGATGGAATACAGAAAAAGAGGTCCTGATTCTTCAGGGTGGTGCAAGGCCAGTTTGGCCAAACCACATAAGTTGTTCATATCCTATTGTTTTCATATTTATACGAGTTAGGTGTCTCCCTGAACTTTATACATAATTTGTTCAAGGTCTATATACCGCTAGTTTGCCTATAAGATATGAAATAAAGGCCAAACCTTGTCAACTTTCTTGATTGAATTTGCTTTTGTTGTAATTGGGGGTCCACTTGGGCCGCAAGCTGTTGCCTTGACCTCTTTTATGTTATTGGTTAAGCCCTAGCAAAATTGCACACACTAAGTATTTATTGCTCTATTTAAATAAAATATGTGTTTATCAAATTGGATTTAGTAGTAGGAAAATTGTTAAATTAGGTGTTCTGTATATGTGTTGTTTGTTGAAGTTGGAAAATGGGAGCACAAATTTTTTAAAAAGCTTGATGGTGAAAAAATTGAGGCCTCGGTAAGCTAAAGTATGTTTGGCGGTAAATAAGCGTTGACATGTGATATATCAGTAGCAAAAATCTTCTCCTTCGATTTTTGTTTAGGCATAGCCGCATGCATGGGGGGGAGAATCGGCAGGAACCAAGTTATAATAAACTGGAACGCAATGTAGCTATAAATGTGGCGTGAAACTTATCAGAATATCAAACCCAAACTCAGATTGAACAGAAAATGCAACTCTTAAGATGAAATCTCCATTAGTCTTCAAGCTGCTTCATAGCAGCAGAAGCCAACATAACACCGTCGAAGCAGTAGCCAACATTACATAGTAAAAAAAGAATCGTCTGGTTTATAAGGGCTGAAACCTTATTGACATGCAGCGTCTTGGAAAAATAAAATGCCTACCGAGAGCAATGCCCAAATATTGTGCATCATTTCTTGGATCTACTGATGCACAACCCATCTGTAATTGTTTATTGTTCTTGCTATTGCACATTGAAGCCATGAAATGATTGAAACCATGGAATCTTGGGCTTGGCTTCTTAAATATGTAACAAATGACAAAAAAGTCATAAATTACATTGTTTATGTTCACATAAATTTGATTGAGGTGGATGGTCGTTAATCAGAATGCATGGCAAGGTTGCCCATAAGATAAGGCCAAACCTTGTCAACTTTCTTGATTGAATTTGCTTTTGTTGTAATAGGTCTATATACCACATATATATCAAACATATAAATACAATATCCAGAAGAAAACTACAAAACATTCACACATGCCTAGTTTATGGAACATGGAACTTTTAGTTTCACTCCACAAATGTACGATATTAAATACCTGGCATCACATACTATGCATTCAAATGCCCCTGAGGGGCCAGTGCAATGACTTAGGTTGTGAACTAATAGCTAATCCAAGTTCCAAGTGTCAAGGGCATCAAAAAGTATACCTAGTACCCTATGAGATAGAAGAAACCATTGAGGGCTTCAGCTATCTAAACTGCTGCGATGCTTTCGGCAGCCACCTCAAGAGTTCAAACGATCCCCAATGGCAAAAATCATGCAATGCCGCCACCACCCACACCGTCTAATCGCTGCTATGAGGAAAAGAACACGTCCCCCAAACTGAAATCCAATCAAACAATGATAAAATCAGTGAGGAAGAGTGCTTGGTTGGGGAAAAGGGGAAAAACAAATAAAAAATGGGAGGGAAGAGAGCTCAAGTAAGGAGCGTGTGGCAAGGGGAAGCGCTGACAGCAAGGGGAGAGAGAGAGAAGGGTTCGGACAAAAAGAGGGAAGACCGCAGTGAGGGTGAGAGTGCGTGAGAGAAGAGAGAAAGAGAGCAGGTGAGAGAGTGAGGGTGCTGGCAGAGAGAGGCAGACAGAAGAGAGAGACGAGAGGGACGAGTGACAGAGAGGGCAGAAGAAGAAGAAGGAAGAGGAAAGAAGAAGAAAGAGGTTGGGAGGGCTTACCGGAGCACTGCCGCCGTCGCCCTTCCTCCGCCGCTGCTCTGCACCACCTCCGTCTTCTTCTTCTTCTTCTCTGCACTGGCCCGAGAGCACCCAGGAGAAAGATGAGGGAAAAGAGGGAAAGGCGAGGGAGAAGAGCCCTCGCGTCGAGCTCTTTAACGCCAAGGATTTCAGGTCCGGGTCTGGACCCGCTCCAACCCGACCTGAAAATAAAACAAACGTTACATCCTACCCTCCTTAAAAAAAAAAATTGTCCTCGAAATTAAGATCATACCTCAATGTAAGAATAGGCGTGGATACTTCTTTCGCATGTCAATCAATGGTATTGTCTTCCACTTTCACTAAAGGAATTCTCTTAGTGCGAAGCACTTGCTCTCTTTGATCTACAATTTTAATAGGTTTCTCTTCCATTGTCAAATCATCTTGCACTTGAATACCTTGAAAGTCAATCACATGTGTGAGATCTGGTACGTACTTTCAAAGCATGGAAACATGGAAAACATCATGAACAGTTTTAGTATCATACATGTGACAGTTTTGGTATCTTTTTAAACAAGATATGTGAGAAGATGATTTTGTTAAATCAATCCGGTCCGTTAAGCCACCTACAAAATCAATCACGTGAAGAATTCATTCATTTATGAAATAAAAATCATATAAGGCAACAGATAGATGGTCTGGTCTTATGTTAATCATCATAGCATTTTGTAGATGACTAAGATATCTTAGCACACCTAATGAGCTAGGAATTTCCCCAACTAACTGATTTTCTGAGAGATGAAGAGTCTACAACCTTGAAATTTTCCAATTTCAATAGGAACAGGACTAGCTATGTCATTGTTTTGCATCAACCTAAAGTTTAAGTAGACACACAGGTTATGTTAAGACATGTTTATATTAAGTGTTAGGCTTGAGATGGTACTTATGTAATAAGGGTTTCTTTTAATGACTTGTGTGTAACTTCTCCCTCTCCTCTAGTTTATATAAAGAGGAGTTAGGGCTTATTTAATGTTAATCAAGTTTCTCTCTCTTAAGATTTAACATGGTATAAGAGTTCCAGTCGTCTCCTCCTTCTCAGCGCGTCGTCGCCGACTGAGCGGCACCAGCCGCCGCCTGATCGGCGTCAGCTGCCGCCGTCCGATTGTCCACCCGTTGTTGCCCCTACAGCCGTCGTCCGTTGTCCACCTGCCGTCGCCCGTCACTGCTGCCCGTCGTCGCCTCCACCCCGCCCGTCGTCGCATCTCTGTCGCTCATCACCTGTCGCCCGTGCGCTCTGCCGCCCACCGTCGTCGCCTGCGCACTGCCGCTCGCCGTCGCCTATGCTCTGTCGCTCGCCGTCGCCTGCGCCCTGTCGCTCTGCGCTCTGCGCTCTGCCGCACTGCTGCCCGCCGTTGGCTGCGCACTGTTGCTCGCTATCGCCTACGCCCTGCCGCTCGCTGTCGTCTGCAGCCAGTCGCTTGCGCCTGTCGCCTGCGGTCTCTGCCGCCCATCGCCCGTTGCATGTGCTTGCCGCTGCCTCTGTGCTGCTCATTACCACCCATCGTCGCCTCCAGCAGCGTCATTTGGTGCCTTATTCTTTACACAGCAGCCTTGTTTGATTCCTTATTTGTGATATCATCCTCATGCTGTAGTTCTATACATGTGATTGTATATTCCTGCGCTTCTTATTCTGTGGCTCGGTTTCCTCCTTTTAAGTTAAGAGATGTCTGAAATTAGCAGTGAAGCTAATACCTCTTCCTTTGTGTCGTCGAGAGAGATGAAGAGTTCCCCATTTTCCAGCATTATTAGCAAAATGAATGGGGGTAATTATAAAATGTGGGCAATGCAAGTAAAACGAACGTTGATTGCTCATGACAAGGAACATCTCATATTGGAGTCGGAGCCCGTACAGAAGGTTGAAAAGTATATCACTTGGTTCAAAGACAATTCATTGGTCACGTATTCACAGGCAAGGAATGAAACCAGAATTATGCAGCTCCATCATGATATTCATCAGATGCGACAAGATGGCAGACCTCTTCACACTTATTATTCTAGTCTCAAGTCGATGTTTGAGAGACTGAATAGCTACTTTCCTGCATGCAAATGTGACCAACAGAAGGCATATAGAGATATGCTTATGGTAGGGGTCTTTCTTTTTGGCTTAGACTCTGTGTATGAATCCGCCAAGAATCAAATGCTTACTAGTCCATCGATTCCTCCTATTGATGAGACTTACAGTAAGCTCAATAGAATTCCGATCTCTGCAGTGACTATTCCTGATACCACTTCTGCTATGCTTGCTACTCGTGGCAGAGGTGGACCCTTTTTTGCCAGAGGACGAGGGGGTCGTGGTCGTGGAAATGTCCCTGCTCGCCCTGTATGTCAGTTCTGTAATCGTATTGGTCATACTATAGATAAGTGTTGGCAGAAACATGGCCGTCCAGTGTTTGCTAATCAGACAGTCTCTACTGATTCTCTCGAGCAACCCAAGCCTCAGTCCAGTGAGCTGCGTGTGGATGACATTCTCTCTCAGTTGAGGAACTTGATTGGTGACAGAGCCCATCAAGTCCCTCATCCGCCCACTTCTACTGTTTCTACCGCTGCGAGTGCTTCTTCATCTGGTATGTCTTCTGCTTATACAGTCTGCCATGCTATTGATACTACAGATTGGCTTATTGATTCTGGTGCATCGACCCATCTCTGTGGGGATAAGACGCAATTCACTTCTTACATCCATACTCCACCGGGTCGTTTGGTTATTCTAGCAGATGGAAAATATTCCCCAGTTGTTGGACATGGAGAGGTCCAATTTACTTCATCATTGCCGCTGCAACATGTTCTTCATGCACCAGACTTCCCACATAGCATACTTTCTATCAGTCAGATTACCAGAGAATTAAATTGTCGTGCCATATTTGACTCTTCTTTTCTTGTGTTTCAGGATATACTGACGGGCAGGGTGATTGGCAGTGGCCGTGAACAGGGAGGTCTCTACAGGCTAGTGCATTCCTTTCCCTTTGCTGGATCTACCTCATCGGGGTCGTACTCCTCCTCGGCGTACACTTGGCATTTACGTTTTGGACATCTACCATTTCAGAGACTGCTGCATGTTCTTCCTCAGCTGTCTCCCAAGTCTTCCTTTCAATGTGAGTCTTGCCAGTTGGGCAAACACCATCGGTCATCCTTTCCTCCGCGGTCCGGTCGAAGTAGTCACTCTGTGTTTGAGTTACTTCATTTTGATGTTTGGGGCCCGAGTCGTACTCCTGACCTTCAAGGTCATCGGTATTATCTTGTTGCTGTCGATGATTACAGTCGTGTTAGTTGGGTGTTTCTTATGAAACACAAATCTGAAGCAGGTCNATACTATGTGAGTGCTGATGTTACATTTTTTGAATCAACCTCTTATTTCTCTCCAAATGGAACTCAATTAAAGGTGCCCGAATTTAGTGATGAAGTCCATCTTCCTTTACCTCTCATGAGTTGTCCAAAACCTGTTGGCTCGCGTTTTGGGGCTACCTATCAACGTCGCACTAAACCTGTTGAGCCTGCCCACGGTGCTCCTGTGCCTTCACCCAGCACGCCTAAGGTAATTCCTGAACACACAAGTTCTGCTGACAATACGTTATGTGATGATGATACAGGGGAATATCCAGAACATGCTATTGGTCCTGACATTAATGAACTTGATATGCACATTGCTCAAAGGAAAGGAAAACGCAGTTGTACTTTGCACCCTATCTCTGGTCACTTATCTATGGATAAACTCACTCCTACTTACCGACAGTTTGTCAAGGGACTGTCGGCTGTAGTTCTTCCACAGACTCCCATGGACGCTCTTTCTGATCCTACATGGGCTGCAGCAATGCAAGAAGAGATGGATGCTCTTCAGTCTCGAGGCACCTGGACACTGGTTACTCCTCCATCTGATGCAGCTATTGTTGGTTGCAGATGGGTCTTTACGGTCAAATACAAAGCAGATGGCTGCATTGAGAGATATAAGGCTCGCCTTGTTGCTAAAGGCTACACTCAGACTTATGGGGTTGATTATTATGACACCTTCTCACCTGTGGCACGACATGCTTCTCTACGGATTCTTCTTGCAGTTGCAGTCAGCAAGAATTGGTCTCTATCTCAGCTTGATGTCAAAAATGTCTTTCTGTATGGTGATCTACATGAAGAAGTGTATATGCAGCAACCACCCGGGTTTGTTGCTGAGGGGGAGTGTCAGAGAGTGTGCAAATTGAGAAAGGCAATTTATGGTCTGAAACAAAGTCCGCGAGCTTGGTTTCAGAAACTATCAGAAAATATTGAGAATGAGGGCTTCCGACGTTCTTCGGCCGATCATTCCCTCTTTGTCAAGAAAACTTCTACCAGTACAGTGATAGTTCTTGTTTATGTTGATGATATCATTGTTACAGGGGATGATATTCAGGGAATTTCCAACATCAAGGATGTTCTTGGACGACACTTTGTCACCAAGAATCTTGATGAGCTACGCTATTTCCTAGGTATTGAGTTTGCCAGAAATCAGAAGGGTCTTATCATGTGCCAAAGGAAATACGTTACTGATGTTTTGCAAGAGACAGGTATGCTAGGATGCCGACCTGCCTCCACACCCATGGACATCAATACTCGCCTGTATGATGATGATACTGAAGATGTTGATGCTAGACAATATAGAGGAATTGTTGGGAAGCTCCTATACATCACTGTTACTCGACCTGAGATTGCATATGCTGTCAGCAGAGTCAGTCAATTTATGGATAAGCCCAAGAAAGTCCATTGGGAAGCTGCTATGATGATTCTGAGGTATTTGAAAACTTCACCAGGAATGGGACTCTTCTTTCAAAATGGTACATCTCTCACTATATCTGTGTACGTTGATGCTAATTATGCAGGATGTCACCTTGACAGAAAATCCACTACTGGCTTTTGTGTGTTTATTGGATCCAACTTGGTCACATGGAAGAGTAAGAAGCAAACAGTGGTTACCAGATCAAGTGCAGAATCTGAATATAGAGCTATGGCTCAGGCTACTGCTGAAGTTATGTGGGTTAGATCTCTGATGATGGATCTTACTGTGGAAGTGTCTCTTCCTATGCAATTGTTATGTGATAACAAAGCTGCTCTGTTTATTGCTAATAATCATGTCTTTCATGAGAGAACCAAGCATGTTGAAGTAGACTATCACTATACCAGAGACATGATTCAAAAGGGGTTTGTAAGTGCCTCACATATTTCAACTACAGGGCAAACTGCTGATATATTTACTAAAGCTCTTGCAAGAGGACCATTTCAAAGTTGTTGTTTCAAGTTGAGCTTGTTTGACATATACGCACCAACTTGAGGGGGAGTGTTAAGACATGTTTATATTGAGTGTTAGGCTTGAGATGGTACTTATGTAATAAGGGTTTCTTTTAATGACTTGCGTGTAACTTCTCCCTCTCCTCTAGTCTATATAAAGAGGAGTTAGGGCTTCTTTAATGTTAATCAAGTTTCTCTCTCTCAAGATTTAACATGTTAGATATCTGGAAACCAAACAGGTTAAGCAACTAGGATAAAAGAATTGCTGCTACCAGCAGCAACAGCTTCAACAACATTAGTAGAATCCACACCAAAGTCCTTGAAGATGCATGAGAAAACCATACATATTTAGGAGGCAATATAGTGAGAGTAATAATATCAAGAAAGACTATAAGAAACTCTAATGATATTATTCATGGGCAATAGAAGTGTTGTTATGAAAACAGAGAATGGGAAAATATTATACAGTTATACTGCATAGTGAATGATCTTCACAATATCTTATGCTTCATTTACCCACACGATGCAACTTCCCAATGATGCCAATTTCCTGCATAAGTGACCTCGTTGATAGACCAAAAATAGTGCGCTAGATCCTGAACTGAACTTTTGAAAAGAAAAGAATTATGGTTATTCTCTTCATTAATGTACAAAACCAACTCTTGGAAAGTAGAAATGAATGTCAAACTGAGTTTTTGTCCACAACCATCATCGACCAAGAGGCAGGAAAGGGAACAGATATCCATATGCCTCATAGAATCCAACAAATAATAAATTCAAGTTTCAATTTGTGTACCTTCATAGTTTGCCCTTTAGGTGAGAGTAAACTATCTGACGCCAAATCGGTCAAAGAAACCAGAACGAACACCAAAAGCCTTGGAGTTAGAGCCGCTACAGACCTAAGGACAGGACAAAGCAATAAGATGATTTAGAAAAATGGTTGAGGGAAAATGACCGATTGTGTGGTGGGCAGTGATTGTGGGAAAGCATATTGTTTCCATTCCGCTGTTTGCCATTAAAAAACTTCCACATTGTTCAGTGTGGTCATCCTCATCGCCATCAGTCAGGGCATTTTGTGCATCAAAAAATGGTTCAAAGCGATGAGGATGTTGTCATTGGCAAGATGATGTTGTCATTGGCAAGATGATGTTGTGGCGTGAAAGACCTGGGGAAAGAGGGGGAGGGTGCAGGTTTTTCTCGAATCATCCATAACACCGTTTTCTTGAAACTAGGTTCTCAGAAATGCAGTTTTCAATGTCATGCAAATGGGCCTTTCTAGAGAACTGTTTTGGGTTGTCATCCAAACAAGTTTGGTTTGAGATAGTATATATTGTCTGGTAGAGTAGGCAATATTCTATAAAATAGGTTAGAAAACTAAGATCTGCCATTTCAGACTTGTGTTTCATAAAGCATAAATTTCCTTGGTTCCCTCTCTACCACTACTTGTTATTAAATATCATAGTATCATCCAATATAGTAAAAGTAAGGTGATTCTTGTATCAAAATTTCTTAACAAGCAAAATAGTCTCCGTAAAACATGATTTGAAGGCAGATGCTAGAATTATATGCTAAATCTATCAAACCAATACTTTGGAGTTTGCTCTAGTCCATATAGGGGTTTTCTTAGCCTAAGAACTTTCCCTTGATTAACATTCACACCAATGGGACTTTCATATGTAGTGCTTTATTTACTTCTTTATTCAATGGAGCATTTTTAACATCCATTATTTTTTGATTGATGCAATAGCAATAAGGGTCTTTTCATAACCATATACCCTTTAATAACTAGTCCAATGACCCATAACTTTTAGTTTTTATAGATTCATCTATAACCAATGGTCTTCTTCTCAATGGGTAATTCTTTAATTTTTCATGCTTTAGCCTTTTCAAGAGAATCTATTTTCATTCAAAGTGCCCTTTGGCTTTATTGTAGTTTGATGATTCTATAGTAAGATAACTCCTATATTTAGATAAAAAAGAATCATATGAGAAAATTTTATTTGCAATTTTAGATGTTTTTGATCTAATATTTGGATTTGTGTCTTGAGTTTCAAAAGCTCAATTCCTTTGTATTCATGAGTTTCTAACATTGTCTTGAATTTATTCTAGTACAAAAAATAGGGCCATTTGATGTTGATCTTGATATTTATTTGTTTTATGTTCACTAATTTCATCTACATTTGAGTTAGAACTACTATTATTTTCATAACTAGAAAGTAAATCAAATAGAAAGAGTAAGCAACAATTTCATTACTTATCTTAGAATCATCAATCAACAAGACCTCATACCTAGAGTTGATGTAGTTGAGGAGGCTATTCTCAAAATTGATCCTTTGAGAAAAAGTGGAAGGGCATCTACTACTAGTAGTTGTTTGCAAAATTGATACCACTAAGCCTCCTTCATCTTGATTGGTTGATGAAGCCAATGCAACCTTGTTATCATTATGTTGAATAACTTAACAAGTTGGTTTGTCATTATGTCATTTTATATATTTTTCTAGATAAACAAGGGTTTTTTGTTTTTGGTATCAGTACCTATCTTATGAGATTTAACAGACTTAGTTGTTATCATTATGTCTAATAAGTTGGTTTATCATTACGCCATTTCAAGTAGGTTCATGAGTCCACGTTCACTTGTGAATAGGAAGAAGAGAGAATCTCCGCCTGCTAGGGCAACTTTTCTGCCTAGGAGAGGAGGTTTCATTCCTGCTGCAATGGCCGTCGGGCCTCCAGCGGTCGAGTGCCCGGAAATTTTGATACAAGCATCACGATACTTTTACTATATTGGATGATACTATGATATTTAATAACAAGTAGTGGTAGTGAGGGAACCAAGGAAATTTATGCTTTATGAAACACAGGTCTGAAATGGCAGATCTTGGTTTTCTAACCTATTTTATAGAAAATTGCCTACTCTACCAGACAATATATACTATCTCAAACCAAACCTGTTTGGATGACAACCCAAAACAGTTCTCTAGAAAGGCCCATTTGAATGACATTGAAAACTGCATTTTTGAGAACCTAGTTTCAAGAAAACGGTGTTATGGATGATTCGTGAAAAACCTGCACCCTCCCCCTCTTTCCCCAGGTCTTTCACGCCACAACATCATCTTGCCAATGACAACACCCTCATCGCTTTGAACCATTTTTTGATACACAAAATGCCCTTACTGATGGCGATGAGGATGACCACCCTGAACAATGTGCTCAGGTTTGATGTTTCACATGCTCCATTAAATTTTCCTGTTTTGATTCAAAACCTGGTTCTTGCCTTCATGTTCCACTGCTGTCTGTTGCTCTTTGTTGAGCATTTCTGAGTAAACTCCTATCCTGTAAAAGAAAGGCATTATGTGTGCTCTTCTTTATTGCCTCTGTTACTTTGTTGAACAAAAGACGGAAAAACTGTCTAGAAGACATGTAACAGGTTATCTAGACTTTTTGCTTTTTCAACCTAACTTGTTTGTGAAAGTTAAGTGTACTCCAAAGTGGTCAACTGTGAACGACTCTCATAGTTGAGCATTATATTAGCCGTGAAAATGTAGCTATATTTTTATTGTCATAGTTAATCTTATGACTAAATGGCAGTACTTTTAAGGTTTTAACTATTTGTCAATGTGGGATATATTGTTCTCCCTCTTTCTGTCTGTGTCAATGCTTGTTAGTAGAATCAAACAATTTAAATGAAAAAAGAAGAATGCCATCAGTGATATTACTTGTATTTTTCCTTCACCTCTGTCCTTTCCTCATATGTGCCCCCTATTGTGCCTCAGATTGAATTATAAAGTTAGCTTTTTTGGTGCTGTAATATCAATTCTTAATGACTCCAATTTGCAACCCCTGGGGTTTCTTCGATGTGCCTCCATGTATGCCTGTGACTGTATGGAATGTTCCCAATAACTTGCTAAATAGATATAGCCGAACCATTAGGTCAAATATATTGATTCAGAAATCCTAAGGGATGCAAATTAAGGCCTGTGATCCTTTGCTCTAACCTTTGATCAAATATTCATCCGACAAGGTTGACTAGTACCTTCCTCGAAGATAGGCCTCTACTCTTAACCTAAGTTCTTAATTGAAAGTTGGCCAATAGTCTGTCGAGTTAAAAGTCTTATCAGGACAAGTCCGGACTAGCCAGTTCATGTTGCCCAGCTGAAATGAAATCATCAAAATAATTAAATTATTCAACATGTACTGTTACACAAGCAATCAAAGACGTGAACTATCAGTATGAATCAACCCAACCACATAATGTATACACACATGCAGACACAAATATATGGACATGTTTTGAGGATTATATATATATATATATATTCATTAAAGACAATTTAATAGCTGGAAGATCAGACATGATAAATTTCCTATTCTATGTATCTATATATTGTAAAAAAGAGTATCTAACGTATGCAGCAATTAACCTACATAACTCAATTGAGCACACAAATCCCATGTCCGATTCCATAACCAACTTCACCTGACATGCAAATTATTTCTCAAAATGTACGTGCAGATTTAGTGTATCTCATAGATAAGCCATAGAGTACAAGTAAACATGTTCACTAAAAATGAAAAGCAAAAAGACATATCTGAACTCTGTCGACCATGATCTGAGACGTCAAATAAAAGTGAAAGAGTGTGCTGCACGTGCTGGCAGCATTCAGGTTGCAGAGAGAGAGAGAGAGAGAGAGAGAGAATGTGGAGGCTTTCATTTTTTTTTATCCTTATAATTTTTATTACAAAATGTGAAATCAGACTCGTTCAACATTGGCAGGGTCTGAGTTATGGACAAAAGGACCGATTGTGATTTTTATTGAGTTGGCTGTGTGGTCGATGCAAATCAGGTATACATCCAGCCTTCAAAAAAAATGTTCAGGAGGTCCTGGCTGCACCAGGTGCAGTTGGCCTTTTTTTTTTGCGGCAGCCAAGCTGCACCTGCACCCAACCTGTGTTGATGCAGGTGGGGTGGATCATATATAGTCTATGTTACCAAGGTGCAGGGTGCGGCACATCTCAAAAAATTTAAGTGGGCAAGAGAATTTATTATTATTATTAATATATTATAATAATAATAATAATATATATATATATATAATATATGACAAAGAATTGTCCATGAACCACAAAATTATTAAATAACAAAATCAAAATTGCATTTTGTTAATCATGATATCATTCTCAATCATCAATTCAACAAGAAATACACTTAGTTTTGAGTTCACAGTTCATACAGTCATACTTCGTACATCAATACATATTACATCATCAATCAAAGTTGTGTTCCAGTTCCACTTCCACCAATATCTTGATTTTCTTCAATGCTTTGAACGATATCATCATCATCAAACTCCTCAGAAGGAATAACAGGATCAGAATAATCCATGTTGGCAGTATATAAATTGCGTTCTCCATCGAAATCAAATTCATCTGAATTTACATCCCAATATTGAGATGATCAACAACTGCATTTTATTAAAGATGAAAGTTAAACAATAAAAATTATTTACCACAAAAATAATGAAGAAATTGAGCAAAACGAAACAACATAATAAAGAAATATGTGTCTTACTTCTTGTGTAAGATCCTACAAATGTAACTTTCACAATATCCACACACAAAATGCACATTTCCACCACCATTGCCTACATCTTTAGTGACTGCTTTCATTTCTTTCCTAGTGGTTGTTCTTCAGTTGTGTATGCTTCACCAGGCACCAGGTAGTATAGAAGACTTTGAAACATTAATATCATCCACATTCACATTAGACAGCAGGAGAATCTGAAACATTTCCTTTCCTTCTGTTTGCCATCTTTTATGGTTTTATCTTCAAAATGAAAAATTTCAAATATAACAAATTTAATGGGTCAATTGCACAAATTTAGTTCAACTTTATGAATAGATAGTCTGCATAATTCACTTTCAGTCATAAATGGACAAATGCACATGCACTTGAATAACACAAGTACACATTACACAACTTGATTCACGGTCAAACAAAAATAATAAGTTAATAACAACAATCTAAGAGCATCGGAGAAACAACCTAAGAGTGGCGTTGCGGCTATCAAAGACAGTAAAGGTATCACTTTTAATTCCCCATTTCAGCTTATAATACTAGATTTCCTGCTTAGTGTCATAGACTCATAATGACATCGAGCAATTCAAAGAAACCAACAGGGACTCTATTGCAGCTATCCACAATAAGGGAATAAATATTCACTTCATCAATATAAAACAAAAGAAATAAGAAACAACAGAGAGGATGCTCGACAATTTTTCTCAATGTAGCATAACTGAAACCAGGAGAAGAAGACCAATGATGACCCTGCATTAACAATTTAACACACATGTTTCTCACTTCACATAAGCCAAAGTAGCTATCAAGCAAGTGCTGGTTTCATTAACACATTTTAAGAGCTAATGAACATTACTCTGGCTTAAAGAATTAAACAGAAGCCTAGATGTTCACATAAGCCAAGTATATATACACAGCTATGCTGCCTGCGGCAGAGAGAGACGAGACAGAACAGAGAGAAATCAAAATTGGAGCGCGATATTAGAATCAAACAATAAAAAGAAAAAAAAACACTGCTGCAAAGTGTGTGGGCCTCATGTAGCAGAAGTTCATTATTTGTGAAAAGGGATGCATACAATAATTAATAGAATAATCAAGTCTGAAAAAATAAAACCAGACATCAGATGAATTGCCGTCGATGGTTGATTGGACGATTACCAAATGAAACAGAAAAAGAGGGACGAAGAAGAGGAAACAAGGAAAGAGGGTTAGCGAGGAAGACGAAACATGGAAAGAGGAAATAGGGAAAAAAAAAGCCAGATGGTTAGATCCCTCCAGCAGAAAACATAATTGAAAATGGTGGAGGGAGACGGATGATTGGAGAAAAACGAAAAATCTGATATAAACCCTTAAAGCACAGCTCAAACTTGAACTAATTTGATGCCGCTGGTGGAGGTAGAGATTGGAGAGAGCAGCGGACGCCAGTCGTCGGACGGAGAGGAAGCTGCTGGTGGAAGAGTCGAGTCGTGCCCTATCGATTTTGTTAAAAATAAAAACCAAAAAAACCCAAAAAACTGGACTGAAAGAAAACGACTCGCTTTTTATTGCATCGGACTTGCGTTTCACGCGAGTCGGGTGTGCATCGAGAAAGGACTATTTTAGTTGGGTGCGGCTGACCGCACCCGACTCACCTTTGACTTCGTTCGGTGTGAATCTAGGTCGCACCTGCACCCACGTTGCGTCAACGCAGGTGCGGGTTCGAAAACGGCGGACCCCTGGTGACTTAGTATACAGTACCCATGTAACTTGGTATATGTGTCACATGGGTTTCTACAATATGAAGTGTTCATATGTTACACCTTGAAAACAATTAAAAAGTGATCTTTTTTTAATTTAAAACACAGTCACAAATATCACAAGATTTAAAAAACAAACTCGCGATATTTGCAAGAAAACCAAGTGAAGTGAAAATGTCGGCAATTTTGAAAATGTCCGAAAATTTGAATATCTTGCAATTTTCTTGCTAATTTTTTCGCAAATTTTGGTGACTTTCTTGCTTTTTTTGTTCACACTATTTTATTTTTCTATTTTTTGGAAATTTTATGTGAATTTTACATTTTAAAAATTAAATTGCAATGTTTTATGTTACATTACGATTCATTAGTGACTTATAATCACTTTGTGCCCAACCTATGTGGGTTATGTTACACATTTCACATCTGGTGCAGGTGTTGATGCTAACGCAGAGCATTCTTAAAAACCTGGGTGTGGAGACGCCATGGTACCTATATAGCACCATGGTGCGTATATAGCAACAAGAATGCTTTAAGAAAACACACATATATTCATGATTTATATTAACAAAATATAAATTATTAAACAACAAATACCAAAAAAATGAAACATGAGTTTGTTGTGGCCAACCCATGTCATGTACTCCCATCTGAATCCAGCCATGTTGATACGGGTTCAGTGCCCTTCCATGTGTGTTCATATGGCATAGCGTGACAAAATAATATATATGTAGGTGATTCTCGTCTCCGCAACAACCTTTTCCATGGTCAGCAGTTGCTTGCAGGATTCTTTCCTTTAATAAGAAGGAAAACTGTTTTCTTAGTAAGAGGAAGGCATAAAATAACGAAGGTACTGAAGGTACAAAATAACAATTTTACGGTTGGGAAAACACACATGCACCCGTGTAAACAAGGGCTTTGATGAAAATAGTGAAGTTATATTTAAATTAGTCTGACCTAAATCAGATCCAAAACATAACCATCTGTGTCAAAGTACTTGTGTCCACTACTTGTCGTCTTCCAGACTGTCATGAATATGTGGATTGTGGACCTAACTGGTCTACCTAATAACCTATGTTACTTATCTGACCATATGTTAGAATGACCTAAAAGCCTACTAACTGGTACAACAAGTGGGGATTTGTTGATCTGGCTGGTGGACTCATCTGGCTAACTGATTAGCTCGATTAATGGACTAGTAGGTGGATTAAGCATTGAAGTTAACAATATAGGCCTTTAGGGTTATTTTACATAGGTGTGCCTAAGCAGCTACTGCACCTTTGTCAATGCTAGTGCTGGTGTTTTTCTGACACAACACGTTCAGTATGGTAAGGTAAACCAATCCAGACTAAAGCTGATCATTTTAAATGTACACTTGACTAAACTAGCCCTAACACAAAACGTTTATAGTGACTTGAATGTAAATATAGATAAATAAAGTTATTAAACAGTTAATTAACTATATAACTGATTATATATATATATATATATATATATATATATGTATATATATATATATAACATGTCTTTGCCGAACCTTACCCTTTTTTTTTAATTGCTGTATCCCCACACCTGGCATCCGTACCCACACTAGCACCCATGTGATATTTTTGGGGGTGTTTTATAACAAGAACTTCTAGGAATGTGTCACAATTTTTGAGACATTCATGGAACAAAGCAGTCCAACCAAATGCCTCCTTAAAGTACTTACTTGCCACATGTAAATACGTGTTTCCTCCAATACTATATCTTGCTCTATATACTATGCTGCTGGACACAACAAAAAGGCAGTTTTCTTTTCTAAAAACTTGGAGTGCTCCTCCTGCCTGCAAAGTAGAGAAAAGCAAATGGTTTACTTTTATGGCTGCATCTGGAATTTAGTTTAATTTGGGTCGGGCTATTGAACATCTGGGTACGATGTGTATCCTGCAGTAGTCTCTTTACTATGTTTGCTGCATCACTGTGCTATTTTATGTATTAGATTTTTATTCTAAATACAACTTGATATTATCATGTTCTTTTTTTCTTTGATCAGCATCGTAATTGATGGTGTGTTCAGATATTCTGATTCTGGGCTGTGGAAGAAATATTCAGCCGGTTGGTCCAGAACTACGGCAATTCGTTCGGTCCATTGGCATGAAATTAGAAGCTGTTAACTGGGTATGGACTTCCAGCCTTCTTTGTCCTTGGAAATTTCCTGCCTCATCTTTGAACATTGGTCTTTTCATGTCATAATAACTTGTATTCTTTTTCCCATGCCATTTGGATAGAGAAATGCTGCATCTACATACAATATATTGAATGAAGAACGGCGCTTGGTGGCTGCTACAGTTCTTCCGTATGGAGCTCAGGACTGAAAGATGCTGCTGATCCAATTTGAGCTGATTCCTTTGAACGTGGAAAGAATCTTTGTAGTTCAACAACTACAAATAACCTCTCGAGGCTGTGATCTCATGCAAGTGAAAGTGGTCAACTGATTTTTTGGGCAAGTAGCTGAAGAAGCATTGTGATTATGGGTGGGAAAAGTAGGTTACTGAATGTCAACTGTTTCTTCTATAAAGCATTTGGATTCGATATAAATGCTTGCAAATGTTTCTGTGGGTTGAACAATTTGAGGCAGTTGCTTCCGATTAGGCCAGGCTAGGTTGGAGACACATAGTGTGCTTCTTTTGAGGCAATAATTCCTTCTAGTACTCTAGGTGCAGGAAGATGATCTGAAACTTTACATGCATAGAAGGCTACCAAGTCTCCGCCTACTCATGTTTGGTAATTATAGTTATGCTAATATGGTTCACCGACACGACATAAGAATGTCAAGCAACTTTCAGGAGAACACAAAAGGAAAGTTGCAGAGAAAACATTGATGAGATGAAAGGAGAAATCCAGAGAATGTATTAATCAATGGCTAGTATGAACCTTAATGGCCAAATGTGCAGCCCTTTGGAGTCAAGCGGCGTGAATGGCCTATCTGGTCCCGGGGGGACCACTATTTAGAAAGGAGAACGATTGAACTATGATGATGGGATACTCAACTTGGCAAAACTTGTCTCACAATTCGTGGCCAAACCTCGTCACAAGGTTGAACACGGTCTTAACCATCCAAGAAGTGAAGGACAACCACTGAAAACGGGTACAAGGTTATCAAAATCCAAGTATACCCCTGCACGAAGATTGGAGTCCCCAAGTGCAGGATCAAACACGTCGAAAACTGCAGTGTCATTTTAGGGAACATCGCAAGAACGAGTCTCTCAAGGCCTTTTTGGTTTTAGGCAATGTAGTTCAGGAACAGAAAGTACAGGAATGACGATCAGATCAGATTCGGTAGCATATGGATGAGAAAAGCGGACAATTCTAGCAATAATTCTAACATTTAATTTAAGATATTCTCAAATCTAATTTTATTATTGTTCCACCTAACAATCAGATTAGTATGAAAATAGCTGAAGGGAAACCTCATGCAAACTGTGTATAGACTTGATTCTTGTTGGATTGTGATATCTAGGTATGCCTATGATAGGCAGGATTCAGATCTGTTGTATTTTTTGTGGTATAAGAAGCCACAATTTGTAACTGTTCCTAGACCTTCTATATGCCACCATTATTTAGTTCAACCATTTAGTTTCATGTTCAGGTGTTGACATGGGTGTATACTTTGGCTAAAATTTGCAGATTATTGAAGAATGTAGTAAAATGCATATGAGTGGCAAAAGTGGCTGTAGCAGCAACGGTCAACTCATAACTCCTTGTGTAGGCGAGAATATCCATCCAATGGTTAACATCATCTTCAATGAATAAGTGAAAACATATTATTGATGTTAATGGCTACTGCCATCTGCACAAGGCATTAAGAGGAAGTCACGTGCTTTCTTATCATGGGTGTAAGAGGCCAAAAGACATTCTAAAGAAAATTTCAAAGACAAAAAAAAAAGGAAAAGGATGAGACACAGTATGCAATTAAAACACCCTTATCATTGCACGATGAAACTCGAGCAGCCTATAAAGGTGATTGTGTGGTGGAACCATCAAGACCTTACTACATTCTTATGAAGTTGCTAGAACACAAGTTTGTACTTACTATAAATTCATTCTCATGTACAAACACTTTACCGGTATAATGTTTTTTTTTTTTCTTTTGTTCCTACTGCAACACAATCAAATAGTGAGGTGGTATATGGAGGGCTTGGCATGTAATATATAGAGTGGATTGAAGATAAAAAAAAATGGGAACAAGTATTTATAAATTGAAATTCATTTGTCTGCATTCTGCTCTTATATGTCTGTAACATGCATTTATCTATTTGTAGAGTGGAATTTGCTAGACTATACTCAGTTAGCGATTGCTAGATCCACTAGGTGCACTGATGTATATTCTTCTCAATCCACTTGCTAATAGTAGACAGTGGTTTACACCACTAAGCGGTGTCCATGTGACTTAACAAACCATTGTAAAATGGAGATGAACGGGTTCACAGATTTATTGCAAAGGCATACCTTGATTTACTTTTTCCCTTCTCTTTTTTTATGTACTCACTATTTGGATGTAGGTTAGTTTAATTTTCCCTTGACTAGCATCCATTGCTGCCATATGGAGTTGGGGTAACGAGATACGTAACACATGGAAATGGGGTTTTGGTGTTTGCCTATTATATTTCACGGAAAGTTTTGGTACCAAACGGTTGTATCCATGAAGGCTTCAAGCACGGTCTAGGGTTACTACTTCTTCATTTGCATCTTCGCCGCTGTCAGTGTGTTTTGCCGTGATTAATCCTAGGCATCGGGCCAGGCACCCATCGGATATTTGCGTCCTTGGCCTATAATGGGCTGGGTCTGAGCTGCCATTTCAGTCTGGAGGCCAGTCCGACTTCAGTAAAAGAAATAATGGCATTCTACTAAGCAGACGGTCTCTATTCAAAACTGAGTGCCACCGTTTTTATCTAGAACAACTCGAGCAAGGGAGTGCCAACACTTAAATTATATTGTTGGTTATTGCCTGTCACCTTCTGCACTTAAGATTTTTTATAGTCTTCGAGCACTTTAGGTTCTTTGCTACACGTTTAGTGCAAAAAAAAAATTGATACCATGTGTCTTGAGAAAGTTCATAAAAAATCATGTATCTGATTGAACTAGCATACTGCATGTAATATAGTCTAGCATACTACAAGTAACATCATCTAGCACGCTTTATAAATTTCTTTTGGTCTTTCTATTTATTTCAATTTCTAGCATGCTAGTAAGTTTCAGAGTTTGAAATTTGCTTACTTGTTTCAGACGATATTGATCAATCTGGCTCTGATACCACTATTGGAGTTAGTGCAATGGAAGTTGCCTCCAATCTTCTGCGTTTCCTCAGGAGGTGTACCAGCGGAGTCTCCAGAAAAGGGCACAAACGGTGGAAGCTCCAAAGGCAGCTGGGGACTGCACCAAAAACAGACGAGCAAGGGTAGCAAGGGAGAAAGAGAGTAAAATAAGAGAGACATGAACAGAAGCGGAGAAAGTAGCCGGCATTGCTTCTATGAGGCTCAAGCAAGGGTAATACCAAGATTAAACCCTAATTGAAGCATCGTTGGGCTTATATAACTAGTCTCATAGGTTTTCCCATATGCCTAACTTGTGGTTAGGGCCAGTGAGAGATTTTAGGAAAAAGGATAACGCAAAATCAAAGTTTGTTTTGAATGAAAATCTTCAGTTTGAAAAACAAGTTAGCGAAGTCTATCTTGTAACTGCGAGTATGGCCTATTGACCTTTAGCCAACATTTTGTTAATCTTGGTTGGCTGCTCAAGAAAGTTCGCCGGGCTTGCAACTGGCAGCCGCAGGGGAATGGAGGGGCATCCACATTCGATTACTCGATGATCTCAATGTCTTTTTTTCAGAAACAGTTGTTTCGGCATGATGCAAGCTGGTGGGCAAGATCGCCAAAGCTCATTTCCTTCGCTCAAACCAGCCACTCCATACAAACCAGTCGGCAGAATAGATCAGGCCTGATGGTGGAGTCCAGATTATACCTTCTCATCACACTGCAAGTTCTCCCATCATCAATGAGATATTCCTTAGCAAAGAACTTATTCTTGAGAGCTCTGGATGCGATCGACCACCAGCAAGGAACAAGTGAACTTCAGAGTTCACAACGATCCAGCTATATCCTGGCTTCTTCTTTATATCTTTCAGCCTCTTGATCATCCTAAGTTTTTTCTCATCCCTCTTTCGACCGGACATGGAGTACATCTTTGACAACACCACGTAGGCAGTCGCACTTTCAGGCTCTAATCTCAAAAGATGATGCGCAGCAGCCTTTGCAAGCCTGATGTTTGCATGAGTTCTACTTGCACCCAGTAAAGCTCCCCATACAGCTGCATGAGGCTCAAATGGCATTTGGCTGATTAAGGTGAATGCTTCTTCCAATAATCCAGCCCTACCAAGAAGGTCAACCAAACAAGCATAATGGTCCGGCCCAGGCTTGATTCCATATGAAGACCACATCAAATAGAAGTAGTGCCATCCTTCACATATTAAGCCTGCATGGGCACATGCCGTGAGTAGACAAAGAAACGTAACATGGTTTGGTTCCTTGCCAACTGCTTGCATGGTCTTGAATAGCTCGAGTGAATTGTTACCATGACCATGCTGAGCAAACCCATAGATCATTGAATTCCAAGACTCCAAATCATGACTATTGGTACTTCGAAAAATCTTGTATGCATCTGCTATGCTGCCACATTTGGAGTACATGGAGATAAGCAAGTTCAAAACCAAATAATCTGACTGGAAGTTATTTTTCAGAGCACAAGCATGGACTTGCACACCTTGGCTAAATAGTGCTAACCCTGAGGACGCACTTATCAGGCAGCTAAAAGTCACTTCATTTGGTTGAAGCCCTTCTCTGAGCATCCTAATGAACCATAGAAATGCATGCTCAAACTCGCCATTTTGTACAAAACCAGATATCACTGTTGTCCACGCTATCACATCTCTGTCTGGCATGTTCTCCAACAGCCAAATCGCATCTCGCATATATCCCACGTTTGAGAACCCCAGAATCATTGTGGTCCAGGAAACTAGGTCTCTCTCTGGCATTTTGAGGAACAAATTGTAGGCCTGATCAAGCCATCCAAGTTGAACGTACGCTGCAATCATGGAATTCCACGCAGCTATACTTTTGTTCTTCATGCTATTAAAGACCTTGGAGGCATGGCTCGTCATTCCATTCCTTGAGTACATGACGATTAAAGCATTCCTCAAGATTGGGTCTGACTCAAAACCCATGACAAATGCCAAAGCATGAACCTGAATGCCCCATCTTTTGTTGCCGCCATTTGCATGGAGATCGCACAGAACTGTCAAGGTAGTTGAGTTGATCATCACTGCCAGCCTTCTCATCCTTGAGAACATAGACAACGCTTCTTTCCACATACCTTTCCGTAAATAGCCATCAATCATTGTTGTCCAAGAAACTACATTCCGCTCAGGCATCTCATCAAATAATTCCTGAGCTTCGACAATCCTGCCTGTGCTTGAATAGCCGTATACCATAATGCTCCAGGAGACAACATTTCTTTGGTCCATCACGTCAAACAGTTGGTGTGCACTTTGCATCTCACCAATATTCACATAAGCAGTAAGTATAGCATTCAAAGAAATCAGATTCTTCTCCCCAGGCATTCGGTCAAACAGAGTCTTAGCTTCAGAAAATATACCATTCCGAATAAGTCCAGTAATCATCACAGTCCAGGAAACTGAATTCCTTTCCGGCATAGATCGAAAGAGCTGATAAGCATCCCCCAGTCTTTGGTTGCTTATATAGGCCGACATCATGGCATTCCATGTGATCAAGTTTCTCTGAGGCATTGTGTCGAATAGTTTGCGTGCGTTCTCGATTTCACCGTTCTCGGCGCAAGCAGTGAGCATTGCAGTCCAGGAGGCGATGTTTCTGAACGGCATACCGTCAAAGACGGCCTTTGCATCAGCGAGGTTGCCACGTCTGCTATGCTCTGTTATCAGGGAGTTGAACACGAGGACCGATGTTTTGTCACTCTTCTTTTCATTGACTGTTTCATGGTTCGGTCGGGAAATGGTTGTTTTCTGGTGCTGGGTGCCAAATCTGTAGAGACGTGGGATGCCGCTGCTGTAGAGGGGAAGGTGGCGGCATCTCCAGATAAAGAAGAAGCCTGGGTTTCGCATGAGAAAGTTGGTGTGGTGGCCGCAAGAGAAGCCATGCAGTTGCAGTGAGTTTAGACGGAGCTTATAGGTGGATCCACAAGAGAAATCCGGCAATAGAATTTCGGGGTCATTGGTGGGGAACTGACCGGAAGCTGGTGAGGGGAGTGAGTAGCATAACGTTTACGGTCCGGGTTGGGGCACAACAGCTGGAGAACGGACGAAACTGTTCCGGATCAACTTGGCATCACTGGTGTCTGAAGAACGTGAGCGAGTCAGGGCGATTCTGTGCGAGTCAAGGGCAATACTTGCCGTATCGGGCCAAATCAGGTTCTATTTTGCCGAAACATTGACTCATGACCAGATTTGGAGAAGATTCAAGTCCATTCAAGCAATTCATGAGTCGGCTTCAACTGCAAATGCAAAAATACGTAAAGAATTCATACCAGATCTTAAATTGTAAATCCAAATTTCTGGATTAATAAAATACAGGTATACTTGGACTCCGTGGCACCATGGTAACTTATGAATACAGTTTCATATATTTAACTCAGTGCACATGAATTATCCAATACAAAAGAAAAAAGATCAGGAAAGTTAGAAACTGAAATCTGTTTATAGCACACTTCCATTGGAGAAGGAAACAGTCGAAACGTTATTGTTACTTTTATTAAATTTTTGAGAAAAAATACTCTCGTATCCACTGTTGCAATCCTATTAATCAATGCATTCATGTATAGGCACGAAACCTCAAGAAAAAGAAAAAGGAAACGAATAAAACCAAATCGACTCCATGGGCAACAAAGAATCAAACTTTTTGTCATAATCTAGGAAAACAATAGAGTGCGACAGAATTGGAATTGAATCGCATCAAAGCATAAGAAGTCAAGACATCAAATAACAAGTAATTGAAGGAAATGAACTCCCAGCAATTTTAATTCCCAGTAAGCAATTATCAGCCAAAATGAAGAACATAAATTCAAAACCATAAAAAAAAAGACGAAAACAATCAGGAGAGACAGATTCTTACGTATAATCCGACTTGTCTTTGGGCACGGAGCTGTGGCCCATTCCACGATTAACCAAACTACACACCTCAATGTCACCATCTTCCCACATACAACCACCATCTTGGCTCCCAGCATCACCGTTGGATTCAAAACCAACGGACACGACTGAAGTTGGATGGCCCCTTCCTTCTTGATTGTTTGGGGCATCGATCCCTACTAACCCTTTGATCTGAGGACCCCATGAATCGTGACTACCCGCCAATCCTGCCCCCAAAGTCCACAGAAAGTCAATCTACGATGCTAATTGCCAGCGACTAGATAGATAGATAGATAGAGCAAGCGAACGAGAGAGAGAGAGAATACCAGTTATGAGGACCTTGGTGAGGCCGCGACCGTACGTTTGGTAGAAGATTCTCATAGCATTGTTAGAAATTGATCCATCCTCCCACTTCTGATACTTGTTCACCTCTCAGAATGGCATTTTTTTCACACACAGAAACGAGAGAGAGAGGAGAGAGTGATGGTGGTGGTGGCGGTGGTTATTTGTAGAGGCGTATGGTTTTTTTCTAGATAAATGAGGTCTGTTGGATCTGAATCAATAGACGTGTTGGATCTGGATCAAATTAGATCCAACATCTTATCAAGCTGGCTGCCTTCCAGCAACAATAGTCAGCCTTTCACCAGCACAAGGCAATCGGCATTCAATCCTTAAGGGGAAACCCTAGACTTGATTATGTTAATGAAGATTTGAGGTTTTGCTCACTCGTCTGTCTCCCCCCCCCCCCCCCAACCCGACCGGCGGCGCCAGAATCCTCTATTGAATCTGAAGGCTTGTTTCTTCTTCTTCTCCTTCCTCTATTCTCCGACCGAAGGAACGACAGTTGGTGATCCCGGGGAGTGGCTGCCAGCAATCCCTCCAAGATCCTCATACTACGCATACTCCGACCAACAGGTACTAGGCTGATTCACAGTGCATTCTCTCTCATCCCAAGGGAGTTTAGAGGCTGGAATTGGCAAACGGGAAGGCTGCTAAGGAGGACGATGCCTATGAATCTGGCGGCATCATCCAAAGTAGCAATGACGACCGGCGACCCGAAGGCAAAGGCAAGTAACTAAACCTCTCCTCGGTGCTTTCCCCCTAGGTTGATCTTGGATAGATTTAGACGTCAACATTACTGACGCATCTTCGATCCCATCTTAGCACGGCCTAACGAAAGTGTAGATAGGGTGTTTTAGCCTAGATCTCGACTTTACCAAGGTTGAAAGACAAGTAGCTTGGCGCATTCATCCGTCCGACCGGCGGGTGTCTACCATCGATCCTTCTTGGCTGGAGAACTTGGCTAAGTCCGACCATCCTTGTCCTCTTCCATGTACTCATTCAAGATCTATTTTGGACAACGAGGCTTGGAGAGATACCTCGGGAGAACCCACGAGACAACTTGTGCCCCAAATACCCTATCGAGGACTGCCCAAAACTGCATTTTGACATCTTTGCATGTAGGTAGTTTTCCCGCAAGATCTCCAAGGTCTTGGCTAAATGCAACCTGTGTTGCTCCACCGACCGACATGTCATCAAAGAATACTAAGACAAAATCCCTCAAGTGTTGACGAAAGATGTGGTTCATGCAACGTTGGAACGTTCCCAGGGCATTGGTGAGGCCGAAGGGCATAACCAGAAACTCGTAATGCCCCGTCATGGGTTCAAAAGGCCGTTTAAGGTATATCTCCTTCCTCCATGCGCACCTGATGGTATCTAGCCCTCAGATCTAGTTTGGAGAATACAGAGGCTATTGTCAAATTATCCAAAAGCTCATCTATGACAGCGATCGAATGACGGTCCTTCATTGTCGCCTTGTTTAACGCCCTATCATCGATGCAATCACAAGAAGGACGGGTGAAGAGAAAGGGTTGTTGCTGGAGCGAATGATGCCACTGTCCAGCACGTCCTTGACTAGCCTCTCGATCTCAATTTTCTGAGCATAGCCGTATCTATAAGGTCTGACGTTCACCGGTTCAGACTCCTTGGACAGCACTATTTGATGGTCATATGCTCTCTTAGGGGTTGGCCCTTTCGGCTCTGCAAACACATCCTCGAATTCTTCCAAAACTTGTTGTACTTTTCTTGGTATTTCTTCCTCATGCTTCTCTGGAGACACAACATCCATAGCAACTGAAATCAGCCAATATGCAAGCTGCTGTGTAGTCAGAGCCTTTAGCGCTACGTTAGGCTCTACGCTTGATTTTACTGCCGTGAGAATGACCTGTCTGTCACCATCCTCCTTAGGATAGCTCATCTGCATATTAGCGAAATCCCAAGAGATAACACCCAATGTCTCCAACCACTGCACTCCCAATACGACATCAACACCAGCGATAGGTAGGATTAGAAGGTCTACCTTGAACGGTACTTTTTGCATCACAATCTCGACAACATATGTGTGCAAGATAACCTCGATCTGTCTCCTACCATCACTGTCAATGGTAGTTGGTTCTCCATTTTGCACCTGAATTGGGCTGCCTTCTCACTCATGAAAATGTGGGTGGCTCCCAAGTCAAGCAACACAAGTACCCTACGGCCATCAACCTTGCCAATGACCCTCATCGCATTTGGGTGATTTGGATCAGTCAATGCGTGGCAAATACCATCCACCTCTGTCAATGTTTTTGGATCCGAATTAGACTCGCCTTGCTCTAGTTGGACGTCGGTTTGAGAAGGCGGCTCCTCCTCACTATCATCATCCACCACCAACAGTTGGAGGTGTTCACACTTGTGGCCCCCATACCCATTTTTCATTGCATGTAAAACAGAGCTGCTTGTGGATCCTATCTTCTCGTTCCTTCCTATTGATGTAAGTAGTCGGCACATTATCACGATACGCGGGCTTAGGTTCCTCCTTTTTGAATGGTGGAGGCGTCCTTATTTGTGCCGCCTTGTGCTTGTTTATCTCATTCACCTTGTAGGATTTGCATAGGGTGTACAGACGGTGGTTCTTTTCTTCAATGGTGTGTGCCCTAGCAAATAAGTTGACCAAGTCCTTAGGATTTTGAGATAGCATTTCGATGTGTATCTCTTCCTTTAAGCCACCAATGAATGCCCTGATTAGAGCCTTTGTAGGCCTGTACGACACCGGTACGGGTCATCATCGGGTGTAGCGTGGGTGCCCCATTGACAGCACCGGGTACGGGTCAACGTACCTGGGGTTGAGTCCAATTAGTTTCAGACACGTAGGAAGTTGACCAAGTCCAAAGTTGTCCGCTTGCTGTTTTTAACATGTTTTACATTTTAACGTTTTTTTTTACATTTTTCATAGTTAAAAATATCAAAACCCATTGAAAATCTTTCGCCAATGGTTCTTCTTCACTTCGTCTTCCTTGATAGAAACCGATGACAGGAAGCAAACAGCGAGCTATGAACAGCGAATAGCGAGTGGCGAACAGCGATCCAACTCGACGGTTCTGCTTCTTCCTCTTCGGCGAGCTCTTTCTTATGGTTGTGCTCGGTTTTTATTGTGAAGATCGAGCTCCTTTTATCATTTTTTGTTCTTTCGTTTTCTCATATGTGCCTTTCTAATCATTCTTGAGTCCTTGACCGCATGGTCGAGCTCTCTTCTTTCGTTAATGCATAAGACAGTATATTTTGTGGTTGCTGCTGCGTTAATAAGAGAAAATGGTGTAAGCGAGAGTCAAGCTGCAGACGGTTCACCTCATGAATATGATTTATGAATATATTATTCTGTTTGACGGCCGTACCCCGCACCCAAGTTGTTTTGAAAATGGTCTGTACCTATACCCGCACTGGTACTCATACCCATGTGATATATACATACATACACACACACACACACACACACACATATATATATATATATATATGCCACACCAAAGTTTTTTGGAATGTGCCACTCCAGCACCCGTACCTATGTAACATAGATGTGCATTACACAAATTTTCCTATAATGTGACAAGACCGCTTGATCGAGCTCTGTTCTTTCGTTAATGCATAAGACAGTATATTTTGTGGTTGCTGCTGTGTTAATAAGGGAAAATGGTGTAAGCGAGAGTCAAGCTGCAGACGG
Organism: Nymphaea thermarum; assembly: GCA_011799765.1. Lineage (NCBI taxonomy): Eukaryota > Viridiplantae > Streptophyta > Magnoliopsida > Nymphaeales > Nymphaeaceae > Nymphaea > Nymphaea thermarum. The sequence goes on along the minus strand of JAANDH010000221.1, from coordinate 23,271 downwards.
TTCACCTCAGGATTATGATTTATGAATATATTATTCTGTTTGTAATTTATATATATATATATATATATATATATATATATATATATATATATATATATACATTGTCATACACCGCATCCAAGTTTTTTTGAAAATGGTCTGTACTAGTACCCGCACTGGTACTCGTACCCATGTATATATATCACACCAATGTGTTTTGGAATGTGCCACCCCAACACCCGTACCTATGTAACATAGATGTGCATTAATTACACAATTGTCCTATAATCTGACAACCGTCTTCATTAAATATTCAGTCAGTGGATCAACGGCATTCATTCTCTACATTACTCACACTCATGCTTCTACATCTGTAATTGAAAACGATAATATTAATAACGTGTGATAGAAAAAGAAAGATAAGTAAATGCATAGCTTCTTACAACTGCAACCAGAAAGCAAAGAAAAGCTTTCCTAGTATTACTCTGTGAGCCGAGCCTGCCTTCTGTCATTTACATTGTTTAAGAAAAATCCGTTTTGTATGCTGTAAATTTTTCAGTTTTTATGCTTCACACATCAAAATATTTGCAGCTTAAGTCTTCATACTTGTTGGGGCTCACACGTTATTTAAACATAGGCACACAAATAGCATAGTTCATTAGCACAACATGTACTAAATTCGAAAATCAATAATAGTAACAACTAACAATACTAATTAACAACAAGGGTGGCATCCCATGGTACGCTCGAGGAGTGAATCGCACCCATTCAGTAAGTCTCCCGAATAATCTTTGGGTTGTTTGACGGCCCATTTGATGGCCACGAATAAAAATTCAGGAGGTTTTTGTATAGAAATAATTCTCTTGAAAATAGTGGAAGAAAACAAAAACAAAAAAAAAAATAGACCTTGCATTTTTAACCAGCGCATACCAAAAATTTAAATTCCTGAAAAATCTGACCATGTTTGATGAAGGAGGAATAAAATTCAAGAACCAAACAACTTACCGTTAAGTGGCTCGGCTTGCATTCAAGGTTGATGACAGCATTTAACTGCTTCAACTAAAACAGCAAATCGCATTTGTGCTCTACCAGAGAAAAAGCAAAAACAATGAGATGGGGACAATATAATTATGCAATTGAAATTAGAAAAAAGAAACGCCCAAATGGGCAACAAAGATGAACAGTTCCATTAGCATACATAAATAAATTCACGTAGTAATCCAATGAAGTTCTCTTGTGAACTCAATAGAATGACATAAACAAGAAGACTGATAGATTTACGAACACCGTTTCCTCTTCAGAAATATTTTAGAAAATAAATCCTGACTCTCAAATCTTGTCCGTCGCATAACAACACAGAAAAACACCAAAAACTCAGAACCCCAACCCCACGAAAACTCATGCTGCGCTGATCGACGTTTAAGCGAAAGAAAACAGACACACTCACCATTTACAGCCGTTCAAAGCCCAAAAGTTCCCAGAAACAAATACGAAAAAACTGAGAAAATCACAACGAACGGAATCAGACAAAATGACGATACTTGTCCTCCGAGAGGGATCGTCTCCTAGACACCGAGCCGCCAGAATGCCCTATTGCTGTGGCCTCAGAAATTTCCTTCTTTTTCCTCTTTACTTTATTTTGTTGTTCCTTTCCCAGCAGAGGAAGATGGAGACCGAAAAATAGCAAGAGAGATAGAAGGGTTGGGATAATCGGGGAGAGGCTGCTTGTTCATATTCTCGCGCACAACTTGTTTGATGAACAGCAGACACAACCTACAAGTCTGAGAACCCTTGGTAGAGTGAGGCATTAAATGAAACGAAAAGCAAAAATATTAAACCAGGCGTTAACCCAAACCAAAAGCAAGGGAGAGACGGAAGGCGGCCTGGGTCGACGCTACAAGCGACCGTCTGGCTAGAGTAGGAGAAGGCCGGGGGCAATGGTTGAGAAGGGGAGAGGGAGAGGCCAGAGGGAGAGAGAAAGAGAGTCAAGGGAAGGGGACTGGTACCTGCGTAGACCGAATGGGCAGAGAAGAGCAAGGTACAGGAATCTGAATGTGCGAGGGAGACGACGACGACGAAGAGGCAGCGGCTGCGGCTGCGTGAGGAACTCCCGGCAGCAGGACCTGCGGCTGCGTGAGGACGAAGAGGGCGGCGGCTGCGTGAGGAACGCAGGAAGCAGCTCGAGCGTGCCCTGGAAAAGTAGGCCGCCCATTTTTAACAAAAATTCTTTTACACATTTTACATAAAAAAATGTTTTACGTTTATATGTATATATGTCCTCAGAGTGTCTAATACTCCTGTTGACGTGGCTTTGTACTTTTGTGGTTTTAGTTATAATAGAATATAGAATATCTTGTATCCTCGTTATCCGTTCCTTACTGGCTGTCCTTAGTCTCTCTATTTTATCTATGATGGAAGCATTCTAGAGACAAACCGGCCAACCACTTGTCTTCTTTTCTTTTGAGGAAGTTCACCCTTATAGTAACAACGATGTTTATCATGTTAGTTCAAGGGTTGGTTAACAGCAGGAATGCTAATAAATTGTGTTGAAACAATTTATAAATCATTATATTTGAAATGAGTTCGGGTCTTTGGTTTAGTAGATTCCAACTTGCTTCTTAACAGTTTTTGTTTTAGCCTGAAAAAATTAAACCAAACAACTAATCACTTAACAACTTCATTTATACTAAATTTTTAGGGTGTTATATGATTTCAATGTTTAATTCACGAAACAATTTGTACTATTCTCAATTTTTTATCTTTTTTTTGTACAACTGCTTCTTTTAATAAAAACACACTTAAACAATTTACTTTTAAATTATATATAACTAAAAAAACACACAAATTTATCCTCCCTGAGAGGTTGATCACATGCTAAATAAATAGACCCACTATCCAAGTCGTCAACGTCTACCCTCCTCCGCATTATTCCTTCAGTTGGATAATTTTATTATTACGGAAATTATCATTCACAATTTACTATTTCTAAAAATGGGAAAAAAGGACAAAATGAGCTAATAATTCTTGGTTCAATTACATGACTCTATCATTAGGGATATTATCATGTTTACATACATAGAGGGAGACAAAGTTCTTACCTTCGGGTACAATACTTGGCTTTGGTGTATTGAAGTGTCGTCTTAACTAAAATTTAACTTCAGTAACTTTTTTTTGAAAGCGACGCTCTTGACACTCAAAATAAAGACTGACCACCTATCAGCTCCTACCCGAAAACGATATCCCAATCTTTTGGTGACCTTGTTACACACACAAGAAAAATAAGAAGATAAAACTAACAAATCTTATACATTATTGGACATGATGTCGATTGTCAAGTCATAACTTCTTAAAAGTGATATGTGCTCATTTAGTATTGTGGTGGTTTTATTTTCTCTTGTCTATTTATTTTAAAACTTAAAACAAAAAAAAGTCTGTGGGGCCTTTGAAAAAGATTTCTATCGTATCACGTGCATACGTGGACCATGTAAAATAATCCACTTCCGTGTGCTTGAGTGTCGGCCCCAGAAACCCCAACCCAACCCAACCACTTCCATCGCGAGCCGCCCATCTTTCAGATGGACGGCGATCGCGGATCCGTCGCTACCATAAACCCTTTGGTTTCTTCAGTGCCTTTGGTCCTCTTTTTTCTGCAAACACCAACTAAAATAATTGATGAGGTGCACAAGGGTCTGATTTTATGCAAAAGATGAATTTAAAATCCGCAAGTTTTTTGAAATATTCAACTCCATAAGTTTTAAGATGCAAATGTTACTACTTTAATATGTAGATCGTTTGTTCTTTTCAATTAACAATAATTTGAATCTTATTAGAAATTAAGGATACGAAAATTTTGAAATTTAAAATATGTAGATCTTAAAGCACCGGTAATCGTACATCAAAGCTTAAAAATTTATGATTATTCGCATGCATTTGACTGTGCCAATGAAATATGCTTTCCAAATAGATTTTGTAAATTTAAAGGGATATCAGTGAAATAATTAATCTTTTGAGATTTTTTTTCGTAAATCGTATACAATGATGTTAGAGATTTTGGATGATTTAAATTCAGCTACCGTTTAGATAATACCTTCAAAAAATGGTTATTTAAGCAGGTTTTTTAAAAAAAGAAGTTTTTTTTTTAATTAGTTTTTAGAGTTTAGTTGGTATGGTTTGATGGCAGTGGTGGAGTCACATGTGGGCTGGCGTTGAGTAAATTTTTTTATTTTTGCATTGATGAATTTATATATTTACCTTTGTACATATATAGTTGCCTTTTCAGTTAATTTTTTTTAGCTCTGCCACTGGTTAAAGCATTTATATCTTTCGAAGGACCACTATACATAAATGACCAAAAAATTGAATATATCAACAAAAAATTAAAAAACCCCGTGGGCAAACTGCCGACATGTGACTCTGCTATTGACCTTAAGATGTTATTGATACAAGCCAATGACCCCTGAGAGAGCACATGTTGGCTTTCAAAATTTAACCTTTCAACCTCACACTCTTCACATTTTTCTCATACACTCCTCACCAAGTATGGTGAATCTTTTCCAAAGTAAGGTTATTAAAAAGCTCATATTCTTTCTAACAAATTTCTTGTTCATGGCCTCATGGGTCGCTTAAATTTTCGATCCACTCACACAGCCCCACTAAATGCAGCGAAACAAAAAGTTGACATAAGAACTAATGTTCCTTTAAAAAAATTACAGCAATGTTAATAAAGACATGAATAGTAAGACATTGCCGATTCAAATAGCGGCCGAAACCGCTTCCTTTTCTCCTGCTTCAGGGTTTAGGGATGCTTCGAGACCTGTGTAAAATAATAAGTTGTCGAAAAAGTTTAGAAATCGATGTCCAGAATTGGTTTCGCTATAAAGCTCATCTCAACATAGAGATTTATATACTTATCATTATTTCGGAAGATAAAGACGTGCCCATTTCTCTTAAAACAGTATGACTCAAGTAGTGTTCGTAGGTTTATGAGCTCACATTAGTATGGTCTTTTACAAGTAAATAACCATAACTATGAATTTTAGGTAATTATTATTCCTAATAATACAAGCACATTAATGCCCAAAGCAACTAATTGTCATTAAATATTTTGTTGCTTATGAATCTCATCGTAATCAAAGTGAAGCGAGTGTGCTTATGAAAAGTGATGAGCAAATATAGGATAGGACTAAATGGTAGAAGTTAGCATTAATGACATACAATTGTAATTTCTCATTTTCATCATCAGTATACGCCACAAAGTTATCAACTCACTCTAACTCTGCCGTCGCTTTGAGAGCCGCTTTTTCTTTTTGACTTTGAAGGTCAGACAAATAGTTCAAAGTGCTTACCAAAAGTGGCGAACGGTGTGTTAATCTTTAGATAAAGCACCAATATAGCTTTGAGCTATGGAACTCTTTTCCAAGCAGTGAGTTTTTCATGCCCATACCATTGACATGGGAAGGCATATTCTCGCAATTTTATTAGAAGGGCATTTCAGTAAAGTTTAAGATGGAACAGTTTTCTATTTAATATATGGGTATTTTGATTATTTCTAGCTCATCCTTTGCTAGAGGCTATAACATATATCTCGCTCAACCCAGTGGCGAAGCCAGGAATTTTTAGTTGTGAGCATGTGAGACAAACTAAGTTTAAATTTCAAATTTTAAGGGGTATTCACATAAAAAACTGAAAATTAATGAAGTTTCCATACGTAAATAAAGTAAATTTTGTGAGCTGGTGTAGCAGCTATAATATAGATCTGCCACCGGCTCCATCTAATAATCTTCTCACCAACTAAGTTGTTTGTGTGGAAGATGTGTTGCCTAAATTAAATAGCTTTTCAGGAAATTTGTTTTGAACCTACATTTGCCTATTTTAAAAGCAACAAATTATATTTTTATTGAAATAATTTTCAAATGACTGAAATGCCCTTGTACTTAAAAAACAGGCCCCTCTTGTAAAAGCAAAACTAAAAAAAGAAAATTGTTTGTTTTCTAAAAAGACTGAAATGCCCATCATATAAAACTATGTGCAGAGTCTAACATGCATGCATGCAGGTGAAGCAAGCTTTGCTTTACCTGAAAAATAAAAAGTAGAGAGATAAACTGACTGTAAAAGTTTCACATTCAGCACTTGGTGTTCAGGCTTAAAATTACTCAAACGCCCATCATGGTTGGGAAAAGAACACTCTCCCTTTAAAGGCAATGACGGAATTTTTCTTTTCCTTAACTGATGGACATTAAAATTACTTTGCTTCTCAATGATTGAAATGTCCTATACTTGAGGAACAATATGTTTTTATTCATTTAAATCTTACGGACATAGTCTTCTATATTTTTTTTAAGTAAAAAGGTTTTCGATCATATAATGCTGATGTAAATAACAGCATTTTAATATCTTCAGAAACAAACCAACCACAATGAACAATTTTCAAAGTTGAAATTAAGTAGGTTCTGGAATATCATCTATATCAAATATTTAAACAAATTGAAATTTATATGTAAGCCTGGTTGCAACAGTACAAAATCCAGCTGCAATTTTCACATTATATATATGTAAAGCCTGACTTTTGCATTTCTCCATGTAGGTTTGGAAGAGAACTCTTCGGGCGTCTCATGGGTCACTTTAATTTCCAATCCACTCAAGATGGCCCCTTCAAATGCAATGCAGCAAAAAGTTGACATTTGAACTATTCTTTCTTTAAAAAAGTTATATATGAGATTGGAATAGGGCTGGGCTGGGGCAAGGCTGCACAAAGTCGGGTTCAGATTAACACAAAGTCAGAGAACAAAGACTGGCCCACTTAATTATCGGTTTGGGCCCGACCATCAACTTTATACCTGTCCGGTACTCGTTCCATGTCCACCTATATTTGAAACTCATAATATTTCATATTTTAATATTCAAAAACCTAAGCGATGTGCCCCAGTTTTTAAGGCTGTCATCGGAGACCCATGAACAGTTTATAAGAGCATCATCAGTGACACATGAAATGTTTTTAATGGAGTCATCAGTGATGCACCAGATGCTTTTAAGTGAGCCGATTGTTAATGTCATATATATATATATATATATATATATATATATATATATATATATATAAAGAGAGAGAACAATTGTTTATAACAGTCATTTATCATCAAATGTTGCATAAAACATAAAACGACTAAAAGACCTGCCTCTTTCCTGATTGAAGGCATATATTTTTAACCTGTTTGTGGGACATACGAAAAGGAGGGAAGGTGTTTCAATAAAAAAAAAATAACACGTTTTTAGCATATAAAAAATGTGACGAAGGCCCTCACCATCAGACTTCAACAGCTAACTTGCCTTACACTTCCATTTCTTTCAGTTTTGTGGAACTACTAATGTTTTGTTACTCATTTCTCTCATGCCTTCTTTAGTGAAATCGTATTTCCCTTCATTGAAGATGTAGCGGCATTTCAAACAAGGAAACGTTTTTTAGTTCGGAGGGTTTTCATGTCTTTGCTTGATGATATGAGCAACAAGGCTCTCTGCATTCTTGCTGATCTTGTTACAAGGAAGTCGGTAAAATTTAAGAAAACTCGTCCCCGCTTGGAAAATGTTATCAAGAAATATCTTCCTATGATTTTTAAAAACCCTAACTCGTCTGAAGATGCTTCAAGACTACAAACTGAGATTATGAAAGTGTTTAGGGATCCAAAAAATTTTAAAGAAAATCATATCTGACTAGTCAACAAGTCCTCAACAACTTGTGTTCGTGATGCGACTTGGATACTAGATAGACTGAAAAACCTGTCTCTTCATGCTCTTGATGCAATGAGAAGAAAGCTTCGCATGGATCCTTGTTCTTGTTATACAAAACCTTGTACAAATCAAACTAAAGATGAGTTGATTTAGATGCTGAAAGGGAAAACTAAAAAACTTTTGGGAGATCGACTGCCAGATACTCTAGCAAGAGCTCTAAGAGTTGCAAGCTTGACAATGAAGTTGAAGAATGAACATTTTGATAGTACATTGCCAGAGTTTTTTGAGGTTCTTTATGAAACTGAAGCTTTGCAGAATAAAATCCTTAAAGCTATTTGGTCTATCCATAACCTTCCACTTGATGAAGAGAAGAAGTTGCAGTCATTACTGGATTCGATGCCAACAGTGATACACATTTTGGAAGGACTAAAATAAAGAACTTCCTAATCGTGTGCCTTTTCCAATGCGATGAATTGGAGATTCCATAGTCAATTATGAGAGTTATTTCCACCAGTGTTATCCGTATCGTACGATACGGACGCGTATCGTACGATACGTACCGTCCGTATCAACAATGTCGATACGGTACGCCTGATTTTTGCGATACGCGTACGTATCGTACGCGTATCGCATGTATCGTACGATACAGTGGGTGTATCGTACGATACACCCGATACTCCCCTGTATCGCACGATACGGGGAAATTTTTAAAAAGGGGCCGTCGGGCCCCTTTTTAGCCTCGCTTTTTTTTCAAACCGACGCTCCTCTCTCTCTCTCTTCTTCTTTTTCAACGCTGCAAGAGACGTGGGACGTTGGGAGGGAGAGATTTTCTCCATTGCATCAAGATTTGCCAGTGAAAAAGCTTCGTTTCTTGTTGTGGGGAGTCTTGGGACGGTGGGAAGCTTTGAGAAAGAGGGTTTTTTGGTTTTTAACACCAATAAGGTAAGAAATAACTCATTTCTGCCGTTGAATCGTTCATTTTTCTTATTTCCTACATTTATTTGTATGTTTTTGATTGTTTTGTGAAGATAAAATGTCGGATCCTGCATGGC
>JAANDH010000221.1:0-12779 GCA_011799765.1 Nymphaea thermarum | reverse complement strand
TTTTTTTGATTTTTACTAGTTTTTTCGGATTTTTTTAGATTTTTTCTGATTTTTTCCTATTTTTTATAATTTTTTAATATTTTTTACAAATTTAAAAAATAATTTTACGATACGTTACGATACATTTACGATACGTTACGATACGGCGTATAGGTCGGCCCGACCGATACACGATACGATACGGCAGTGATAACATTGATTTCCACTATTAATAGTTACTCGAGAGAGACAAGTACTAGAGAAAAGATTGAAGATGAACTGATATTAAGCATACATATCAATTCATCTTCAATCTTTTCTCTAGTACTTGTCTTTCTCGAGTAACTATTAATAGTGGAAATAGCTCTCATAATTGACTCTGGAATCTCCAATTCATCGCATTGGAAAAGGCACTCGATTAGGAAGTTCTTTATTTTAGTCCTACCAAAATGTGTATCACTGTTGGCATCGAGTTCCAATAATGACTGCAACTTCTTCACTTTATCAAGTGGAAGATTATGGATAGACCAAATAGCTTTAAGGATTTTATTCTGCAAAGCTTCAGTTTCATGAAGAATCTCAAAAAACTCTGGCAATGTACTATCAAAATGTCAATTATTCAACTTCATTGCCAAGCTTGCAACTCTTAGAGCTCTTGCCAGATTATCTGGCAGCCGACCTCCCAAAAGATTTTTAGTTTTCCCTTTCAGCATCCAAATTAACTCATCCTTAGTTCGATTTGTACAAGATTTTGTATAAAAAGAACAAGGATCCATGGGAAGCTTTCTTCTCATTGCATCAAGAGCATGAAGAGACAGGTTTTTCAGTCTATCTAGTATCCAAGTCGCATCACAAACACAAGTTGTGGAGGACTTGCTGACGAGTCGGATATGATTTTCTTTGAAATTTTTTGGCTCCCTAAACACTTCAATAATCTCAGTTTGTAGTCTTGAAGCATCTTCGAACGAACTAGGGTTTTTAAAAATCATAAGAAGATATTTCTTGATAACACTTTCCAAGCGAGGACGAGTTTTCTCAAATTTTACCGACTTCCTTGTAACAAGATCAGCAAGAATGTAGAGAGCCTTGTTGCCGAGATCATCAAGCAAAGGCAGGAAAACCCTACGAACTAAAAAACGTTTCTTTGTTTGAAATGCCGCTACATCTTCACTAAAGGGAACTATGATTTCATTGACAAAATTCTCCATAGGTTGGCCGTTCTTAAATGACGAAAAGCAGTTCGCTAAATATCCTCTGGCTACTTCCAAAAAGACCTACATGAACAGGACAGATGAACAAAATTATCAAATAAAGAAACAGAAAAGTTTTTTAAACATAAAAGGCACAAATAATATAAGATTTCACATATAAAAAGAAATACCAAAATTCAAGAAAGTAACAGAGAATTTGGAATTCAAAGCGACCGCTAAAACGGTTTACCATGATATATTGTGTCAGTTACAGACCTAAATGACATTTCAATAGGACTAGACAATCACTTACATTTAAATGGATAATACTGTTGCATGGAAGCACAATGATCACTGAATTTTTCTAAAACAAACAGTGACTCAAGAATGAAATTTTCTATTGGGTTGCCTTCAATAATAATATTTCACATCTCTACCTTAAATGCAGAAAGAATGATGCAAAAGCCCTTTGGTATGTTCCACAAAAAGATGCATCTTGCATCAAGTTTTTCAACCTTGGTTGTACTGTAGGACCCTAGGTTATGGTGCTGATTTTCTAATAACTTTAAGTAAGCATGCCCTGCTTACTTTATCACTTTTAGTAAACAACGATAATCATAGAATCAGTTTATTGGAGACAAGAATTTTTCTAAACTCTAAAAATGCCTACAAAAGTTAGTAAACACAAAGGAAAACCAATGATGTAAAACCGCAACGTAAACTGCACCTGTTTGCTATGATGAACATATCTGATGGTAAATATCTATTACGCAAAACTGGTTATGTTTTTTAAGATATTTGTTCACACACATATGTATATACAGCTATGTCCCGGAGCCAAGATTTTTCAAGTTGTTGTGGTCTATACCCATGTGACATTATATCGTGCCCTTTCTTTTAAAATTGAAGCAAATGTCAAACAATTCAAAAAGGAAATCACGAAGCACCTCTTTTTCATGATTAAGACAAAACAGGAAAATAAAGTAAATCAGCTTTATAGAAGAAAATTTACACTATCATTCCTCAATAATGGTTCTGGAAGATATCAGCAATGAAAAACATATGTGCATTAGAAACAGTTCAAGCATTAAATCTACAACAGGCGTCGAGAAAAAGATAACCTTTTCCAACAAGTTTTAAAATTTCTTGCTCTTGAATCATCTTACACTGTCCATTCCAATTTTGCTATTCCAATTACTCAGGATCAAACCAAAAAACAAGGCATTGGAAAGGAGAAGACAGAAGAAGAGCAAGGGGAAAAGAGAAAAATGAAAAATACGCAATTCGATTTCATTAATCTCACGCCTATATCTTACTAACCACTAAACCAAACCAACAAGTATTTGTATATTTCTGACCAATGCATCAAAGATAAAAAAAACTTGAAGATGTGACCTACTAACTTAAGCTAACAATATCCTGTCACGTGTTATCAAACTCAACCATAACAAATGCATAAATGGAAGAACAAAATACAGGAAGCACTAGTGTGTGTGAGCGTGCACGTATGCCATTTAGGAGAAAAAAGATAGAATCATAGAAATGCAGCAAGAGTATACATATATATACAAACCATTGTCACAAATATCGTTCTTGGGAAAATTAGATTACTTAGACCTTGTGTAGAAGATAAAGGTGCCATGAAAGAAAATATGATGAGCATGGTCACTTGCAACCCACTAGCAGCACTAATGTGACATAGACATGTAACAAGACAAGAAGTTGAAGAATGCACAAGTTTCTATCTTGGATTGTTAACAACATGCTAAACTCAATAGTAATCTCTTCAGATTCAAGAATTTTGTGTGACACATGGGACTAACTCAAGAGACATGCCTCACAAGTTTTATCTTAAAAGTCCACAAAAAACGGTGTTTTTTTTTTAAAAAAAACGCATATTATATGCAAAAAACGCCTCTGCCGTATAAAACGTGAATAAGACACGTTTTTTTCAAAAAAACAGTCAAAAATAAAAAACGCGTATAAAACGCATTGTCTGCCCAGTTAGGATTGACGGTTTATTGGGCAACTCATTAGGATTTAGGGGCTCAGTTGCTGTTTTCACAACAGGAAGGGTATTATAGAGTAAGGGATGGAAGATGTAAACATCTTTATCCATTTCCAATGGACAAAGTGTGGCAGTTTTCATAATGGATTCATCTACAGATTCTAAGCCCTCAATTAGAAATTTAGAAGTTAGAACCCAATAACCTGCTGGCGCTTCACTAATGGGAAGTCGATAACGAGCTTGGTAGACCCGCAGGTTTGTCACAATTTAACTATCATGTCTTCCTCAGGTGAATAACCTTCACCTAGCACACGCATTGTCTGCCCAGTTTGGATTTTTCCACTGTAACACATCAAAGACACAGTCTGCCTAATTTCTAATCTAATTTGGATTTTTCCACTATAACACATCAAAGACACTACAATCAGACTTAGGGTAAAGTTTTGTAATGTTAACCATGAGAGGCCCCGATGCATCCTTTTTCATAGGTTCGAAAAGTAACGATGCACGTGGTCTTGTGTAGATATGATCCACTTTTCATTGTTTTTTTTTAATTTCTCATGTACTTTATTTTTAAATAATTATCAAGATTTTTTATTTATTTTTAAAAAAAATTGCCACCTTTTCCCGTCTTATTCCCGAGATATATAATTTTGTTGTATTATACCCTTTTTTTTTCATGCCGTATAATACCCATACACGTTTTTTGTGACAATGCTTTAAAGAAAAGCCAAATATTTAAGCAAGAAGATAAAAGCAGAAGAGATTACTTAATATAGCTCTTCCTATTTTGGTTGTTCTTCCACTCTCGGAGCTAAATCAGGAACCTAACTCAACTGCTGAAACGAGACAAAGACCACTTGAGAAGGAAGTTGAGAAAATACAACTGTAACTTCTTTCATATCTCTCACCACCTTGGAATATATGCTCATTATTAGTTAACAAACAAGGAAAATTTTGAGCATAAAGAAAGGAAGCACTCTTGTTGCTTCTTCATTGAAATCATGTGAGATTGGTTGACAAGATGAATGTGCTCCTATCATGGCAAAACCTAGATAGTATAAAAGCCACCTCATTTTGGAACTATCCGTGCCAAGGAGGAAGCTTAAAGGTTGTCATCATTTCAAATTTTCAATGATTTTCTGATGTGTAACACCTATTTGTCCAAAATTGAAGATCTATATACAAGAAGAAAGAAGGCTATGTTATTAGGGATATGTTCACAAACTGTAGACGTTCTTCAACCTCTTCTCAAGGGATCATGTCACAAGAGTAGAGGTGACTTCCTCCTCTGTACCCAACATGCATACATAACTTCTTGATTTCGCCATATGTTTTCTTACGACTCCAAGGTAGTGTTTGATGGCTAGGAATTTTAGAATTGGAAATATATTTCTGGAAATATATTTCCTGGAATAAAGGAATGAGAAAAATCTTTCCGATTCCAATTTTGGTGAGTGTGTGATGACTGAGAAATATATTTCCAGAAATATATTTCTGTGTTTGATGGTATAGAAATATATTTCGAGATTTCTAGAAAATTAATTCTTAGTTTGATAATAAGGAAACATTTTTTCCAAATTTGCTAGAAGAGAAAGATTGACCAATTTCTAGAAAGCAAAATAATGTAATCTCCTCAACAAAATTCATAGAATTCAAAAAAAGATAAGCATCATCCTACAATGTGAATGTCCTTACAATTATGATTCCCAACTCTGGTTGTCTAAATCAAGAACAATTAAACTAGAAATTAGAAGAGGTACAGAACTGTAAACATGATGTGAAAGTGCAACAATTCAAAGCCTGCAACATTAGCAACAGAAGCGCACCTGCATTGCAACATTTACATGAACTCTGCAACAGAAGCGCACCTGCATTACCTGACTTGCTTCCTCATACATTTTCTGCAACACACAATGGATCATTATTCACCAACAGACATTACAAGGCTTGTTCCAGCGTGATATTAAAATTCAGTCGACTGCGTTTATTTATAACATTATGAAGCAACTGGAAACAATATGTACACAGAAAGAGAATGGGATCTGAAGCAAACCTTAGCATCTGCATTGAATCCATCCAAAAGTTTAACTTGGAAAAAGCTCTGCAAGCCAATCATAGGAATCAACCCCAGAATTATAAGTGCAAGTTCCCAGTTGGCTATGAATGCAATCAAAAGCCCTGCGATGATAGTCGAAATATTTTGCACCACCAGTGCAATGCATCTCCAACAAGGCTTCTCAAAGTTGCTGCATCTGCCGACAATCTTGCACCAATTGCTCCACTGAAAACAGAATCAATTTATGATACTTGACAATCTGAGCCAGAAGTCCCAGTCCTACAAACATTAGTGCCCAAAAGTTTGCATCTCTTCGAAGCAAATGGGGTGGTTCAAAGAATGTCTTTATGATACTTGACATTACGACCCCAAGTAAGGGGAATATGATTCCATTGATGGCTGCAGCTAAACAACCTAATAGCAAAACTGGAAGCTCTGGCTTGTTCAGTCGACCTAGTCGTAACTATTATAGAAAAGCTTACCAAATTGCTCAAATATGCTCTTAACCTTCCTCAAGCTTTCATCAATTTTAGGGAACTTCAGAACTATACTATCAAATGATCTCATGTTGCTTCCTTCACTTGCCCTCCGGATCATTGCCTCCACAATCATCTGGTCCAGTTTTGTTTCTGCTAAGTCAGAATATTCACTCTTTCCAATTACACCACCCATTATACCCACGAATGGCATACAAGTTGCTAGGCCTGAGAGAGGAAAAGCGGAAAACGAGAATTTTCAGCCATAATAAATAGGGGGAAAAGGAAAATTCAGAATAGGAACGAACAAAGGACCAGCAATTTCATCAAGAAATGGAAGTTGAATCGCATGAAAAGGGAAAAGTGCCAGAAAATCGAAACCAAACCAGAAATCCTTCTCAAGTACCCAGGCTTAAAGCGTCGATTAAAACTCAAAACACGATTCGCGGTCACGATTTGCGAAAGAAAGCCATAAGTAAGAGGAAAAACCACAGACGAAAAGCAAGCAAACGCATTTCAGCGCTTCAACAACGACACTCGTAGAAGAATCCAAAAACTTCAACGATTTTCAGAGTCAAAACAAGGAACACAACAAGAACTTCCAAATTTCACCCTTCCTGTTCAATAACAGCAGTACTTAAAGCACATAGAAAGCAAGCGAATAAAAGCAGCAGCTCACAAAGCAAAGCAAAACAACGAGAGAGACAAAGAAATGAGAGAGAGAGATAACGATGTGCACCTCAAAGCTCCAATTAATGGCTTCCCTTGGAGTTAAAAGAAGCCTGGAACAACTCAATCGTCACAGACAAAGATAGAAAGAGAGATACCTTTCACCCCTGCTAGACGCTTATGCTGGTGAGGAGATGCCCAAATCAAGCCGCTGGTGAGAACGTTGTGCAGGAGGAAGAACGCTGTGCTGGCGACGGAAGGCATCTGAGGTAGCAGCAGGGAGAGAAGGGGAAAGACATGACGAAGGCAGGTTGGGTGAAAAAAAGAGGCAAGGGTTTCGAGCAAGGGTTTCGAGTGAGAGAGTGAGAGGGTTTTGAAGGAGAGTCCTTTCAGCAGAATGAGTGAGGAGGAAAACTGAGAGTGGTGTTGAGGCTGCAGTGGGGGTTGACGAAGCAGCTGGGTGAGGCAGCTGCGGAGAGCAAGACGAGGAGAGACGCGAGAAGAAGCTCAACGGGCAAAAAAAAAATTCCAGAAACATTATTCAACCCCTCCGGATGGAATAATGTTTCCGGAAACATTATTCCGGATTCGACCATAACGGTCAAAAAAAAATTCGCGTTTGATACGCAGGAATTTTTTTTAAATTTTGAAACATTATTCGCTTGCTACAGTATATTCTTATGTATCAAACACTACCCAAATGAGCCCACTTATCTGGTTGTTGCACCTTGATGGTGAATAAAATGCACCATCTTTTTAATATATTTTTCATGCATTCATCCTTCAATTTATTGCTTAAATCTCACGTTATTACATTGTTTTAATATTAAAAATTGACGCACCTAATTGTATAAATTTCAAAGATAAATTGAAGAAAATGTCGTGATTTTGGCATTTTGGAAGCAAATTAGTTACAAAAATGGAATCAGTTCCAAATTCAAGAGCCAAAAACAAGTCGAATAATTGATACAAAGTTGAACCAAAACCCAGCACAACTCTGTTATAATTGATACAAAGTTGAACCAAAACCCAGCACAACTCTGTTGTAGGTTTCATAATTATAGTATAGGAAAAATCAAGGCCTTGAATAGTTGAATTATTATATAAGAATATGTACAGTCATTTTTGAGGGTTGCCAGTAATTTTGGAAATTTTATGAGGTGTTTTAAAATAAGGGAAAATCAGTTCCGAATTTTGCCTTTCATATGGAGATGGTTGTCCCTGGAAGAGCCTCATCCTTGGTTTCCATGCCCTATCGATCTTCTTCTTCATCTCCAGTGCCCCTGAGAGCTGCTGCACTGTTTGACCTCGTAAAAATTGGAGGATTCTCCCAGCCAGGCCACTTTTTTCCCTAATTTATGTTTCTTGTGCTTTTCACTTGCTTCTTTGTTGGTTTTGCAGGTTTGCAGGGAATCCTTCAGGAGAATCTCAGTGCCAATCAGGATTCTGGCACTCTTTCACACTAGGTGACTGCAAGGTTTTTGCAGTCAAGCCACTCTTCACCCTCCATCATCTCCTTATTCTTGGGACGAGGTGCACTTCTACAAAATCTGGTTTGGCAGCAAGTGACTGGGTAGAATATCCTCCCTTGGAACTGTGGATCGTAGTATAATGATTTATGTCTTCTCATCTCATTTGTTGGACCACCAACTGATAGCGACACTTCTTCTAAATCCCTTCTTCTAGTTGTTTAACTGTTGGTCAAGGGTTTGGTCATTTTCTTCTCATTACTGCTCAATTTCCAGCATGTTTTGGATGGTTATTTCTTAGGTTCAAATAGTATTAGATATTAGAATGTCTAGTTTAATAGAGTATTGGCAAAGAAACCAATCAGTCATCTCTAAGGTACTGATAGATTCTCTTGTTCTCATCCTTTCAACTGTTGCGTAGATAGATACTTAATTCTATTTTCTACTGATTTCCTTTATGCTACAGGTATAGGCTAACCAATAAATTACTATCTTAGCTTATATGTGTATTTAAGCTGTATTCAATATGTCAAACGTGTTACACATGTTAATATGAAGGAAAAGGAGAGATCTACAGCATCTTAATTGGTTGTTCCAGGTGTTCTCCTCTTTGTTTTAACCATGACCATAGAAGTTTGTTGTTGTCTTCATTAACTTTATGATTTCTTCTTCTTCTTCTTCTTCTTTTTTTTTTTTTTGAGGATCAGTTTAATCTCTAACCAGTTTAGAATAGCTGTTCTACTCAAATGTTTTTATTATGATTAGGTTTAAGTGGTCACTCATGAAGGTGGTCAGTGGCCAGTTATGGTTATTTTTCTATTGTATGTTGCTCGTAAGATTGAGTTTCCTGCAATAGTTTGATCAATTTCAGCATACATGATCAAATATCTTAATTGCAAGGATGTCATAAATTTATATTTGTTGTTTTCTTAATTTTCTTTTAGGGCTTTCTTTGGTGGGAGATGTTTGGATTCTCTTCCTATGCTTCAGAGTATAACAATAAAAATTTTAAGTCAGCCCCATAGCACTTTAACTTGTAAAAGAAATTGGAGTGTGATGCGGCTAACACAAAGAAGAGAAATAGTCTTGCACCATCAAGATTGACGGACTAGGTATGCAAATGATATCATTACATTTTTAACAAGTGGAAAGGCATTTTTTATAAGTTCTGGGTCGTAGGACTTGACCCAACCCAGGGTTCTTGGGTTGGTTACGAGAAAAGAGGGGAAGACGAAAATTTGGTAGGTGGAGAAGAGTCGTGCAATACGGTGGAAAAGAAAGAGGCGGTCTTCTTCTTCATTATTAACTTCCGCCTCTTTCTCCTCCCTCGTTTTTTTCTTCTTCATCTTGTTCTTCTATCTTCAGCATAACATTGCGAGGCTGCATGGAGACTAGGGTAGACGCAACCGGGAAGGGCAGAGCCCTGAGTTGTTCGAATCCAAGCCTATCGATGGAGGGCTTCTTCCTGCGATAGCTTCCTTTCATGGGTTCTCAAAGACACAATGACGTAGCCCACTCACCGTCTGTCGCTTCCATTGCCGTCGCCATCCGCCGGTCATCCGTCGGCGTCTGCCGCCGCTGCCCAAAAAATAATGAACCCAAGCACCCGCCGTAGAACCGTCGGAAGAACAAAGAAACAAAAAAACTCAAGAGGAAGAAACAACATCGGCTTTTTTACATTTTTTATATGATTTGGATCTGGTTCCGACCCGGAACCAGATCCGAATGTACTATCACATACCGGCGTACCAATACGGGTACGCGGGTCGACACGGCGTACCACAATGACATAGGTTTTGAGCACAACAGTTGGGTCGTGTTTGTTGGGCTCGATCTAGGGTTTTCTCAAAAAAATCAAAACCCAAGATCGATGCCTTATTGGAGTTGATGTGGTTGCAGGGCTCGATCTAGGGTTTTCTCAAAAAAATCAAAACCCAAGATCGATGCCTTATTGAAGTTGATGTGGTTGCAGCATAGTTAAGTGATCTTCAAAGTGGATGGATGCTTAAATCTATCACTCAAGCCATATGGTTTACGTTTCTGTTGAGGCTGCAGTTTATAGGTCCGCTAGAGGAGCAAAGACATATTGGTCTGGTATATTTTTTTTAAGTTGATGACGTCGGCCAGATCTGGTAATTTTTTTTCAAGTACCCTGCTGCTGGAACAAATTTCCTTATACCTGCATGCTAGCTGATGCTAATTACTCGTCTGTTGCAACATTGCAAAATTGTATATCAGTTTTCAGTTCGTTGGCATCCTAGTATTTGACGTCCATCAGTTTTCTTGCCAATTAGTGGTGGCTGCTTGGTAGAAGAGGACTTTGTTTGCGATACAGGCATACAACAGAAGCTTAGTCAGTTGTGCAAAGTTTCCCCATCCATTATTCTACAATCTGTTGTGTGTTGACAGTCTACAAATTTTTTTTTGCCATGTGGTAATAGTATTGTTGTAGCAGTAGGTCCGTCGTGGGGCTATAGAAACAACGACTGCAGGGATATTCTTCTATGTTGAAGATTAATTTGATATCTTATTAGTCAATATTCAGTTTGCCGTGGACTTTCATATTCTCCTATTTTTGATGTTTTATCATGGCTGCAATAAATCTTTACAACATAATAGAACTAAACATGGAAATCAGCAAACAGAGGTTGGTGTTGAGTACAAAGCTTTCTCAAATTCCTTTTCATTTGGATCTACTATCAAACTTGATGGAGCCAACTATGGTGTCTGAGCTAGAACCTTCATGTTGTTAGTCATTGGACATGGGAAGAAATATATATTGGAAGAAGATGAACCGGTTGAAAAGATTGGTACATACGCACAGTGGGAGGAAGAAAACAGTATAATCAGTGTTTGGCTTATGAATAACACTCAGCCCCACATTGTTGCAGGGCTTTATTATTATAATATAGCTAAAGATATGTGGAATTTTCTGCGGCATATGTACTCTCAAGGCAAGAACATCAGCAAAATTTTACAGGTTCAGCAAGCATTGTTATGAATGCAGCAAGGTGACATGGATTTAACTGAATATTTTACAAAGCTGAAGTTCACTTACGAAAAGATGAATTCCTTAAAACTGCCCTGTAAGCATTGTCTCAAATCTCACGTGGAGCAAATGATTGTTGTTAAATTTCTTGTTGGACTATCATCAGATTATTCTGTAGCCAAGCCTCAAATGCTTACAGAATCAGATTTTTTTTTTATCTTGATGAGGCCTTTAACAGGCTAAACAAATGGTTCTTCATCCTCAAACAACTTATAATCATATGCTCTTGCCTCATTTGGAGGAGGACGAAGTGGACTATACCCTTCCCATGGCAAAGAAAGAGGTCGAGGTCCAGGAGGATGTGGAAGACTTCAATGCACATATTGTGGTCGTCTTGGTCATCCCAAGGGAGTTTAGAGGCTGATTCACAGTGCATTCTCTCTCATCCCAAGGGAGTTTAGAGGCTGGAATTGGCAAACGGGAAGGCTGCTAAGGAGGACGATGCCTGTGAATCTGGCGGCATCAACCAAAGTAGCAATGACGACCGGCAACCAGAAGGCAAAGGCAAGTAACCAAACCTCTCCTCGGTGCTTTCCCCGTAGGGTTGATCTTGGATAGATCTAGACGTCAACATTGCTGACGCATCTTCGATCCCATCTTAGCACGGCCTAACGAAAGTGTAGATAGGGTGTTTTAGCCTAGATCTCGACTTTACCAAGGTTGAAAGACAAGTAGATTGGCGCATTCATCCGTCCGACCGGCGGGTGTCTACCATCGATCCTTCTTGGCTGGAGAACTTGGCTAAGTCCGACCATCCTTGTCCTCTTCCATGTACTCATTCAAGATCTATTTTGAACAACGAGGCTTGGAGAGATACCTCGGGAGAACCCACAAGACAACTTGTGCCCCAAATACCCTATCGACGACTGCCCAAAACTGCATTTTGACATCTTTGCATATAGGTAGTTTTCCCGCAAGATCTGCAAGGTCTTGGCTAAAGCAACTTGTGTTGCTCCACCGACCGACATGTCATCAAAGAATACTAAGACAAAATCCATCAAGTGCTGACGAAAGATGTGGTTCATGCAACGTAGGAACGTTCCCAGGGCATTGGTGAGGCCGAAGGGCATAACCAAAAACTCGTAATGCCCCGTCATGGGTTCAAAAGGCCGTTTTAGGTATATCTCCTTCCTCCATGTGCACCTGATGGTATCTAGCCCTCAGATCCAATTTGGAGAATACAAAGGCTCTTGTCAACTCATCCAAAAGCTCATCTATGATAGGGATCGAATGACGGTCCTTCATTGTCGCCTTGTTTAATGCCCTATAATCGATGCAATCACAAGAAAGACGGGTGAAGAGAAAGGGTTGTTGTTGGAGCGAATGATGCCACTGTCCAGCATGTCCTTGACTAGCCTCTTGATCTATAAGGTCTGACGTTCACCGATTCAGACTCCTTGGACAGCACTATTCGATGGTCATATGCTGTCTTAGGGGTTGGCCCTTAGGGCTCCGCAAACACATCCTCGAATTCTTCCAAAACTTGTTGTACTTTTCTTGGTACTTCCTCATGCTTCTACGGAGACGCAACATCCATCGCAACTGAAACCAGCCAATATGCAGGCTGATGTGTAGTCAGAGCCTTTAGCGCTGCGTTAGGCTCTACGCTTGATTTTACTGTCGTGAGAGTGACCTGTCTGTCACCAGCCTCCTTAGGATAGCTCATCTGCATATTAGCGACATCCCAAGAGATAACACCCAATGTCTCCAACCACTGCACTCCCAATACGACATCAACACCAGCGATAGGTAGGATTAGAAGGTCTACCTTGAACGGTACTTTTTGCATCACAATCTCGACAACATATGTGTGCAAGATAACCTCGATCTGTCTCCTACCATCACTGTCAATGGTAGTTGGTTCTCCATTTTGCACCTGA
>JAANDH010000220.1:270940-322968 GCA_011799765.1 Nymphaea thermarum | reverse complement strand
ATAATCAAGGAAATTACTTTTTTTGTGTTTGATCATCAGTCAAATTAATAGTGTTCAGTTTCATTTTCTTCCAATTAACTCCTTTTCTGCCAAACTTGCAGGACACAAGATCCTCACGTTGCACTGTTAACACCATCAGAAAAACAGCTAAATCATAATTCTGAATTTCTGCACGAGGCACTCCAAGCAGGAAGGCAGGAACAATAGAGGAGGGAGTTTTGCAGCGAATCAACATGTTAGAGCTTTTTAAGAAATAATAATAACATGAAATGGGAAGAGCTTATCCGATTTGGACATCTTTGCAGTTAAAAAAAGTGAGACCGGTTCTACTGTAAAACGAGCAGGTGAGTTCCCATTTCATATAGAAAGTATCCCATTTCAAACACTGTCCTTATAAAGAAAATGCTCAAGCCGTGAAGGCCGCCATATTGCTTAAGTTTATCAAGAGCACTAGACTCACTCTGTCCAATCCTCTGCTTCGAGACTTTAATAATACTGCCAATCTCATCCACTGTCATTGTTCTGCAGTTCTGGAAGCCATATCTATACCTCCACACTTCAGCTTCCCTGGGACTAATAGATCCAATCAGTTTAGTCATCTCTTCACATAGAAGCTCTCTCATGAACATTTCTGTGGCAGTTTCAGCTTCTTCATCAGGAATCAAGTGCTGCATTACAAAACCATAAACATAGTTAAGAGACTGCCGCAAACAGAGACTCACTTCATGAAAATCTAGGCCTACGTATGACAAAATATTATTATGTACAAAACATACGACAAAAAATAAGAACTCTATGTTGTAAATCTGACCTTGTGTGTAGTGTAGGAGCCCCTACGAAATGGTTGATCTAGAGAAACAGGATCCTTAGAGGCCTGTAGAACCATCGATAGATTTTCAACAGACAATAATTTCAGCAACTTCATCTGGTCTTGGAAAACTTCCAGCATTTTTCAGAAAGAGCTTATTTGTTTCCCGAACACGGGTAATCGGTGTATATACATGCCTCTAAAACATTGATAGATTCACATCTATAGTTGCTCATATTACAACCACTTTCCAGAAAGTCCTGTTGCATTCATTCCAAAAACAAGAAAAAAAAATGGGAAGAGAATTTCATACAGGCAGACGGATCAGCCTCGAGTATCTCACAACCGATTTTGTTATGCCATCCATGATCCACCAATATGAGTAAGTTGAGAGACGGTATCCGCGTGAATGATCAAATTTAATAATCCCCCGCAACAGCGACAGGACACCAGCGTAGCATGGAAGTAGTTTTCATCATTTGTATATCAAAAGGATACTCTAAACAACCAGTTAGCTTGCCACTTTCCAGACGTACAACAAAATTGAAGCACCATACAAGAAATAACCATGACTCAGCAATAAACACATGGGAACTGGGAAGAAGGCGTTTTCCATAAAGTACAGCAGTTGCAATATACATGAAAAACAGTTGTCCAACTAATATTCATATGGCAAACCTGAACATGATCCTCGATGGCAATACCTCTACCCTGATGTTTTGATGCGATAGATCTGATAAGACCCATGAAACTGCCTAATAGTGTATGTCTACTATACCATCCCCTCTTTAGTGACGATTGCATGGCGCTGATTTCAGATCCTAGAACCTTGGATAGTTCACCCCTTGTTGGCTCCCACCCAAACACCTTTCTCATAGAACCTCTTGCTTCTTCCACTCGCACGAGTTCCTGAAAGCATGGAAATATCAAAGATTACATAAATTAAGTGTTTGTCACTAGTAAGTGCATGTAAGCAGATCAGTCCTTCAAGGACACAAGGGAGAAGGGAAAATTGGACAGATAATTAGGCTAACAAATTTCACAGATTAAACTACTTAATGGACCAAAGCTGGTCAGCGAATAAAATGCCGTACCCATTTTGTTGTATTCCCTAGTTTTTACCTTGGAATATTCTCTTTTCGACAATAATCCTCCAAGTAAACAACCGTTCATACAGCGAAAAACAGACCTTAACTGAAGATGAAATCTCTGCTTCTTCAATGACTGATAACCTTCCAGCTTTTACTCGCAACCTGGTTTTTCCTTTTATTAACTAGCCACACAGTCTTTTCTTGATTTATACTAGTGGGAGCTTTAGAAGGTTTATTAGAGTTTCATTCTCTTCTCTCCAATCTTAGATTTTCTCTCAAGAAGCCTCCTTGACCTGACAGCTGCAGTAGTTCCAGTGTCCAACAGACTATCTTGCCAGAAATCTTGCTCCTTGATTGGTTTACATGGGGGCTTGCTAGAGTGTTCATCATCTCTACTACAAGGACCACGTGAAACTTGACAATATCAAAAGATAGTTTTCCAATTTAGATAAAACATTTGGAAGATATTAGTGTTCGAGAGGTGTCTAAGGTTTTGTGTTCGTGAGGTGCATTGAATCATTTTAGGTCTTTTCACAAGCCATGAGTAAGTTTGTGCGTTGTAAATCAATATTAGTGTTAGATACTTGTGGTTTCAGTAATTTGTCTGCTGACATTTAGTTTCGACATGGTACAGTTGCCTTGTTTTGCTTCTTCCTGCGGCATATTGATTTCCGATGACTATGTCTTCCACCTTAATTATTTTTCAATCAGCTGATATATGGTAGAAGGCATGTGGGTATCATGTTGGAAACTAGTAACAATTCAAATGCATGCAGCTGAATGGCTTAGGCTTGAAATATTCAGGTAAGAGAGCAACAAAAGCCGCAGCAGCGTCGGCTGTCTTAAGCGGTTATCGGTCTCGCACGTTAGCCGGGGAAGGAAAAAAAAAATAGTCCTGTATCGATGAAATGGAAAAGCGCCTGTGGAGAAGAAGGATATATAAGGGCTTGAGGGGGCGCCTTTCAAATCATACTTACCTGGGCGGGGTCGATCGGTGATCAAAAAGGCCGATTGGCCTAGGGCAATTGCTTCCATTGCACTTGGGAGGAGAGTTGTCCTACCATCTCCCCAAGTGGGAGAGTGGACGTCATAATTTGTGGCAGCGGGGGAACGCGTTCGCGCGACCCCCACCAATTCTTAATGAAAAGTTTTTCTTTGGTTTTAGTTGGAATTTACACTTAGGGAAGTATTGAAACCAAAGTTATCTGGTTCACCAGCTTTTGATCCATGAATTATATGAAATTGATTACGTCATTTGTAGTGTATAAATTTCAAGGATTTCCATGAAGAATCACTCGTGTCCGATTAATAGCTTTGATTCTATTGAGGTTGAAACGTAATCGAACCCTGAAGAGATGACTTATTTTCACTTCTGTAAATTGTTCGTTCCGATCTGTAAATTGCTCAAAAACCGAAACTAAATCCGAACGGATTAAGTTAAAGAATGGATTTTTGAAGCAAAAAGTTGATAAAATTGGCTTTCATATGTTTTTTCAATTTGAATTATGAAATAGTTTAGGGAAAGAGAGTTACAGAAGCCGCAAACAGATTGCTGCCGTTATGCTGTTGTGTGTGGAACGTTCTCTCTGGTGGAAAGGGAAAAATAGTTGTGTGTCGATGAAATGGAAAAGGGCCGAGGGCGATAAAAGGGCTCGAGGGACTCTGTCGCATATTTTTTGTCTACTCATCTTGTTAGGAAGCTTGAAAATTTCTTCTGAGGATGAACACACTGAATGTGATGTTGTTGATTCCAATTTTAAGATCCATATCAAAAATTATAGATATCATATTTAAGTCATTCTTTGTTATGAACAAAGTTAGATAAGTGAATGTTTATTTCAATAAACTTAGGCGGGAAACATATACATTTTTCATATTCTTTTTAAGATGGCAGCAGGGTAGCATATGATCTGACTATTCAAAGGATAAAAAATCAAGGGAAAAAGAGAAGCTCATGAAAATTCAAAGGAAGAATTTTTTGCTTTCAGCCAAACTGCAGTAACCATTCATATTCTCTAGATGATCTCAACCAACATAGCAGATACTTTGTGGATCCTGTTATGTGCTTAGGTGAAAAGAAGGTCGTTGAAGAGAGAGAGAGAGAGAGAGAGAGAGAGAGAGAGAGAGGTGCAGGCATCAAACACCAACGAAGATGTTGGAACAGAACCAAAATTCTGAAGAAACTTTTTGTATTTCGCTTCTGCTGAATAAAAGGAGAGGCATGATCAAAACCAGAACTAGATCCGAATCTAAAGAAAGTAATTTTTGGTTGCATATGATTGTTTGATTGAAAAGGAGATAAGCTTGAAATATTCAGGGAAGAGAGCAAACAGAAGCCGCAATACTCTGATGGCTGCCGCCATGAGGTCGTCGGTAGAGGAAGGAAAAATAGTCCTGTATCGATGAAATGGAAAGGGGCCTACCCAGGAGAGGGCTATAAAAGGACTCGAGCGGCTCCGTTGAAGTCATACTTACCTGGGCGGGGTCGATCGGTGATCCAAAAGGCTGATGGCCTAGAGCAACTGCCTCCATTGCACTTGGGAGGAGAGTTGTTCTACCATCTCCCCAAGTGGGAGAGTGGACGTCATAATTTGTGGTAGCGGGGGAACGCGTTCGCGCGACCCCCACCAATTCTTAATTAAACTTTTTTTCACTGGTTTCAGTTTGGTATCATTTTCAAGGTAAATATTGAAACCTGAATTTTTTATTTGGTATCATTTTTCTCTTAACTATGAAACTTTTATCAATATCATGTAGCCTTACTAGAAAGAAGTTGCATCTTTATTTCTTACTAATTTCTGTAGTGAAAGATTAATCCGATTGTTGTCCAGTTTATTATGTTTATGGTCCAATTTATCTCCAACCAGATTAGGGTTCAATTGATAATTAGGGTTCAATCATCAGTCTTCTTAGGGGTCGGCCTGATGAATCGACCTCCTGTGATATATATATATAGAGAGAGAGAGAGAGAGAGAGAGATGAGTGACGGAGTTGGGAGTGGGGTGGAACCTGTTAACGGCTAAGGGATGATGATGTGATAATTAACAGAAAGTAAAGACTTTCTACGCTCAAAAGATATTTGTAAATCAAGTTTAACTAATTAAGAAAATAATATGCAATTAAGATAACAAAAAGCGAAGCACCTTTTTTCAGCTCCCGGATCGATTTGCCAGCATTAGATCCAAGAGGAAATCTTGAAAAGGCAGATGATCATTATTTTGGGGGACTCAGACTCACTGGATGTTGTCAGATAGGTACAAATTAAAACTTTGTTATTCACTTAAACACAGCTTAAACACTGTTTTGGAGGCAAAGGATAACATTTAAGGGTTTAAACCAAATAGCCCCCTAAGCAGTTACAAAAGAATGTGTTACTTTGTTGATTTTACAGTTTTTGGTCTTGAATCTAAACTATGTATACTTTATAGTTTATGTCCAAGACCGGAGTTTAATGCTAGGGAGTTCCAAACAAGGCAAAAAATTAGCTGTCTTACTTTTTAATAATTTCTAACAGCTGCGAATGCTCGACAATGCAAAATGCAGGAGCCATTTGAAGAACTTAATAAGGCAATGACTATTTTGCAATATAGTCAACAAGGAAGACAACCTTTTGCAAAAAACTCTTGTTCATAATGCCATTTTTTTAGCCTGAGTTAGAGGATATGGCAAAGTTAGGTCCAAAGATGGGAACCTTAAAGATGAGGCCTTCGAATGGACGTCTCCATAATAATAACTTGCATGATAAGCCTTATAGTATGTCTATATGGTTTGTGGTTGGATGCAGGGGCAGAGCTAGAAGATTCTGGCACACGGGCACTAGGTATAAAATTTTAAATTTTGAAGGGGCACCAATATGTAAATGAAAAAAATTGCTCAAAAATAAAGAGAGAGAGAGAGAGAGAGAGAGAACACAAGTTTTAGCATCTTGTCTGCAGATGGAGGCGCAGTGAGGGACAAACTTGCTAGTGCACCATGAAAGTCGGATTCTCAGGGGTTGCTTGGCAATAAAACAATGACATACAGTTCCATGTATCTACTACATAGATTAAGTCCGATTCATGAAACACTATGTTACAACAATTTGTGAATTTACCCTAACATTTAAGTCACATGCATTGAACGGTATGCTGCTGTTCATATTACCAAACAGACCCTTATGGTCCATCTTTTCTCTTTTAATGAAGTTTCATTTAAGAAATAGCCCCCGTCCATCTACCAAGAAAATTGAAATGCCCCACAATGTTTAATTTCGCTGTCAAAAGGTTTCCTGAAAGATATGAAATGAAAGACATTTTGACAGAAGAGCAAAGACACTACGATTGATGACTTGATTCAGTTCAATTTATTTACGGAGATTGTTGATATGTCTCCGCTTCACTCCTGTAATGAAATCAGAAATGTGGAGGTCAAATGGTTGGACGCAAAATTTTTTAGAACTTTTGACATTATAATCCAGCAACTGTTTCCTCATTAATGAGGAACAAGCCATGGCAGTCACCGCACGAATGTGGTAATCATGCTTCTGATAGTGATTGGGCAGGTTTGGCTGATGACTGTAAATGCACAGGTGGATACATTTTAAACAATTTGGGTCCGCAGAAGTTACCTAAAGTTCACTGAAAGATTCAACAAATAGAAGTTCTAAAATCATACGCTTATCAAATCTTATTGAACTTTGGTAC
Organism: Nymphaea thermarum; assembly: GCA_011799765.1. Lineage (NCBI taxonomy): Eukaryota > Viridiplantae > Streptophyta > Magnoliopsida > Nymphaeales > Nymphaeaceae > Nymphaea > Nymphaea thermarum. The sequence goes on along the minus strand of JAANDH010000220.1, from coordinate 316,387 downwards.
AACGAAAACCTGCTTAAGCTTGGACCTCTTTTGTTTAACTACTTATTTTTGTTGCAATTGAAGCTGTCAAATGAAATACGCAAAGGCTTACAAAACTTGTCTGTGTTCTTGTAAAATTTTCATGCCTGATATATACACTCAAGTGAACTGCAATAATGAGTTTTCTGGGTTTTGAAAAAAAGTATACAGAAGAAACATGTAATGAAAATTGTTACTGCAAGAGCCATTACAGCCGACCTGGTTCTTTCTCCTCTTGGTGGGATCGCTAACGACCTGGCCTTACCGTCTTAGCTTGCCATAAGTATGACCACTTCTCCGACAACATGAAACTGATCATTGGTAGTGCTTATTGAACTAAAAACGTACATAAATTTGCCCGCAAAAAATCTCCCCAACGAGGTCAAGTCTCATAAATTGAAAGTCAGATTGAATGAGGAAGGTGAAACCAGTTCTGCATGCTTTGAAAGGGTTTTTTTTTCTAATTATCAAGCTTTAATTAGTAACAAGTTATGTTAAAGCACACTATAGGCATTAAACAGTCCTTCCACTTCAATGTTTTAAATCTGTTCCTCCCTATGCTAAGACCCTCAGGTCCCCACTAGTGAGTTTGTGAGTGCAAGCAGCTGCTTGCTTTTAGGGTTTAGGGCTGCGTCAATGTCTGGTTTGAATCTTTTTGTATATATTAGCTAGTACACTAATTCCGCTCTATTATCAGAATGTGACTTGACGCTCCTGCCATACTAATGGAGCATTTATTTGACTATATCAAATTGTTGATCTATTGTTGAGGCACTTATCTTCACAGCATGACACTTAGTCTACATTTTTTTAAAGGTCAAATATGATGAGGTGATGACCAGTCTATCTGAACATCCCAACGATACCATAGCGGGTCATTTGGTAGTAAGAACAGTCAAACTGTTCCACAAATATGCTCCAAGGATTGGGACAGATTCATGAAATATGCTCCAAGGATTGGGACAGATTCATGAAATACTGTAACATAGTGTTTCATGAATCCATCCAAATCTGTAACCATATTTATGAAAGAGTCCATTATTATTTTTATTGCCAAATGACCCCTAAATGACAAATTATAAGTATGTCGACGTGTTGCAAATAAAGCGACACAGTTTTTTTGGTGATCAACGGATGACTGGTGCGGGTCCAGCTTGAGCACAGGCTCGATACGGCTCTATCGTCCATGGAAAACTGAACTCACCCTAGGCGCACCAAGTTATCACCTCGGACGAGCCCACCTAACCCTCAAGCTCGAAACCAAACTCGGTAAGTCCGTGTGTCCCGCTGTACTTAAACGCCCCGTGACCACCGTCCACATGGATCCAAAGCAAATGCACTCAACTAGGAAGGTTCCCTTTCCCACAAGGTGGTCCATGCCACGGCGGGCGACTTCCTCACCGAGCTGACCTTCCCGCTCAGTACTTCTGTATACTGACATGAAGTTCTCAGGAGGAAATGAAAAGGAAGATTCATATTTATGGGCACTTAAGAATGGGTCTCATTGTTTCTGATACTTCTCATCATGTATTCGCAATGGTTGACCGCAGGGGCGGAGGGAGGGGGGGCCCGCCCGGGCCATGGCCCAGGTGAGCCAAAAATTTTTTTTTTTTATATGTAAAAAAATCAAAATTTTTTAGTTTGGCCCGACTCATCGTTCTTCTTGGCCCTACCGTCGCTCCTCTTGGCCCGACCCGCGGATGGTTTGGCCTGTTAGGAACAACACACAAAACACTCCGCTCACACTCTCAAGAGGAGGTTAGAAGCAACAAGGAAGAAAACAACGATTTACGTGGTTCGGAGCAATAATCTCCTACGTCCACGGTCGCACAGAACTCTTGTATTCTCTCTCACATGAACACACACAGAACAACCCACACAAGCGGCGGCCCTCCTCTCAACATAAGGATTAGGGCAAAAACCCGTATTTGTACAAAAGACATATATGCCCTTACATATGGGAAAATTTTTTCTTCGGGGGCTACAACCCCCAGCCAACCCGCGACAGTGGCAAATTCCATACACCAACATGGCCCGCCCCACAACAAAATCCTGGCTCCGCCCCTGGTTGACCGGACCCACAAACGGTTCGGACCTGGATGATCACAATATCTATTAGATCCCATACTTGGTTGAATTTGGTAGGTTCTAAAACAATTAAATCCCAATAACATATACATCCTCACCAATTTGCATCCATATAAGTTCTGGTTAATGATCGACGTAGGGCGAACAAAATGACTGAAGCCAATGGGCAGAAGAAAAAAAATTGTCATATTTCATACCCTTTCCAAAATGGAACAGGCTCTGAAACAAGGTCCCGGTAAGGCAAAACTATGATAAAAAAAAGTGTGAGAGCTATCAGAAAAGTTGAAACAATGTGAAAACTTTTATTGAAACTGCAGCAAAAATTTTCAGGCACAACTAAAAGTCTCTTCTCCCCAGACTTTGAAACAAGGTCCCGGTAAGGCAACTATGATCTCAAAAGTGTGAGAGCGATTAGAAAAGTTGAAACAATGTCAAAACTTTTTTTGAAATTGCACCAAAGAATTTCAGGAACCAACAAAAAATTTTTCTCCCCACACACACACACACAGAGAGAGAGAGAGAGAGAGAGTAAACGAAAGCTTTCAGAGGAGGACCACTGCCTTCAACGTTTAATTGTATGAGAGCCTTGGAAGGTGACATGCAGAAGGGGACAGGAAAAGGGAGGGCCGTGCGAACCAGAGAGCAGCTCTGCACACCCAGCGGCCAACTTGGATGGCGGGAAGATGGCGCAATGTCAGAGACTGAAAGAAGAGCAGTCGCTGAGACGTCGGTTGACGGGTCCAACTTCAAAACGTTCAAAGTGGGGAGGGGCCATGTTCCTGGGTCAATGGCAGTTCCATGTCTCGTCTCATAGGTTCTCATTTGAGGTCGCCGGATTCCTTTCGTGATCTTTCATCAGACGTCCTTTCTCGATGTAACAGATGAGGAAAGTGAGTGCAAGCTTCGCTGCTTCAGGTGTGGCGTGAGACTCTTACTTTGGTAGGAGTTTCTGAGTTCTTGGTTCAAACTTACTGCCAGACGCCTCCCAGTTAAATGGGCTAAAGAGCAATCCGAGAACTGATGAATGAACATTTCTTGACATAACTTGGTCACCGGAACTTATGATCACGTTAAAAACACATAGGAAGGATCTGCTTTCCCCTGTTTCTCTCCTGCGTAAATTTTACAGCACCGGATTTTAAAAAGGCTGATCCTTGGACATGAAAATTTTTCTCACTGGGACTTTAGTTGTTCTTGCTTTCCCCATCCGTGGACTCGAAAAGCCAGCACTCAAGACCTACGCTTACTTTTAGGCTGGAGATTGACGATGAGTCGATGACGAAAATTGAACTAGCAACTAGCGGCCTAGCGTTTTACCAACCGTTGAACCAACCAGCCATGGCAAGGGCAACTCAAAGCCAATATTCAGTCTGACAAGAACCAACTGAGCAGTTTCCGTTCAATACATGGAGTCGTTTCTTAAGAAAAGCAGAGCTGAGCGCACCAGACGCGGTCTGAAAAGGAATACAAGATTTTTTACCGTCCTTTTTCCTTTTCTTTTGACTGATACAGAAATCTACTGCTATCCCCAACTATTTTGGGAAGAAAGGTGTCTCAATATCATGAAAGAGCGGAGCAGTTTACGATGGATTAGCCAGTAGCTGGGACAAGAGGTCGCACCTTTTCCCAACCAAGCGGTGTGAGAATGCACCGAGGCTGTGAGCAGGCGCAGGCATCCCAGTCATCGCCAACTGAGAGCCAAGAGACGACACAAGGACGTATATATCGTCCTTTGATGTAAATGCGAGGTGTTGTCACCGTAGGACAGCCTCTGCACGCTGCTCCGTAAGGTCACATGCCTGCCTAGTAGCAGTACAGCCCCCACGTGGTAGGACAAGCCCCAATGTCCCAAAAGGCCAGCAGGCAATGATCACTCCAACCCCAGCACTCGCGGGCCAAGTGGGAAATCAAAATAGTAGAACAAATCACACGACAATGACAAGTCGATTGGTTGGTGGTGCTGATTTCTTTTGCTGCCGGCTTTTATGGGGATTCCGCCTCGGGTAAAACTTAAAAACAAATAAAAATCAGTTTCGCGCCGGATTCAAGTCGGGTGTTCAAGGTCGTGTCAGCATCAGATACTGTGTCCGTGTTACTAAAACTGATAGAAATCTGCAAATCTTGCTCAAAGCGCCAAGCTTTCGAAACTTATTGATCGAGCAACCAACTTTTCTGAACGACAGAATACAAAAACTTTGTGTGAGGTATGTTGAGAGGTACTACACCACAGGTGTGCAAGCGTTAGGCGTACATCAAGGATCTCTGCAAATGGTGTGTGGGTTTGAAGTGTGGAGTGAAATATACGCTCAATAAAATCTATAGAAATTTCATTTTTCCAATTGTCCACAGAAAATTTACATTGCACATCTAACAATACAATACCGGGCAAATTATAGCAGTAGAAGATGACGTATTTTACCAAGACAGCTCACTAGAACAATAAAAATGATTACAAACGATCCATAGGAAGGGCTATGTATCGAATACCATTGGGGCTAAGAAGAAAAGAAGATATGTACATACGCAGCCTGAAGAACAAGGCCAGCCTCTAGCCTTGTATGGCGAAAGAAAACGGGTAGAATGCAAAACTGAGATAATATAGCACCTACTCCAAGGTCCAAATATAGATACGAAAAAGAGAAGTGCTAGCAGTCTGTAGCCCCAACTGAACGTCATATTTAACAAGGAAAGCCTGCAAAAAATACAGTATGAATCAAAGGGAGTAGTTACACAAACTCATTTTCAGTAATTTTATGTGCCATGAAAGTTTTCATCCCTATTACGTTCAGTGAGTATATGTGCGTGAGAGAGAGAGAGAGAGATGCCATCGCTTCTCCTCTGTTCAGGCATTTGCTGGCACTGGGCAGCAACTTACCACAAAAACGTCCAGACAGTTTTGAGTGCAAATTTTAAAATTGGCCTGTGAAAGGTCTGTTACAAAGAACGCCCCACCAGGATATACTTCCCATGTGAAACTTAGTGTCGAGCAAACAGAACCTTGCCTAGAGACTTGCTGCTCACTCAGGAGCTGAACCCCGTGGCTAGAATGCGAAGCATCACTTGAGCAGGTAACTTGAAAGTCAAAAATTTATCTGCTCATTTTACTGACCTGCAAAGGAGAAAGCTGGTTCCCAGAAGTGGAATGCTAAAAATGCAGAGATGCATTGGCATCCTTGACTGTTGCCTTGATTTCTCCACCAGTACAATTGTCTTCGCTCTTTTGGGGTATGGATCGTGGCCTCATCCGTTGAACTTCTTCACGTGTATAAATGAAAATTTTGCGAACCATGCTGCAGAATTCCCTGTTTTTGTTTTCATGAAAACGGCATTCAAGGTCAGACCAGAAACCATCCAAATTTGCAAGGGATAACAATAAAACACAAGCCATTTTTTCATCAAAGACAGAATGTGATCAATAACAGCAGCATGCGTACTTATCTGCACAGTAGAATATGTTCTCAATGAAATTGAGACTATAGAGAAGGAGAGACATTGATAGTCAAGGGCATCCGAAAAAATACAGCACAGATTCCCCTATTTATAAGGTAAAGAAAAAAAAATACTGCTAAAAGAATGTTTGGACTTACTGCCACGGATCATCCCCGACAAGCATCATGTCTCCTTCATCATCGGTATAAACAACTAGCCAGCCTTTGGACGGGTTCACCAGATCCCCTTGGAATTCAAACATTTGATCAAACTCTCTGATCAGCTCTTCATAACCACTAAACTTTGCAAGGTCTACAGATCTTCCAAGAGCACTCCCCTGCTTGTGTACCTGAAACCCAATTGTTTTGGATGTTACACCTTCAATAGTATGAAAGCACATTCAAAGTTGTTGCATAGATCATCCAAAAGTGCCAACCAGAAAATATGGACTGTGAGCCAAATTAATGTTCGCAGGCACAAACATGTATAGACCAGAAGTAAACATAACAAGACCTCAAAAAACAAGGACATGCCATCAATTATCAAGAGCCTACTAACTAGGAAGCATGCTTTGACATGAACCATTAACTGTTCATGGTGATGATACATCAAAAAACTAGAGTCAACATCACACACCTTAGTACAACTCCTTGTTGAACTGCACAGAGACGTGTTAGTGTCCCTGGAATGTGTTTGACAAGGGAGACAAGGCCTCTCCTGATCACTTTCAGTGTGAAGAGTATCAGCTGATTTTGTACATTTTGAGGGTTCAGGCTGCTGGTCTGTCTCTAGCAATTGAGGTTTATGGAGTGAAATTGTTGTATGATCATGCATGCTGGGAGGTTCAGGTTGATGAGAACTGCCAGCAAGATTTATGCCAAACAGCAAACAGTTACCATCACCCCTAGGTTTACTGGCCTCTGGTTGAGAATGTAGAACACTCTTTGGCCTCCCCAGAAGAGCATGAGAAAGATTTTCCATATGAGAAGGTAATGCAGGCACTGCCCAGCTCCCTTGTTGCTCAACAATAGAATTGCACATCATAGTGTAACCAGTCGGATGCCCATATCTGAAATTTCCAGACATCTGATATGGTAATTCACTGGAACCTGCAGTCGGTCTTGAGCGATCAGAGCCCATCAAGCACGTGGAAGGCAGTATAGGCCACAAGCCTCCATGAGAGTGATATTTGCCACTTTGGTCCTCAAAGTGATTCAGTACTGGATTAGCTTCATCATGGGTTTGTGCAGGAGAGTGCTTCAGCAATGACATCCAATTTTCAGAACCCATATTTCTTAACGAAGGAGCCATTTCCTTTTTATCATCATCCTCTAGACGTTGCTTCTGGCCATGATCCACTTGACTGCTATCAGAAAAGGAACCTCGCAAGGTCGTTATTTCTTGGCCTTGCAAGACCCTTGAATATCTGTGGACTTGCATAGGTTCAACTGCAGCTTTGGGTGGACCTAACAACAATTAAGCATGTGCTCCAATTATCAAGTTGTGAACGAGAAAATATACAACCCTTTTTCCTTAATATATATAATATGTATATATATATATATATATATATATATATATATATATATATATATATATATATATATATATATATATATATATATATATATAAAGAGAGAGAGAGAGATGTACCTTCCCTCATAGCAGATGCATCCGATGATGGAGGCACTGCATTTGCCCTAGGCCTTTTTGGTCTAGTAACAGGAAGTGGATTTGGGGTCACAGATGCTGAAGCAGGTTCAATTTTCCATGGGGAAACTGTCTCTGGACGAGGAACAGAAGAGGCTTCATCCCACCGCACCTAAATTATCAAGAAATTATTAAGCACATACATGATACAAGACCAAAACAAACCATATAAAATACAAGCATAGTTTTAAGACTTTAAGTAGAGACCTTCAGGCATCTCCATTTTGACTCATGCCACCCTGTAGGATCAACTTCTCCAATACCAACAACCGTACCCGTAAATCTAACCCAAGATAGAAAAGAAATGAGGAAACCGAAAATTAGCACATCATCAAGTCATGTCCTCAAGCATGCTTACAGGCTCGGATAACAGGACATCAAAGCTCAGTACCTTTGCTCAGGTGCCTCCTCACCCTCAAATCTCATTTTGAATCTCATCCCAATAGAATAACTGTTCTTAACAGATTCCATGTATTGTGTAAAAGGGACAATAAATTCTGAAGGGCTTGTCCTGAAAATTGGAAAAGAAAAACAATACACGTAATTCAGGAGAAAAATACAAAAGTAGAGGGAGAAATTATACAAACACAGTAGAGCTACGAACTGAATCTGAATGCTGCCCAAAGAAAGGCAAAAAGTAACAGAATTCAATACTTCTTATATTTGCAAATTCATGATAATCATGTCACTTGCTATCTGACACATGACAGGGCAACCAAGAACTAAGACATGAAAAACTGCAGTTAATCAAACTTTTACCATACAAAATCACGACTTGTCTATAAGCAAGATTCAAAAGGAACAGCAAAAAATAGTTTGTAAAAGCAAAACAAAAGGATTGCTGGGACTAAACTCTAAACAGTGATAAGGATCCTGAATAGTGCCTTTAAGATTTACAACCTTTCTCAATTCAAGTATAATGAAAATGCAAGCATCTTGAATGTTACTTTTTGAAATCATTCATAGGTTACAAAATTACAAATCTATGTGGTACCTTGGTTTATAGTACACAGTGAACATGGTCCCTGTTTGAATAGCATGCCATGCTGTTGCCAGGACACCTAGGTGCATACTGTGACTAGATATCACAGAAGATGGCACATTGCTCAGCTGTCTCATGGCCCGTCTAACTCCAACACGAAGCTCACCATTCTCACCTCTGCAGGACATTAATCATCTCAGAACAACTGAAGCCCAATTGAAGGGTGGAAACAAGCACACACACACACACACAGGAAAATTAGAAGACCTTAGAAAAATAAAAGCATCTCCAGCAACAAGCCTCTTAGAGCTAACAAAGACACTCCAACCACTTTGAAGCAGATGTCTTCTTGGCTGTCCTGTAATATGAAGATAAGATGCATCACTACAAAATAACCACATGCAACCAATATTAAATGATCAGATAAACTTCCTGTACATTGTCGAGGTTGAAAAAAATTCATTCAAAAGATTGTACAAAAAAAAAAGCAGAAACACAATGAAAAGCTCTAAAATCACCACAGGTATGACATATTTGTGGAAAAACATTAGAACAAGTCCGACAAAGGGCAGCTTCTTCAACAGTAAACCATGTACTCAGGAGTTACCATATTGTAGGTCTTTTCCGTCATCTATTTCCTAGAACAGACTAAATAACATAGCAACAATAAGAACAGCAATTAAAGAAATCTAAAAAACCAGGTGAGACAATCGAAAAAAAATCCAAGGAAATTAATTTATAAGTGACACGTTGAACCACCTTAGATCCTTGTAACAAATGCAGAAAAGAACTTAATGCTTTCGGAAGGAACAAACATCAGCATTAGAATGCTCATGTGTGCTAAGTAGCCCCATATCAAGAAATCCAGTTCCTGTTATATGAATAATTCTAAGGAAATTAATTTATAAGTGACAGATTGAGCCACCTCCGATCCTTGTAACAAATCCAGAAAAGAAACTCAATGCCTTGGGAAGGAACCAACATCAGCATTAGAATAGGAACAAACATCAGCATTAGAATGTTCACGTCTGCCAAGCAGCCCCATGTCAAGAAATCCAGTTCATTCTGAGATATCACTGCTTATCTTACATGGACCAAATCTGGGGATGTGGCTAATATGCCACAGTATCAAAACCAGCATATTGGTAGGGAAACCATGTGAAAGATGTTGCAAGGATACTGATCTACCAGAGAAACAACATCTAAATTTAAGTTCAAGTAAGCAAAAAAAAAACTGCCATTTAGTGTTTATTGGTAGGGAAACCATGTGAACATAATATAGACATGTCACAGCTTAATTGATATGTGTAATCTCTGACATACAAAGAAACATCACTTGATCCGTTTATTTGTGGGCAGCAACTTGTACAATGGCTGTCTAAAGGAACAAAACAAACTCACCCAAAGGAACCCTGATAATGGACCAAAGCACTTTCAAGTTTCAACTACAAGGTAGCTCACTGACTTATTCATCACTTCACAAAGGGAAAGAAAAGGATACTTGTCCTGCCTCAACTTTTCCAGTATTTTTCATATTGGATTTGCACTGCCGTCTAAGATTCTAAACACTACAGAACAAAAACAGGAAGACCCAATTAAGGTAAAAAAAAAAACAAAGGGCCCTTCGCGAATTTTTCTACATTTTCCAACTTTCTGCAAGTTGCAAGCCGTTAGAAGCTACGGGTTGGCACAAAATCCTTTGCCAATTGGCACAGAATCATTTTGCCAACAGAGGCTTTGGCGTAAAAATCTGACGAGAAAAAGATTTTATATCGATAGCCTACATACAAATTTCTTCAGAGATCTGGAAGTAAATGACGAGACCAAGAAAATAAAAAGAAGTTTAAATTGAACAAACAAGAGGAACCAATAGACCATCATGTCCTAAGTCCTATTGTGCAAAGCACAATCCATGAAAGCAAGCTATCTCACACCTCGGAAGATATGTCGAAAGCTCCATTCCTTCCCATGTAAGTCCTTAGCCACCAGATCCTGACTTGGCGGTTGCCTACTCATGTCCTGCAATCACAGATAAGGTGTCACTGAAAAGAAAAGTGAAAAAGCCTAAACACAAACAGGCGTATCAAGATTCGCTAACAAACTATATGACTCACCAAAGGCGGTAGGCACTCGTCCGCATGCCTCCTTAGAACCGAAAACCCACCATGGGTGCTTGTGTCCGAGGCCGTCAAGGTCTTGCAGAATGAATGCACATCCGGTCGAGCAGAGGGAGGTGGCGGTGGTTCGGCTTCCATCTCGTTCTCATTTTGCTGCAGAAACAATTTCCCATACCAAAGCAACGGAAAGAAGACCCTTAAGACTAAAACGAGCTAAAGGAAAGGAAATAAGCAGTACTGACTAGGGGACCCGGAGACAACATACATTCGCGTCTGCAACCAGTGTCATCTGTGCGAAGACCTCATCTGTGTCCGGCTCCGCCTGAAAAACCAATTGAAAGATGCAGAAAGAGAGTCAGACATTGCCAAAGGAATGACGTAAATATGTAGCTTTTGAAGGACCAGACCTTCAATTCGACGTTGATCACAGTGCAGAGTATCTTCCATGGAAGGTTATACAGAGGCATTTGTTGATCAGCTACTTGATTCGTCGATGCCTCAACCTGATACAGAACATCCCGCAAATCTTTAAACGAGCTACAAATATTCAGATCTGAGAAACACGAACACATATAGGCCCCAGCTAAACCCATCATGCTGACCCTTGGACTGCGAAATCCTTTCTCACCTGCTCGATGTGGCCTTGAGGGAAGTAGAAAACCTTCTCACCGGTACGAGGAACCGTCACTAGCGGCCCAGCGCACGCATGCCAGAGCTCATTATATAAAGCATCTTCCATGTCTGTGCCAAAATCAAGACAACAATCCAGAAAAAAACTCTTAAGACAGTCTTTTTCTCCATTTCTACATAAAATCGCAAGCAAAAACCAACCATATAGCACGTTGGTAAGCATAGCTTCTCTCAGATAGCATGTATTTACCTTTACTACTAGCGGCCAACCCTCTGTATCCCCTCCGTGCGTCAGCCATAGCCTTCTGCCCGATCCCGCCATTGCTCGGCTCAACACATGCAGAGGACAAGCCCTCGGCTCTCACGTTGCTCCCGCTCCCCCGGAACGTAACCTCAGGTGCCGCCATTTCTAGTCAACTAATCCCTATCAGAACCCGCTCAGCCACCAGCGATCTCCAAAAAAGGACTCTACAAAATCTCCCTCTCTTCTGTCTCCCCCTAAACGCCCTACAATCGCGCCTCGGAACAAGCAGAACAAGAAGCTCGACAGGGAACGACTCTAGCTCCGCCTCCAGAAACTACTACAATCCCGTTGGAGGAAGGCCAAAAAAAAAGCAACAAGAACAGTAACACCAACCGACAACTCTCTTGCTCCCTCGGCAGAAACCACCACACAAGCCGGTCTCAAGAATCAAACAACAGAAGAAACAACAAGAAACCTGGCTTCCGTCACCACAATACCTAGAATTCCGTCGAATTCACAAGCCACAGGAGGCAAGAAACGAAGGAACAAAGCCTTGCTCCTTCACCAGAAACCCTATCACTCCTCCAAAAAAGAAAACAAAACAAAAATCCCTTGCTCAGCCGGAAGAAGAAAAGAAAAACCCTCGCTCAGCCAGCAACCCTACAATCCCCACACAGGAGAACAAGAAAAAGACAAAGAACTGGACAGAGAAGAAGAAGAAGAAGAAGAAACCCTAACACCGGAGCAACTACCCGGAGAATCCCTCTCCGACGTCGGTCCTGCGCAACCCAAAGTCGTGCAGAAGAAGGAACCGATGGCTTTAACGTCTCCCCCTCTGACCCCTACTCTGCTCGCTGCCATCACCTTCGTACAACTCTCTCGTCTCTCCCTCTCTCTCCTCTGTCCGTCCCACTCCCTTTGCCCAGTTGCCTCCTCCTCCCCTCCGTCCCTCCCCTTAACCCTCGGGTCAAATTGGCCGCGCGCAATCATTTCAACCAGGGTCAAATTGTCCTAACCCCGGGAGCGCAGACCGGACCTCTCCGGTCACCCCCCGCCCTTGTCCTGCCCGCCGGTTAACCGGCATGACGGCGGTCTTGGCTGTCAGCATGACGCCGTCTGACGTCCTCGCTCCCCATTGGCCCTCACGGGTTGCCTTCCCTTTTGACGCCGTTACTCCCGTCAAGCCGACTGCCGGCTCCCACCGTACTAAACGCGAAGCCTTCCTCGAAGTGTCAAAAGTGCAACGAATAAAAAACTTAAGACTAGAGAGAGGCGGCCAAAATGCGGCTTATTGTAATTAACGGAATATGTGAAAGGAGGGGACTGCCCTTCAGAAGGCGGCCTTCGATGGAGAATGGGGTCTGGTCCTCGTCCTCCGGATTTCGAGGAGGAGGAACGGCGATCATGGTCGGTGGTAGCGGAAAGTTCAGATCGGCACTCAATCTGGCGAAGCAGGGCCAGGGATATCGATACATCCAGAAGCTTGTGAGCAGACGGTGCTCTGCTCCCGTTCAGGTGCGCTGCCATTGCTGGTCTTTTTGGGGGAAATGGTAAACCTGGAATGGATTATCGATTCATTTTTTATTCCTTAGTGCTCTGTCGTAGGGAATGGACGTTTCCTTTCTTGATTAGGGTTGATTCGGAGGATGATGAGGTGCTCAAGAAAACCCTGATTGCCAATAGATGGCTCCCAGGAGAGGAATTGAAATGCCGAAATCGATAATCCATTCCAGGTTTGCCTATTATGGGGATATCGCGTAGATGTGGTACTGGGATGATGGAGTCCAATGCTGAAATGTTGAATGGTGAGGCCAGAATTGTTTGCATCTGGAATAAAAATCGATGGTCGATGACTGGTATGTTCTGGTCGGCAGAAATGAGTACTCAGATAATAGTAGTGGGGGTGTACCTTCCTTGAAAGACGGTTGAGAGGGACATGCTTTGATCAACTAGAGTATAAGATAAAGCAATGCTCTGAGCCGGTGGTGGTAGTGGGGAATTTTTGATGCAATGAGAGGGAGTTCGAACAAGACGGGGAGAGCTCCCAATGCCCTTTCATGTACGACGTTCAGTGATTTTATAGAAGCGTGCTTGTTATATGAAATTGCAGACCCCCAATGTTAAATTCACATGGTCTAATAGGAGGAGAGCTGATCGCCTTACTCAATGTAAATTGGAGTGGGCATTTGTCAGTCAAGCGTGGGAAGAAAGGCATGGATGTGTGGGATATTGCAGGCTGGTTAATAGGCCTTCTTCATCATGCCATAAAGCTGTTTCTTTTTTTATATTAAGCAGGAGCAGTGCACGAGGAAACTGGTTTTGATTCTGTGTTTTTTGGTTATTAAATCAAGAAACTATCAATGTTGTCACCAGTGAATGGAACGTTAAAGTTAAGGGCTGTCCAATGGTGCGTATTCTTCAGAGATTTCAGAGATTGAAGGCCATTAGATTTAAAATCAAAGCATGGAACAGACAGAGGTTGGGGTACATTGGAGAAAGAGCAGATTTTCTTGTGGGCAGATCAAACTCTATCCAAAAAGGGATGGAGGAAGAGATCCCAGCATGTTTGGAAGAAGAAGTACAGATCATATCAGAGTTGCAGAAGATTTTAGCGATGCAAGACTCAGTGCGGACAAGCAAAGCAAAAATCAGTATCTGTGCATAGAAACTTCGCAGCAGATGACTGGTCAATAATAATTTCAGTGAAAACTCAGTTTGATTTTTATTGATGTTTATTTGTTGGACTACAAATGATGGCAGACGCTATTCTAGCATATAATATTCTCTGTTAGACTACAAAAGATGACTAAAATTGAAAGGATTAACCATAGCTTCTCCTAAATCTCAGAACTGGTTTCAACCCCGATAACAAGGGAAAGAAGAAGCTGCTTCAGTATCTTTGAAATATCTCCAGCTCAATGTCAATATTTTTATTTGTTTTTAAATAAACAACAATAGCTTTCATTTGTCTAATGGACTTTACTTGCATCCACTGATGCTAAATGCTAATTAGAGATGTCCAGTAGACAAAGCTATTTTACCAGATTCGATCAGAATTCAGATCAAACATTAATGAACAAAAGCATATATCATATTAAATTTATGATTGAATCTGACTTTTAAATGCACTACCATTTTTATTGGATACAATATGTTCATTTAAAATTAAATCTGAATCCAAACCTAATTCGAGATTTATCTAAACTGAATCTGATCTGATTTCTTGAATTTGAATCCCAGTTAGCTGTTGGCTGCATCTAACTTTTTTTAAATGGATTCCAATGGATATCTATTTTGAAACGCTGGATCCAGACTTGTTATGGGTATTTGGATCTTGTCCAGATCCAGTTGAGTTTCAGTCCCACCTCCCAGTTTCCCACCTACCGATCGGTTGCCTAACACCTGTTTAGGTTCCTTTAATATGCTTTTTTTTTTCTTCCCTTGTCGCTTGGGACGCCTTTTTCTCTTTCTATCTCATAAGTTCGACTAGCCAATAAACTAGTCGTGCGATGCATTAATTGTAGAAATAAAAAACATATTTTTCATAAATTTGAATATTAAACTAATTCTTTTATGCACTAATTGCCCAACAAGATGACCATGAAAAGGTAGTGCCGCCGAGGTGGATATATTTTACCAAAAATTTCTTTTTTAGTAAAAAATTGAAGAAAATATATTCCAAGAAAAGAGTTCATAAAATATTTTGATAATTCAAAGAAATAACACGTGGCACTCTTAAAAAAGCACGAGATTCGCTTTTACGCTGAGCATGACGTAATGATAATAATTTCTTTATTGTTTTTTAAAGATTTGATTAAGGAAAACCAAAAAAAAAAAAACAAAAGAAAGCAGAAAACGGTCGAACGGTTTTATTTTTATTTGTCACCAAATACAACAAATTATTCTGGAGACCTTGCCAACACGTTTTGTTAATTGGGATTGGGGCTTTTATTATATGCATATATCTATGTTTTGCATGAGAAAGCAGACAAAAAGGCGGCTACACTCAACCCACTCATTGCGGGTAGGTTCGGCGTAAGGTTGGACATCTGGTTGGGTAGTTGACGGGTAGACGGTATTCAGCTCGACTATGATCTAGGCTCGGACCCGAAAAAAAAGGCACGGGGCCGACCTGATGTAATTTTTAAATTTTTTTTAAGGGTCAACCTAAAAAACGTTTAAAATTATAATGGACTTTTTAGTCATTTTCTTTTAAATCTCAAGGAGGGTGGGCAAACTTGACCTAATGACATGTGGAACCTAGATGGTATAAAAGGCTAGAAACAGCTGGGAGAGCACTTTCCAGGGGTTAATAGGAATGCATGTTATCGCTTTTTCACTAAAAGGGCATTTTCATAGTACGGAAAAAAAATGTAACACCACAAAAGTTTCGATATTACAAGAAATCTTCAAAAGCTTATAATGAAATTGTTAAAGTGATTGGTTGTCCGAGTTCGAGTCTTTTAAAGACTTGAACCCAAATTGTTAAGGTGTGAGTTGAGATCCATCAAATAAGGTGCCCGGGTTCAGTCGGGTTGTGGTATTAGAGCACAATTTAATACTCAAACTTGGGGCTCCACACTCGCAGACAGGTGTGCTTTAAAAAGATAGATTGTAATATTTTAAAATTTTATTTTCATATTAAAGATTGTGAGATATCTTCAAGAGCTTATAAAAGAGGTTATTAAAGTGATTGATTGACGTGTTCTTAGTCTTTTTTAGGCTAAAATTAATAGAGGCAGGTTGGAATCCATCAAATTAGAAACTAGAGCTCAATGTGAGTCGGGCAGTAACAACTTCACTTTTGCTTTAACATGGGAAAAGTGTTCCATTTAACCAACATGAACATTTTAGTCATTTTCAAACCAAAACTCATAAAACATGCATAATTTCATATTGGCTCGTACTGGCCTTAAAATATGAATGAATTAATTGTTTTTATTTTTTATTAATATATCAATCTACGTATTCAGCTTCAGATCGGCTGCAACAATGTCTTTGGCACCAGATCTTAGTCTTCGATGCATATTTTAAGAATTTCAAGTCTGCTAAAGTAATTAAACTAAATATTTGGCAATGCGTTTTCGAAATTATTCTTTGAGGTTTTTTTTTTCTAAACATCTTATTGTATGTTTCGGAACTTTGGACTTGTATCTAAATCTTTAAAAATTGAGTGCTTAAAAGGCCGATATTTTTTGCAATATTTAAAAGGTCAAACAAGAAACTTCTTATTCCTAGCAAAAAAATGTGCAATTACACTGCACATGGTCTATGTTTAAGTTTCTTTTCAACATACAGTTATATAATGGTTGGCAATATTCAAAATGGAATTAATTGACCTCAATTACCGTAAAATGAGGAAGTTATGTTCTTTAGTCGTCTGGGATGCTTTATGAGTGTGTCATAAATCTATCTCAAAGATTATGTCTAGTCTATACAATGCTACAACCAATTTGTTAAGAATTTGACTTAATCTTTAGGGTAGATACATAAAACACTCACAAAGTGTTCCCGTTGTTAGACGATCCTTAAGAGGTTGTTTGGTAGTAGAAAGAATTTGTAAGTGTTAAGTAAATTTGTCCTAAAGATTGAAGTAGTTTTACAGAAAAGTTGTTTTAATGTTTGATGAATTTGCTCTAATTTTGGAAGATTCATGGGACACTGACACAGTGTCTCTGACTCCTAAGTGATGCATAAGACTTTAATATAAAGACCACATAACTGGTTTTAAGAGTCACATTTGGGCATTAATTTTTTAAACAATTTTCCCTTACTTGGGTGAAAGACCCAAGACTCTCAGTTCTCCTTGCTTTCGAGGCTCAAAGCAACTTCGGGGCTCGTAAAGGTTGGTGCATCTGCAACTTGGTAATGCAATCACTACCATTAGCTTAGGATAGTAATGCCCACATGAATCGAACAGGAGACATGCTCATTCACATGCCTCTTGCACAACGAGGCGTAGGCTAAGACTACTAGTTCGAACCATCTTTATACTGGGTTGGCAGAAGGACGCATGCAATTTTATGCACTTGGGTGAGCGAGTGATAGGACGCATGCAATTTTATGCACTTGGGTGAGCGAGTGATAAATTATCTTACGGGCGTTTGATGGTTTGAAATTTTGATTCAATAATAACAATTCCACAGTCATAATTCATACTCAAATTGGAATGGAAACAAAATTCTAGGTTTTCATTTCTTAATTCCAGAAACAAAATACCCTGTTTGTTTGTTTAATAATCGTAATTTCTTACAAAATGAAAATTTCGATTCTAAAATTCCATTATCGTAGGTATATCAAACGCCCTAAAAATGGTGTTAACTAAGAGAGTACAAGTGAAGGCCGAAGGGAGAAAACAACACTGGATTAGCACAAACCCAATTAGTTTAAAACTTTATATCTCAGTAGATCCAACCTCATATCTAAAATCCGAAGCTATCAAATGCACTCTAAATCAAACCCAATTAGTATAAAACTTTATATCTCATTAGATCCAACCTCATATCTAAAATCCGAAGCTATCAAATGCACTCTAAATCAAACCCACATAGAAAATTTGGAACAAACCAAGAAGTTTCTAGGGATCTGTTTGATCGATCTTTCTTTGGATTATATTACTATTTTTGTTGTTATTGTTGGGGTTGTCTTCAGTATTATTTTAGAGTGAAAATGGAAAGTTCATCCGCAACTTCTAGTCTCAATTGAGGAAGCACACTTAGTTTTGGCTTTGTATAAATAGCTGCCAGTGAGAACCAAATTGAGACTGCCAAGTGACAATCTTTCTCCACTATACTAACTAAAGGGTGCGCATAGATGCTGATGAAGATGGCCTAAGATATTGTGTTTCGAACTAAGGCTTCCACTCAAACACGTAGACAACTATGGGGCATGACAAAAAAGTAAAATCCTCTAAATCCAAGGGCGGAGGCCATGGCCCTTCCTCATAATTTTAAATTTTCAAAATTTACATGTAAATTTTATAAAGTTTAGTTTAACCTATATAAAAATATGAAAAATTACATTCTGACCCCTGTTAAAATTTTAAAAGTATAGTTCAGCTCCTACAACAAAAATTTCTAGCACCGCCCCTACTTTAATCAATGCACGACTAAGTCAATCGACCCGTGTGAAGTGAACAAACTTTTGTTTTTCTCTTCGGGCTTGTTATTTTTACCGGAGATTCAAAAGTCCACATCGAAATAATGTGAAAGAGGATCGAAAATCTCGCCTCCGTCCGTATATCTTGGCACTAAGGTTAAAAATTCTAGAGCTCTTCCAGAGTGGCACTTCGCCTCAGGCACTCGCGGTCCATCAACAGTACAATCTAGCTAGGACCTTTAGTCTTCGCCATTAAACCAGAGGCCTGAAGTGCTGAGCAGCTGGTGGCCATTGGCACTAATATTAGAAGGTCAAGACCAACTTTTCTTTCAAAAAAGAAACTCACTAATGGAAGAACTGGTCTGCATCAAAGCCCAAAAAGATAACACTCTTTAAGAACCTCATATGAGACAATTTCTCTGCAATATGGCCCGCAATATAATGCCTTCCCTTTTGATTATATATATATATTTATATTTATGTTTATGTCAGAGAAGAAACTTCAAACTACTATAAATTGTTAACGTGCCCAAATTTGTGAGCGCCCCTTTGTGCTTTTTCATAATTGGCAAACTTTATGGCTGCCCTAATGAGAAAGCATGAATTATTTCCAACAAAGCAAGAAGGAAACTTGGCGATAAAGTTCTATGTGCCAACCAACCAATTTTTCACTTGTCTCTCACTGCATAGTCAAGAAAGTGACACATTTATTATATGCCTACCAACAAAACGACATGTAATATAAGTACATTTTTCTCTATCATGATGGAATTCCATGTGCTGATTTTTCATTTTCTAGTGGTAGTCAACAAGGTCGACGCATATACTATGCGAGTATGAACGAAGGACATTGTTTATGTGTATAATTTTTATCTTCCGGTCCTTTGTAAAACGCCGTGTGAAATGCTCAGTTGTGAAATGTTCAAGTTTGCAAACGACATAAATGTACGAATTAATTGTTTATGAATTTGATGGGAAAAGAACAAAATTTTGTCCGGTTTTATAAACATGAATTTATTTTATGTAAGTTTTGTCGCCAAATGTGTTGATGTTATTCGCTCGAAATTTAGATTTATGAGCTTCAAATGGAGGAAGGTCAAGACTCCAAAGCTCAGGGTAACTCTAGAAACACACACCCGAGCATTTGTCCTTTGGGTAGGCGGAAGCCACCCGAAGAATGGTCGAACCACTCTCCCTTCCCTTCTGTCGGAGTAATGGTAGATACACAAGTGGTTTGGTGTTGCCAGTTGCCCACACTAGCCCGACAAAATATATTTATTTTCATATTCATGTTATCAATTATTTGAAATTCATATATAATAGTGCCCCTAAAGGCATGTAATTTTTTAAATTGTTGCCCTACCAACCAAAATTTTTAGTTCCGCTGTTGCTTCAGGGTTCAGTTGGACCTGGATGGGATACGGTACACCTATCAACTAGACTGTCGCACACTATTTGCAATGTAAAAGAGTAGCACCCATGAGAATTGAACTGAGGATGTTCATGTACCTTATATTCATAATCACTGGTTAATTCTGCAAGCTTCATACAAATTGTGTTACACATCTAAAGCACAATAGCCAATAGGTTAACATTGACCCAAATATACATCTGTAGCAGATGGGTCTTTGTTTTAGCTAAATGAATTAATTAATATGAAAATGTCTGTTAAAAAAAAGGGAAAAAAATTTGGAAAAAAAGGAAGCAGATAAGTCCATACAACAAGTTTATTGCTTGTCGTCGTTCGTGATGAATTACCCCAAAACTAAGCTTCTTCATTAAAATAAAATATTCCATTTGTTCGTTTATTTGTTTATTGCTAATTAATTTTGTTTTATCTCATAAATTCTTCATTCCCTTTGACTAGCTATGGAATTGCGGAGGTACATGGTCTACGATTTCACAAGGTAGATATTCTCTCTCTCTCTCTCTCTCTCTCTCTCTCTCTCTC
The DNA here is from genome assembly GCA_011799765.1 of Nymphaea thermarum. Classification (NCBI taxonomy): domain Eukaryota; kingdom Viridiplantae; phylum Streptophyta; class Magnoliopsida; order Nymphaeales; family Nymphaeaceae; genus Nymphaea; species Nymphaea thermarum. The sequence goes on along the minus strand of JAANDH010000220.1, from coordinate 296,120 downwards.
TCTCTCTATATATATATATATATATATATATATATATATATATATATATATATATATATATATATATATATATATATATTCTTTTTCCTTATCTCATTTTGTTAAAAAGACAACCTTACGTTCATTATATATTATTATTGGTATACCAACCCAAGCTAACGTGTCCAAAGCAATAGTTATTAGAAGTTGACATTAAATTTGTCTTTATCAAAATTTATGAGCCAAGCTAATGTTTGGATCTTGTGATCGATCGCTCTTTCCATTTAAGATCGAAGAAAAATTAGTGCATTTGCGTGGAACATCAATGTACATAAATCCTTCCTAAAAGCAATGCAATATAAACTTCTTAACGTGGCAGAAATTGTAGATGCCCACATTATATTACGAATCAGAACCTGCAAATTGGTCTCAATTATCACCTACCGGTGGTTAGTCTGTAGCATCACCAATCATGCATGTGCATGTGCATGTGCATGTGCACGTACACGCAGACACACACACACTCTCTGGTTAGTCTGTAGCATCATCAATCAAGCATGTGCCTGCACATGTGCACACACACACACAAACATAAGTTGCAAATTGATCTCACACACACACATACGTCGGGAATTAATCTCACCCCCTCTTGGTGGAGTTGAGCTTATAGAATTGTTAAATCATGAGTGTGGCGCACACACACATGCACGTGCACGCACATAATTTTAGAGAGAGACAAGAGAAGAGAAGAGAAGATATATATATATATATATATATATATATAGAGAGAGAGAGAGAGAGAGAGAGAGAGAGAGAGATGGAAATGTATTAACAAAGTTGGGTGACAAACTGTCATCAAGTACAAAAAGTGTCCAAAGAAGAGAAAACAATGCAAAAAAGAGCGACGGAGAAAATGAGAGAGCTAAGCCTCAATGTGTTGTACATCTTGTTAATCTAGGCCGCATTTCATGGAGTCAAAATCACAGTTCTTCTTCGTCTTTCCAATCACAACTGCACTTAAGATTTTCTATTGTCAAATGAGATATATAACTGGATTGTAGGATTTCACTAATCAAATATCAGTTTTAGATCCAAATCTCACAGCAGTTGATCTCTTAATTTTTCAATGGGCAGCACCCAGATCTAGTCTTTACTTTTATTTATTTTTTTGTTGCAAATATTTCGCTTGTGGACAAAAATCTTGATAATGGCATAGAGATTTTCTAGAAGAAATACGGAGTTCTTCGGTGGCAACAGGCTATTGAGTGGTGGGTCCACTTATAGAGTCAAATCAATACGTTTTAAAAAAAAAGATTTGAAGATCAATCTCATCAAGATCATCCATCTCATAATTCTCAATTGTTGATTTTGACTTGATTACTTTGTTCGTGCTTAAAACATAAATTAATGATCCATTAAGACTAATCTTAGCTTTGACAGTGAAGTAACACCTAATCTTATGGCTAACGGGTTCACCTTTATGCACATTATTTCCAAGTAGATTTCTTTTTTCTTGTGCTCCACATGCTGAACTTGCCTATCTTTGGGCTCCTATTTGTCACTTTTGTAGTATTAGCCAAGGCTTCCAATTCCCTTGTCTAGAGATGCAACAAATTGAATTCAAATCAGATGTACTCTTTATTGGATGCTGATATATTCAAAATCAAATATGAATGAAGAAAAGTCTCTGCCATATCTGAATCTGAATCCAAACTCACAAATTCAATCCTGATTCAAATCTGATTTTCGGCTTTTAAACATAATCCAAACCACATTATGAAAATTGGATACACGCCATTTATGCGAAACTATATTTGATCCAAATCTAAATCCACTCGGATGTCATTTCTGAAATCCAGATATGATCTAATTTTTTAATCAGACATCAATTTTTTTCACATCAAACTTTTTTAAAATGGTTTGATTAGATACCTGACCTAAATGGGATTTATTGACATCCCTACTCTTGCTCTGCAAGCTCATTTGATCCGTGTTCCATGGGACAAGGGCAGAGACATCTTGTACCGTGCTTGCATAAGAGGTTGACTTTCTCTCTATTCAGGGACCAACCTCTAAGGCAATCAAAACCTTCCATTTCCTTCTCTTGTCCTAATAATGGGATATGAAAAATTTGTCTCGACCTATCAAACGCAAGTGAAGCGGTGAATGGATATGTTCCCTTCAGTTTTCCCTACTTTTCTTCATTTACCATGCCAGAGAGCGGCGGCAGCAAGCCAGACCCATGAGGATCCGACTTTATGTCCGGGGTGTACTTGTCTGAGGTAAAAGCCACCCGGATTCATAATTCTCACACACGCTCCAAGAGTGCCCCACCAAACAGCTACGTTATTGGAACAACAGTTAGCGCGGATAGCTTTTGTCTGTTTTAATGTGATCACCGTATCTCAATCAAATGCAGCAAAAAAGATCGCAGAGAACTATTCTCCTTGCTGTTTATAGTTATACCATGTATCGCTAGAAATCAGGCTCAAGAGGATTCGTCCGAAAAAATCAGTGTTATTTTTCCCTGGATTTGAGAAATAATCTTCCAGAATAAAAAAAAGCTGGCTTCAGCTCTCCTCTGGTTAGTGGTTGCTATAAATATTTTGAAGGAAGGGAAAACTTATTCCAAGCATCGCTGGTCCCACTCATGTCTCGACGCTTTTAGCAAACGTGGAAAAACTATGCCATACTTTACTTGTTCTGTTGAAAAAGGGAAAAAAATGATCCGGGGTGAGGTCAGATAACTTGACCATGAGAATTTGTCATCCACTTTTGGTCCAACAAAGCAAAGCCGACCAGTCTAAAAATAATAGATCCGGGATTTGGAATTTACAATAACAATGAAAAGATATGGACGTGACTTTGTTTATTGTTCTGGTGCATATTTCTGAATTTCCTAATTTTAAACTAATTTGTTTTGTTTAACCACTTCTTTTTTATGTAATTTGCTTTGAGATGTATAGCCAAATTGGTGAAAGTCTCGTTATTAGTTCGATTTTTGTGGTGCTACATAAGCCTGGGCATCAGATCGGACCGGGCCGGCCGGAACCTATAATGACTTGGGCTCGGGCCAGCTCGACATCCAAAATCTGGGCTCAAACCCGGGACGACTCAGAAAACCCAAGCCCGAGTTGGGCCCCATTAAATTTAAAATTATATTGTAAAATAAAATATTATATATATATATTAATAAAAAAAGTTTAAAAACTCATTATTGGGCGGACCTGGGTTACTTTTTTTCTGGTCCTAAGTCGGGCCAGGTACGGGGTACTTGGCTTCGGCCGACTCGATGCCCAGGCTTAGTTCTACTTCTCTGAACTTCAAATGCTAGCAAACACTACTCTTGAGTTGAAGTGAGTATTATGAGTTCATTCATATCTTGAGACCGCCTTAGATCCTGAGGGCAGGAGGAAGTAGTTACCAAAGTGCCTTTGACATCGGAATTGGTACTTTTGAATCAATGATATTTCAGATAAATTCATAGAACACTAAGATCAAACATTATGAAAGTTTAAACATCATGAATAAAATATATGTAGCGTTGCAGATATCGGAACCCTCTTAACTTGGATCTAGTTATAATCCTTAATTTGATACAGATTGGATCCTAAAATCGACCTCTAGCTACACTGATCCGATTTGGATCTAGCAATGTTGGCATCAGGATCACCTACAAAGCATATCGGCCTATATCTATTGTTACTTTCATTTTTCTAAATCTAAAAAACTTTTAAATTGATTTAAAAATGGAAAAAGAATTATAAACCTTTATCAGCAACGGATCTCCATTGACAACACTGGGATCCAAGGTGTGGTTGCCATGTCTAATCGAGGTGGATTTTTCTAACCAGATTCGGACTTGGATTCAAAGTTCAGATTGAATAAATTGGCAAGAATAACATCTAACCGAGCAATGAATCGGACTTTTCTATGCAATCAGGTTTGGATTTTCGACAGATTCAAATCCTTTTTGCAGGATTGTCCGACCCAAAACGACTGATAGGCCTGTTTTCTCTATGAAGCTCCAAATACAAGTACGGGTCGATAAAAGGATCCGGACCCGAAAGCAGAGGCCTTGCGTTGCAGGCTTTGGGTTCCGTGGGGCCCGCCAATGCGTCCTGGACGCGGGACACCGTCGGTTCCTTTTGTACGTGGCGGGGACCCACCTCTGCCTCCCGGCAGTGGGGCAGCGATGCCTTCAACGGTGAAAAAGGCGGGACCCACAGACCAAAAGCATGTCGCCGGAGAGCCCCTCTCGCTCTTTCCTCCTTTCTTTCTTTTTTCCTTTTGAAGTCCCCGACGTCAGTGATCTTTCTTCGCACCCTTTTTTGCTTTTTACTGACTTGAAGACCGGATGCGACTCATCTTTTCTGTCAAAAATTTTACAATAGTTGTGATAATACATTATTATTATTATTATTATTATTATTATATATATATATCATTGAATAGTGACTATAGTTTTGTAGAGTTATTTTGTCATCTTAATATGTACCGTTATATAATGGACAGTTAAAAAGAAAAATAAGAACAAAAAAGTGATTAGCATTTTCATCATCTAATATTAATTTTTATTTTTTTGTTTTTGTTTTTCTTCCAACTATTCATTTGTTTATATATATATATATATATATAAAAACTAAACCGGACCCATTAAATATGATATTTAAAGTATGTATCTTTTTTGAAACCTAACCTTACCAATTTGATCTTAAGGATAGGTTGATGCAAAATATTAAGTTGATTATTTGTTAGGCTTTAATAATGTTTTTATGATAACAAAAAATGCATGGCTCTTCATATCATCAGCATTTTTGACAATAGAATATTGAAGTTTTTTTATAAAAACAACTTGATTCAAAACATGTTTTAAATCATAATTGTTGTTATAAATATATTAAAATGTTTATATTTTATTTAAAATAATTTTTTTTTGCAAAAAGTTAAAGGAACTGGTTTTTATTCTTGACTTAATTGTCTGATATTTACCATTTTCTCTCTCTTCCCCTCTCTCTCTCTCTTTATATATATATATATATATATATATATATATATATATATATATATATATATATATATATATATATATATATATATATATATATATATATATATATATATATATATATATATATGCATTTCTCTGATATATATATAAAGTATATACATGTATATTTCTATGTTCACCGCCAACTTTGGGGGGCTTTTGTCTCCAAAGCGAATTTTTGATGTTTTATTAAAACTTTGTATGAAATCAAAATTGCGTTATAGACTCATTTTTTTACAAAAAAAAAAGTATAAAATGTTTACTTTCTCTCCTCAAGTTTTAAGAGAAAACTAGTAAGATCCAATTATGATATCATTCACATGTGCCGTAAAATATCGTTTTGGGCTCAAAACCAAGTGTTATAATGTTTAACTTCACAAAGTCTTGAAGTCACTTAGAAGAACTTTTTTCTCCTTTTATTTTTTGCATTATAACGCCTTCCGCTTTTCCAACTTAGGGCATTTTAGTCATTTTGAGCATCACTCTTATTTGGGGCTGAAAAATGTGGGCTTCTAATGAGCTACTTGCTAAGCACTAAACCTGCTCCAACCTATTGCGACAATTTCATATTTTATGTGCACACTTTTTTATATTAGTAATATCTTTGCATCTCTATTATCTAAAACGCCAAAATAAGCGTTCGAGTAGTCATATGAGATTCCACATCTTTTGGAAGAACTTTTGTTGTCGGTTGATATATTTTTCCATGCAATTATCATGGAGAACTTTTCTACAAAAAGATTATGTAGAAAAATTTGCAAACTGCATTGGCTAAAGAATTCTATTCAAATAGACTGCCCTGAATAAAAGCACGCACACACATACAGGCTTTAACAAAAACAAAACCTATGCTTTCACTTAGGTTCCCTTTTGTCCGAGGAGGGTAGCATATTGGTCGGCTTGAGTGTCATGCAGAAGATGCATCTTCAGTTCGATTATCATGAGTGTTACTCTTCTAGACTGCAAATGGTGACATGTGTCACACTTAAGTTAAAGAGTGTAATGTAGGACCACTCAAGTCCTCCTCAAGCAGCCTACCTTGAGGATGGGGAGCAAGGGAGGGCGGGGGAGGGGGGTGATGGCTTTGTCCCTCGCTAACTGCTACCTATGTGAAGTTATCTTATCTTTCAAATAAGATAAACACACCGTCAGACCCAAATTTCTCACAATCAGATAGTGTTTGGGGTTTGCCTTTGGGATCTTTTCTGGGTGGTAGGTCATAAGCATCTCGCTCATCTAGAAAGGCTTCCTCTAGAGCTGCACACGAGTCGAGACGAGCCCGAGCTTGAGCTCTATTTGGCTCAAAGAACTCGAACTCGAGTCGAGCTCCTTTTAGCAAGTTCAAGCTCGACTCGACTACACAAAATTGAGCTCGAACTTGACTCGTTTAACCCACTTAACTTGTTTAGGCGTTAACTCGTGTAAGTGTTAACTCATGTAACTTGTTTAACTCATGTAACTTGTGAAAATTTTACTTTGAAACTTAAAACTAGAAACTGGTTTTGGCAGTATTATATAGAGTACTGGTTTGCGAGTTGAGTCAAGTATAGACGAGTCGAGTTCCTCGTTTATCATTTCGAGTATCTTTGTAAGCTCAAAATAGGCTCGTTTAAAAAATAGTCGGGCACGAACCGAGTTTTTTCGAGTGAATTCGAGTTGAGCCCGAGTTGACTCGGCTCGTGCAACCCTAGCTTCCTCCATAGACTGCTAAGAACATCAGCTTACTCAAAGTTTTAATGTGAAAAGTTGTAGAGAAGGATCACTTTTCATGGGCAGTGGAGTAATATAAAATAACGTATCGGTACTTCTATAGAGTGGAATAACCAGAATAATGGCAGACATGCACTTATTGGTTTCATTAGTGATTTCCTTATCACTGAAAGAGAAAAAACATTGCATGTATTATTTGCAGATGGCCCCAACTGTGGTAGGGTCTCATGCTTATCTACAATGATTGCAAGACTAGCCTTTTAGCAAAGACAACTATTGCGATTACACGAGGTTATAAGCCCAACAAGTGGGAGTCTTTTATGCATTGTTGGAAGTCTCCTAAATGGAAACATGGTCGTCTCTCTGTTTCTACGAAACATAAGTTTCAAATTTAATCAAGGTCTGCATGAAAGTTTTTTTCTCATATTCAGGCGGTTATCAGTTCATGCAGAGAAAAGGAAGTCAAAGTTGTTCGGAAGTAAGAGAACTCATTGTAAAGACCTGACCCACTCTCATATTGGGCTCCTAGTAGTTTCAGTTTTAGCCCAAAAATGTTAAGAATCAGGAAAACTAATTACATTACAACCTCATGTGTAAAAATTTGAAGATCTCTCACAATATTCAATACGAAACTAAACTTTTCAAATTATGGTGTTTCAGCCATTTTCTTATCACTTCATCATGAGTTTTTGCTGATAAGTCGAGGCCAGTGCCTCTATTTAAGTCGGTGGGCTTTAGCAGTCGGGGCCTCGCACTGAATAAGAGGATAAACAGTGTCCAACATCAAGCTTGTGATTGGTATTCGGCATCTAATTGCATCAAACTCAAGACTTGCTCCAACTATAAGTTTAAAAAAACTTAAAATTCATGAACAGATTCCTTGGTCTTCCTGGTAAGTAGCCTATATTTGCTTCATTCCACATCCCTTGGAGCTCATTTGATTCACGTACCTGGAGCTGGAACAGAAGGGGCATGTTCTGTTTAGCTAAATATGACGCAAACACCGAAGAAGGAACTAGTAGAATGGAACAGACGGGAAGACCTAGACTTCATTTAAGACACCTCAAAAATTCTTGGTTGTCTTCAAGAATAGAATCTTTTTCGTGTTGTTTGGCTCTGCGGAGTTCAGGATCCAAGGCATCATCAAATATCTGCGGAGTTCAGGATCCAAGGCATCATCAAATAGTCTATGGGTTGCCATTCATCGTAGGCAGTGTCAGCCTTGTCGATTTCTTAGTCTATTATTAGCCGATATATATTACCTTGTTATTGGTACTTACTACTTAGTAAGATGGTGGCCACTTTGGACTAAGATAAATGCCGCCATTGAGCAAGGAGGTGATCTTTGAGGTCGGGTTTTGCTCTTGTATGACTTCTAGTTGTAGTAGATGAGAGGGCTGATTTGTTTGTGGGTGACTTGATTCTTCTTTTCCCATGGTATATGTGCAGCAGAATTGCAGAATCTTGAACGGACAAGATGAATGGTGCCTTGAAATCTTGTTAGAACTTGCTATAACAATATTATCAAGCAAATGATGAGACATGCACAAGAATGTTATTATGTTGGATTGATTTTAACAATTTAAATTCACATGAGAATACCTCTCAATTGTTATGTTTCGTTGATATCTTTTGGCACTCATATGCCTTTTCTGCATGTAAAAGATAAACCAAGATGGAAAGGGGTCAGCAATGTACCGTCAAAGATCTGATTTTCGAGCTTATAGTTCCATTTTTTAATTAATGAGAGCACATAGAGATCAGGTCTTCCGTCTTAGTCAGTTTAACAATATACCGCTGATAGTGCCAAGAAAGAAGTGCTCGGTGTTTCCCGTTCACAAGTAGTAAAAGGCTAAAGCAAACGAACTTATCTACAATCACAGTTTACCACTTTCCCCGTGTTCAATCCAAACAAATGTGTTATCACTTTCTACATGCAGGGTCCCTTGACAGCTTAAATGATGATTACTCAGAATGAAATACCTGTGAAGTCTAGAGAGAGAAGGAAAAGTCTAGAGAGAGAAGGAAAATATGAGAATAATCTGACTTTGGAAGGATGGAGAACATTGTTGATTGTTAAGTTGAAAAATGCCTTTTCAGAGCAGGGAGAGGTCCGCTTGACAACGAGCAGTTTTTCAAGCAACAAAAAGTTAAAACTTACACGCTACCTAATCGTAATCTGGACATGAGCTAATGTTTCAGTGGAAGGAACCAGATGGAAACATTTAGCAAGCAACAGTAACATTGTGTTATTAGACATACATGTAACAGTGATATATCGTTCTTACCCTCAAATGGCACACACACACACACACACACACACACACACACACACAGACATATATATATATATATATATTAGACATACATGTAACAGTGATATATCATTCTTACCGTCAAATGGACACACACACATATATATATATATATATAAAGTTATAAACTAAAAAAATTAAGGTATTTTGAAAGGCATGCTCATAAAACTTGGGCTTTCAATACACCGTAGTTTCTGTGATGTCAAGCTATTGGCAAGCGTCACATTTAATTAAGACTAAGTTTGCTGATCTGTTCCACTTACTTCTCAGTTTCACCCCTTATTATAGGATATTTATGGTCAATTAGGGTATCATGAATTTAGCATTTACAGTCCATAAAAGTAACGCCCATGAAAATCAAATTAACAACCAGACTTTAACAAACCTGATCAGCTACACAAGCACACAAGCACCTCAGGTAGAGATCGTGATCATTGACCAGAAAGGTGAATATCATGATCATTGTCCATTGACCAGACTTTTATCAACCTGACTACGTACACTACATCTTTCGAAGAAGGAAAGATCATGATCATTGACCAGACTTCCATTCACCAACCTGACCAGGTACAGTATGCCCGCCTTTCACCAGCTTGATCAAGTACACTACCCCCCTCACAACAGAAATCACAATGACTAAATAAATGTGGATCGTGAGATAGAGAGAGAAAGAGGGAGGGAGGGAGTGACTAGTGAGAGAGGTGTAAGTGGAAAGATGGTGGCCTCCACGACTTGCAGAAATCAGCTTTACATGTAGACCAAGTGGATATACGTGTTCTTTTGCACGGTTTTCAAATTTAGCTGTCAGTGGCGCTTCTCTTTTGCTGGATGCATGGTCGAAAAGGACCAGTGCTGGGGGGCGATGGCAAGCTCTACAGCTTCATGCTAACTCTGATTGATTGAGACCACTTCTTAGTCTTAACATCCTCAAGGAGAGAAGTGAAGAGATCCCCTACTAATATGCTTGAAGGCAGAGGATGATCTGATAGTATTAAAGGCAGAAGTGGCCGATAAGTATGTGGGATTTCAAACTTTAAAGGATGTGGTGAAAAGTGGTTCCACTCATACACTCGCTCTCACAAACGGGCTCTAGCCTCTATTCCGATTCCGGTCCCCTGGGACCCAAAAATGCACCGACCTTAAGATAAACGCCATCTTCTGAATTACAGCAAAGGGATGACGCCTCTGCCACAAAAAAAGTTGCAACATATATGATTAGGCTAGCCACATGGATATGCGAAAGAAGAGAGAATGTGGCCATAAGTTTATGACCGGAACTTTTTTATAATTCCATATGTCCATCTCCAGAGCCATCGGTTGTTTCAAGATCAGCAAGCTCTGGTGTTTCGAAAAAGGTGCTGTGCAGAGCTTTGACACACTGTTCTGCCTCACTGTCATTTACTATCAACGAGATATTGACCTGCAAACCAAAGGAAAATGAGGGTGTTGAAAATAACTGTGTGTGTGTGTGTGTGTGTGTGTGTGCGCGAGAGAGAGAGAGAGAGAGACCTTGGATGCTCCTTGAGAGATCATCTGGACATTTACGCCATTAGTGCGGAGAACACAAAATACCTGGAACATCCAAGTCGATGAATCAAATAGAGAACTAAATAACTAGACAAGGACAATCATAAATTATTATGGAACATTCACAGGGAAACGATCAACTTTGATCAGAAAAACCAATGTTCCAACCAATACACGCAATTTATAGGAGATTAGATATATAGCTAGACTCTCAAAAACATTGGAAAACACGCTGGAACCGTGAAACTTGCCTTTTCTAGAACTAAGGAGGATCTTTGCACATTGCCAATAAGCGATATTATGGATCTATGTTGCAGAAGTTGCACGACTGCAATTTTCTCTAGTTGTTCTACAACATTGTCCAGCTCCTACATACAGCAGAAGGCATGTTAACAACCCGACCAAAAGAAAATTCAAACCTTAGACCTAACTCCAAGCTAATCATAGGCAAGTTAAATCCATGCAAGCAACACAAGTCCCTCAAATACTCCAAAATAACCAAAATTTTTAACGAACTTGAAAATCACAGGGAAGCCACTGCTTATGCATCCAAGAAGAAAGTACCAGAAAATGTATTAGTCAATGTAGACTACATATTGATAATATTTGAGCTGCAATTAAGGAGACAACAAAGACACCAAGAAATTGCGCTCCAACAAAATCATACTTTTTAAATAACAAATGTACTTGAACAGGAGAATGTTGCTAAAAAACAAAAAATCTGAAGCAGTGAAGCCATGAGAAATAATTCTTTATAAGAATAGAAATATAAGTACCAATTGTCTCCTATGAAAGGTTCTATGCCCAGGCCACATGTCTATGATGCAAACTACACATTTGCAGTCATGGATACTTGAGGAACGATGCTTGCCTGCTGTATCAGTTCTCTGCTCCACAGCTTTGAAGGATCCAATGTCAAAGAAATGCTAACTTCACTAGTAGCAACAACATCAACTGAGATGCCCAGATCTTCAAAGATGGAGAAAACCTATATGAGTATAATATCAGATCAGGTACTTGGCCCTGTTGAGTCCAAATAGCTAGCAGCTAGGATGACCGACTATTGGTTGGCCAAATTGGTCCAGTCACATGTACTCTGGAATTAATCATGATGAATCAAATTGAGTTGCAGACTGCCTAAAAATCAAACCTGTGAATGTTTTTTAGTTTTTACCTTTGCAAGAAACCCGTATTGACCGAGCATCCGAGTACTTACAATGTCCAACATGGTTACATTTCTTTTCAAAACTATACTAGTCAACACAGCCTGCAAATAGATTAAAGCATTTAAGGAGAAATACATTGAAATAAGAGAAAAAAAATCAGAATCAAGGCACTAAATACTAGTAGAATAAGAAGCTTTTACAACCTTGCTCATATCCCTTGCCTTGGTAATGAGTGTTCCTGGCGCTTTACGGTTGTATGAGTTTTTCACCCTCACAGGGATATCGCCCTCTCTAGCAGGTCGCATAGACTGTGGGTGTAAAACCTACAAAAATAAATGAAAATAACCATCAACCAAACATGTCAGTTACACAAGTGCCAGAAAAAGGACAAAGAAGTGAGTTACTGGAAATTATACAATAGGGTTTTAAGTATTCTTTCAACTGAAAACAGTGTTGATATAGCTTCAGAAAAGATGTTGATGCGACTGGTACGGTTACCGAAAGAGGCAAAGTGCTGCAACAACTGATATGAAGCATGTCTCGAGGAGATACAACTAATTAAATTAGCTAAATGTACACATAATTGAATAATTTTGTTTACTACATTTGCGTTCTCATATTTAAAATCCCAATAAAAATAGTCTATTTGTATTATGATATTGTTGTTTGCATGCAAAGATACTGATAGAAATCATCTTCATAATATACTAGTAATGAGTAATATTTATCGTGTTTTACAGTTTCCATTGCCAAAGAATAAGAACTTTTTTTAGGAAATATGATGATAATTTCAAAATATCGCTAAAAAATAAATATCATGATATTTCTCCTTTTCAAAGAACTCTGTTTTATACATTTAAGTACTCTACACTTATATACTTCTAAAACGTTAAAATCTATTTTGCATGTTTGTCAATATTTTTGAAAGAAGAGCAGTAGAAGACATATAATTTCATAATTATTTCTCTTTCTCTTCAATTTTTTGAATGCCTGAGGTTTCTCCCAGGAAATTTTTAAAAATCCAGAAGAAAAACATTCTGAGTTGCCAAGAAACTACAGTTTCAAGTAGAGATTTTATGAGTTGCTTAAGTGAAAAGAGGAGGGGAAAAAAAAGAGGGAAACAGGCCGAAAGAGAGGTAGGATAACACACAATATGCACCATAAACAAACAGACAAGCATTAGTTACTATACAGAAGCTTGCTAATTAAGGTCTGATGTAAAACAGAAAATGAAGAAAACCTGTGCACCAAAATATGCAAGCTCAGCTGCCTCCTCAAATGTCAGAAATGGTACAGGTTCAGCAACTGGATATATATTGGGGTCACATGTTAGCACTCCATCAACATCTTTCCATACCTGTGACAGAACAACTTCTATTACAAGCTAAGTTTGTGAAATAAGTCTATGTGAAGTGTGAACGAATACTAATACCTCACATATCATAACAGAAATCACAGATGCTCTCAACTGAAATCAGTTAGAGATTTTTCATCACATTTTAAAAACAAAAAATCAATAGCTTATCTCACGCCAGAAAGAACAAGATTAGAAATTTCAACTTCCATTGCCAGTATAAGTTTAAAGTCAAACCTGAATCTCCCTTAAGCCCAAGGCTTTGCCAATTGTGGTGGCTGTCAAGTCACTGCCGCCTCTACCAAGAGTTGTAATGGCAGCAGATTTCCAGCCCTGTGAAAAACAAAGGCCAAAAAACATATCAGATATTGTTTTAATGAATAAAGATCAGGTTGCTCAAGAGTTCAAATATAGATGTTGAATACAAGCTTGGTGATGAAAACCTTGCCAAGAAATCCTGTGACTATAGGAATTGCAGGATCAGTAATCCAATCCCCATGCAACCTCTTTGCAACAGCAGGATAAGTTGCTTCAAGGATGTCAGCATTTGTGAATTCGTCTGTGGTTATAAAACCAATATCAAAAGCATCATACTGCAAAAAATGATGCACTTCATTAAACAGCCAGACCAAAAATTATAGCACCATAGTACACAGAACAAACTCCAAACCAAATAAAGCATATTTGCAATTGACCATTACTGCACGAGAAATGCAGGAAACGTAACCTTCAAAGTTCTCCAGATTATGTTACAAAGATAACCAAACATAACCTTGAAAAATATAAGTCTTAGCAACTAATTATACTCTAATGTGCCTTAATTTTATAGGGCAACGCACATCTACCCCCATCAGTTTTCATCCATTCAGAGAAAACTTTTGAAGCCCTATCTACAGTAAGAAAAAAAAAGTCCTTCATAGGCTTTAGCGATTCTAATGGTTAATAAAGTCTATATGAATAAGCATTGCAAATATGATAAAAAACAACACCAAGAGGAAGTCCTTACACATGCGACATACCATAAATATTGAAGATGTCCAGCAATCAGCATCAGTTAATATGGGATAAACAAACATTTGTCAAAGCTATATGAGTATTTTGATTAAATATCCCAACCTAAGGCCAGATTCAAGGAAAATTCACTTGCATTTGAACATAAGTGGTATCTAAAACCTCGCATTCATTCGAGAAAGGCACTGCTAATCAAGCTACATAAGTCTACAAGGTAACCTTTTAGGCAACATCATCAAGAATGTGTGAATTGAATCAACATACTTTCCAATGAGAATCTCATTGTTTTGATATCTTTGAAATGCCAAGATATTGTTTGCCACTATGGTTTTTCCAATTACTGAAATTGTAAGAGCGAATGGGCACTTAATGGTGCTACCACATAATCTTTCAACGATATCTTTATTGGAACATAATGCATGTGTTTGTAGGCAAGATGGAATTGACATCTGTCATGTATATCATTATCAAGATTTATGAGTTAATCTTTTCTGAAAACTGACTCAAACGTTTCATGAGAAGAAGTCAGATCATATAACTACCCCACTAGGTCATATGGGTACTTCAATAAGGTCCACGTACTTGTGTCGCTGTACCCGTACCCAAAGTGGGTACTTGGACCAATGTTGTAAAAAGCGTATCGTAAGGCGTATCGGTCGGGCTTTAAGATACGCCGTATCGTAAGGTATCGTAACGTATCATAACCGTATTGTAAATTTTAAAAAAATAATAATAATAAATGAGAAAAAATTAAAAAAAATCAGAAAAAATTAAAAATAATAAACTCTTCATAGAAAACATGGTTTAGTTACTTAGTCTTTTAGATAATGATAGACTTATTATTTTCCTAAATGCTATAAACTTAGCGTTCACAGTTCATCATTCATACTTCATAGACATCAGAATTCCTAACAATATCATTCTTTTTCATCTTCATCTTCATGGTTTAAAAAAAACCATTTCCCCTCAATGGGAATCAGCCACCCATGCACAAATCCATGATTTAATAGATGATTTCACGGTGATAATCGATGATTTCACAATGGAAATCGATGATTTCACAATGGAAATCAATGATTTCCCTCTAAAGCGGTACAATCTATAGATTAGAAATGAAGAAGGGGTGGGTTTTTATAAAAAAAACTCAAAAAAATGGGGTTCAAGTCCCCTTTTTAGAAATCAGCCCGTATCTTACGATACGGGCCGTATCGCACGATACCGGCCGTATCGCACCGTATCGTACGATACAGGTACGATACACCCCCATTTGCGATACAGGGGGTGTATCGTATCGTACGATACGGCCCCGTATCGTACGATACGTACAACACTGACTTGGACACACTTGGGTACCTTTTACATGAAACCAATCCAAACTACTGAATTGTACGTGATTTAATTTTTTCCTAACTTAATTTTCATTCTGTTTTTAGAGCTACTGCTCATTAACATGTAATGTTTTTATTTAAAATCAGTTGTTTATGTAAGTGTTGCTTTCATTTTGGCTTTTTTATGTTATTTTGCATATATACATATATATATCATGTTGTACCCTTGTACCCGTATTTTCTAAAGTATGTCATGTCTATACCTGTACCAGAACCGTACTCATACCCATGTGACTTAGCTACCACAGATAAACGGTTGGGGTATTGTATGCCTTATTACCCTTATCCTCCTTTATCGTATGCTTACTACAATAAAGCTGCTAAACATGAATTATACACCAAGATCTATATATATAAAAAGCAACTTATGAGCTCTTCAGAAAGCCTCAACTTCAGTATGTTAACTTCCACCCATAAACCGTAACTTCCGCTTTGACAACTAGAGTTGATAACGTCAGAACAAAATATCAGAAAGTGAAACAGAGCATGCCAGAGACCTAAAATGCACCTTTTTCTATCTGTTATGACATACTTGAAGAACATAAAGTCAAGCACATGAATCTCTCAACTAAACTAGTATAACCACAATGCATTCACAAAGAATACATGAAACAGGCTGTGCAAGGAGAAGACAATTAATATTCATTAATATTGCATAGCCTTGCATGAGAATATGTAAGATTAACATAAAGCTTCACAATAACATACTTGGCGGGCTTTAGCACCAATTTTGTTCATGTATCCAGCAAAAATCCGTGTAGACATACGCTCACCAAAAGAAACTAGATAGTCTCTTGTACGAGGAGTCAATTCTTTCATTAGGGCAATTCCAGTCAGAAGTTGTTGAAATTCCTCGAGCAATTCTGTATGATCAGTGGCAACTCATAAAGTAATTCAACCTGAAAAACAATTACTTTACTACGAAGGATATACTTTTAAGGAAGAAAAAGAGAAAAATAACAAAATTAATTATGTCCAGAACATGCGCTGCGTTGAATAACTAATTACTAAACTTAGGAAAACATTTCTGGTTCTCACATGGACATGCATTGGACATGAGACAATTTCCTTTTGAAGTTTTCCATTAAAAGGTAAAAAAAGGGAACCCAATACAAGACCGAATCTGAGTGCCCCAATAGCACATGTATTTTCTCTCCCCCTGATAGACGTTCTAGTTCAAAAGAGGTTAATGCCAATGAAAACTGTGGTGCCATTTGAAATTTTCAAAAAACGCTTGAAAATTTCACAGGACTAGTTAAATGTTTCGCCTGAAAATGTGAAGAAAGAATAGAAATTAGGAGATTCAACATTAAACCCTCAAACACAGATGACAGAAGCTGGTTTCCTTGACCAACATCATATCAAACATTGAAGGCAGTCCTTACCAGAGATCACTGATCTGGGCAATCCTAGCTCATCAAGAGTCCTGAAAAGATATAAGTGGCAAACAAACCATAAAGATTCATCCTATAGTTTCTCAACATTACAAGACAACATAAAGAGAGAAACATTTCTTACTTTAGATGCAATTCTCTTACAAAATGCAACTGTTCAATTGTGGACACATTAGTAATACCACAGCTAACAGCCATTTCCCCAGCCTAAGGAAAGCAAAAAGAAAAAAAAAATAGTTCCATAATCAATGACCATAGAACACATTATACCATAATATAGCAGGAACATTACATACATGAGCTGTAGATAACATAAAAGCATTTCTCCAGATGGCTAGCTGGACAAATAAAAAGCCAAAGGTTATACGTTCAGATGAATCATCATGAATGATTGACACAAGGGTACTGCAAAGTAATACCACGTCACAGAGTTCATATGATAAAATCTGGATCAACCAAGAAAGGAAGCAAAAACCCTGCCTTCTTGACGGCTTTCTTTCTCAAGCACATTAAAAAACTTTCGCTATGGAAAACCAAATTTTGTTCTGGATACATTTCCATATGAGTGAATACACACTTAGATGGTTTGCACTTTGCACAAGATCTCACCTACTTTCTGGAGAATCTGTTTAACATTCTTAAGAAAGCATGAGAGAGAATAATGGAGAGAGAGCTGGGCACTGGATATTTCAGCAACAAGAAAAGCCTAGTAAAACAAATTAATGACAACAAATGTTCCCAGAGGATAAACAGCTGTTTTGGTAACTACAGTATATACATGACAAAAGGTAACAACACAGTCCAGATAAAGGAAAAAAATTAAAACTTCTATAAAGCAGAGCTTCCCCTAGAAGGAAATCTGCCCTCATTACTGTCACACTTAAGAGGGACAATAGATGGAGATAATCCACAAGATCTACAGATGTCGTCCATCATATACAGCTTTAAGGAAATGCAGAATTAGAAGACGGACAACGGGACAAAAGACATTCAAGTATAATGCTAAATGATAATAACTTACGCACTTGTAGAAGCTTATTAGTTGTCTTCCCCATAGCCGATAAGACAATCACAGGACTCTCCTCAGGAAAACTAAGGATCAGGTCTGCAACTTCCCTCATTCTAGCTGCAGTGGCAACGGATGAGCCACCAAATTTCATCACACAGGTTAATCGCCGTGCATTTCCACCTGCCTGTTCATGCTCTCCGTCTAGAATCTTTGTTAATCTAACAACAGATTGTTGTTCGCAAAAGATACTGAAATCTCTTCTTGTACAGCCTTCCTTCTCTGTCCTCCTACCAATCAACGTTTTTATGGAGGAAATAGGGATTGCAAAGTTGTTCCAGCGAGAAATTGAAGATACAGATGAAAACTTCTCTGAGCTTGTTCCTGGAACCGCAGGACTAAGAAGGCCACTCGTTTGGAAGGAGACCGCCATTAGATGGAGGAAGTAGAGCTCAGATGTCCACCTTGAGTAAATAAAATGCACAAATAAGCTAATCCATGGTTAATTGAGTGAAACTATAGAGAACAACTTCCTTCAAACACAGGCTCCAAACGATTATTACTTGACTAAATAGATGTGAAAGGCGCTAACTTAAATAACAGCCATCCAGAGAAAAGAATCAAATACTCTAAGCTGCTGAAACAACGAGAATCGATAAGTGGAGAACTTCAAGGGGGGAAAAGGTCCACTAAATTATCACTGATTAGTCGTGTCGAAGAATGAAATGCCTAGAGAAACACGAGCTAGCAGGTCGACCAGAAATCTGAAGAAAGGTTTCACAGCTCTAAGCATAAAGCAAACTACCACCAAACAAAAGAGGAAAATCTCCCGCTTGCGTGCTTGCGTCATTCATCACTTGATTCCACCTCTTGCCTGCAATTCTGCAAACTTCTACCACTTCAGAAACAGACCTCGCAAAAAGGTCGAGAAAAACAACACAAGTGTAGCAACGAAAGGCACAACATCTCACCTGCAAAGCGCTCAATAACCAGAAAATCCTTCAAAAAAATAAAGCGACACACATTCTCACTTCAAGACCCAGGAAAATACTCGGAAACAGGAGAATCCTACTCTGGACCCAGAATGCAACTAATTTCACACCAAATTCTACGAAATAAGCCAGAAAAGAAGCTCCTAGCAGTTCAAATTAATGAACAAGAAAATCTCACCAGTCGTCCTTCTCTTCTTCTCTTCTGATCTCCAAAGCTCCTGCGGGAAACTCCCTTCGGAGCTTCTCTGGAGTACGAATCCCTTGAGAATGCAATCGTGAATCTGAGAACCGCTCCGCCCAACGGAGCACAGCAAAGCAGAGGATTCTGGTGGCCTGGCCGCAGCACAGATGGCCAGAGCAAGTAGCGGAAGAAGATGATGAAGAATGAAGGGAAGAACACCCATGAAATTCTCCCCGATCAATATCCTTGAGCCTCCCAACGACCTTCTCCGGCGGAGTGGGCCCCGCCACGGGGATCGCCTTCGGTCCTCGGGCTTGTCTTCGGGTTTGAACAAAAATCCAAGTTACTTGGATTATTCCAACTCATGTTTATCTCTTCTCAGGGTGTCCATGATCCCAAAAGAACAGAAAAAAATCAACATTTTACAAAAGCACATTCTAGTTTTGATGAAATAACAAAAGTAGGTTTAAGTTTCAATTTATTTTAAACTTGCGGTTAATTAAAAGAAATCAAAACTTAAGCATAATCATTTAACGGAACTTGTACAAGGAAAACATCTTTTTTTCTTCTCTTTCCTTTTTTACGATCTTCTTTCTCTTTTTTCTTGATTTTATGTCTTTGTATTCATTGTATGCCGACATAAAAGACAACACAACCAATCTTTTTATTGTTCAAGTTTGTCTGCTATCCAGTTCTACCTTAGAAGGCAACAAAGACGGAGAAAATTGTGTTGTCTTAAAAAAAATTAAGCAAGATAATATGTGTAATTTGGTTTCCTTTTCCACATCGGATGTAAGTAAGGATCCCGCCCGGGCTTATCGGACCCACTCGGGCCGGCCTAATAACATTTCGAGCCAACTTGGTGGTCCTTCTTTCAGGCCAGTCTGGCCGTGTAGGCAGCCCGGTCATTAACCATATTGGCAACCGAAATTTCGTGCACTAGCATGACACATATAACTAGCTTTGAAAAGTGAGTGGCCAAGGTAATCTAAAATTGATTACCTGGGTCACAACATCAATTTCTCCATATGGGTGGCTAGATCATAATTTTTTCTTTTTTCCTTTTAAGAGGGTGTTTGGATGACAAGAAAATTGGGTTTTTTTTTTCTGAAAACCCAATTTTCACAAAACAGGATTTTGATATGGCAGTGAAGAACTTGATCCCCTTTGGATTTTGAGTTTTGGTAAAAACCAGTTTTTTCGTCCCCTAGACAGCAGCTGTTTCGTAGCATACGGTGAGCCTTCATGTAATTTTGACAACTATGTTGGATCTCATCTCAATTCTTTGCGAGCAAATTTTGTCTCTAAAGTTATTGATGTGCAACATCGTGCTTCATCAAGTTGGTTTTCATTTTTGAGAGTTTTATAATACAAATTGCTCAACTTAAATTCATATTTTATTAAAAAAAATGAAGTAAAAGAAAGCAAGAGTCTCTCTCTCACTTACCCTTTCCTTCTTGTTGTGATGAATTTGTGATCGTCATTCAATGGTTTCTAATGTAAGCCAGTGTAGACCAATGGTGTAAAAGGAAAGTTGAATGGGCTTGAAGGATTCATATCTAGACAAATTAAAGTAAGGTGGATGAATTGATTTTCTTTTGAATGAGTGAATTCAAAGTATCTTCTGCCTCAATTCATGCGTTTTGAATGCTTTTAAGCTTGTGCTCCTATGTCATTAGGACTCATATGTGCCTTTATGCTTGTAAAAACACAGCACACTACATGTTTAACCAACAAGCCCATCAAATGATGATGGAACTCTAGATAATGAAATTTATATTGAGAATACTCTTTTTTGTATTTGAATAAATAATTTATATATATATATATATATTTATATATAGCATAACTGAACTTTTTTTTTACAAGTATCTTAAAGACTCATTTTTTGTCATCCAAATTCCAAACAATAACCAGGCTTTGAAAAGTGAAAACCAGGTTTGTATCTTGTCATTGGAACATGCAAACCGGGTTTTGAAAACTCATTAAATACTAAGTTTAAACAAAACAAAACCAAATTTTTTGAGGGTGTCATTCAAATACCCCCTTATTTTTTTTTCTTTTTAAATTTTATATATATATATATATATATATATAGTAAATAATTATGAGGCAACTTTATTTGAGTCATTCGGTCATGGGTTACAATGAGAACAAGCTATTCCTTCAAGAGTATGAGATATCTCTTAAACAAAAGAAGAGGTTTAAGGAAATTCATTTGTTTTCTTCTGTTTCTTCTCTCTCTCTCTCTCTCTCTCTCTCTCTCTCTCTCTCTTGAAGGGTATTTTAAGTTTTTGAAATGTCATTTTGACCTTTATATTTTTAATTTAAAGTCCACCGTTTGTTCTCTTTAGAATCAATAGTACAAATAATTTTCATCCAGTCATGCATAGTTTAGTATCCATTTTTCACACACACACACACACACACACATATATATATATATATATATATATATATATATATATATATATATGTGTGTGTGTGTGTGTGTGTGTGTGTAGTGAGAAAGAGAGAACTTATAAAATTAGAATAAATAACAAAATTTGAAAACAAAAAGTTTTATAGATAAAAAACAAACGGCAAAAGCAAAACAAGAAGAATAAAATATACAAAACAAGAGCACAATAAAGCTGAGAGAAAATAGAGACAAATAGAGAAAATAAGGTTTTCCTTGGAACCTGGAAGATAAAAAACTATTAAATAGGGGCTTGATGTGTACTTCTAATCTTTCAAATATAAAATATTGTTGGATATTTCTTTTTTATATTGCCTTCCACCAATAAATGACACTCACCATTTGACAATGTTTATGGAAAGTACTATTCTCATTAAAATAAATCATGAAAGAAGATTTTTTTAAAGAAAAAACAATTATAAGCCAAAAAGTAGTGCTTTTCTTGGAAAACACTAGAAGCCAGTTGGTAGCTCAACTTGCCTATATACAAAGAAAATTCCCGTGCTTGAAAATCGGTCAAGCTCAAAGTCCCAGTTTTTCACTTGAAACAAGTATCGTATTCCAGAAAACAAAAAAACGCAATACGCCATCTAAATAAAAAAAGGTTGATTTCAAAACTCAATCATAAACATCTAGTATGATATAAAACCAGTTTACTAAGTTTAATATTTTTAAAAATAGTTTTTCAATTTTGATAAAAAAATATATATTGTGACAAAACGTCAGCAACTGAATATAGCACAATAAGACCAGAATTATTTTCTAAGTAGTGGCAGAGGGGCAGGTGATCAGTGGAGGCGTAAAAAGCATGTCATCATCCGATTAATTCAAGTGGGTGCTATTCTTTGGAACTGGGTGATGGGTATACCATAGCCCATCCAGCTCTCAAAAGAACTTTAGAACTCGAGAATTGGTAGAAGAGGAGGGTTTGACTCGTCTTCAAGCAGTTCTTCCTGCTCAACGAAAAATAAACCGCTAAAATTAGCTCTATTAATGCCATTGACTACAAGTTTCAGTGACAGGTCAACTTGTGCCCATTTGAAGTTACACTTGCTTTGTCCACGTGGTCGATTGAGAAGACCAACTGCTTCAAGGGCGGAGCCAAGGTAGGGCCCACTTGGGCTTTCGCCTCACCTCAATTTCTTTTTAAAATATTATATGTAAATTTTAAAAAAAATTACTTGTTCTTGTTCTTGCGTGTGGTCGCAATGAGGGTGTAGGAGGGAGTCGAGGAGGATGGGAAATTGCTGCTCGGACCGGGTGGGCACCGGGGCAGGAGAGACAGGCGGCAGTGGAGGAGCGGTGGCCAACAATGCCGTCGATTATTTCTTCAGGGGGCGCGGTGCTCTATTCGCAGATGGGGGTACGCTTGCTTCTGCCGCTCTCCTCTCGATGCTCCTTATTTCTCTGATCATAACACAGCCGGGAGCTTCTTCTTCAGAAAGTTACTTCGAATTCAATTTCAGTCATTTTAGGGAATTGTCAAATCCTAGTCTGTGGATTGATCTGTATAAACTACAGAAACTCATTCTGGAGATTTTCAGGTGTTTGTGCATTTATGCTTGTTTTTTCAAGCATTAACTCATGCATAATTGCTCATAGGCATAATATAGCTAATTCATCGAAATCTACTCTAACAGCTTATACTCATCCATTTTATGGATTTGCAACATTAGCAGTTGGTATTCTCAATATCTTCTGCAGGATCTTGTAAATGTCTGGCTTGAGCTGACTATGAAAGTTCAGGTGAATCTCTTGTCTAACCCTGAGTCCGCCCAAGTTCAGGTCTGCTAGCATTTAGGACAAGAACAACTACCATTGATCTTCTTATAGACTTTAATCTGCCTTTTTCCGAGACCACCTTTTTCTGTAGCATATCTTGCAAGTTTTTTGTTTTGTTGTTTCAAATCTGGATTCCCCTCCTCTATGCTAGATGTGATTCAATAAGATTTTGTGGTTATGAAGTTCAAATTCTTACTATAATAAAACGTGTTAAACTAAAAGTCTAAAACTAATATGATCTTTCTCAATTAGCAGAATGTTGAATTGATCTCTGTGAAACGGAAATGACTGAGCTGCTCAGCAATTTCTGAGGAAGTTTCAATCACATTGACAAATGAAAAATTCAGACAGAATGGGTAGCAAGAGAGAGATGATGGTGAAGAAAGATGTGGGGAGCAGGTTCAGAAAATTGGTGAAGCGAAGGAAAAAACAACATTAGTATGTTTGAGCAAAATTTTCAATTCTTAGTGACCTAGACAGGGCTCTCTTATCTAAACTCCCCAACAGAAACGATAAGACCTAACGTTTTTACTGTGCTGCCCTTATGCTACAAAAGCGACTGTGATTGGGAGATTTTAGATAATATATTTTTGTTATTAGTTTCAAAAATACGTCTGAATGTTCTTCCCTATTCTGAGAAGGAAACTGCTGATCCATTTGATCCCACCACAAAATTTCCTTGCAGCATTCCTCTAGCCAAATTAAGACCTCTGCTTAGGTTTTATGCTAATTGTTTGTTTGATTGTAAAAGTACTTTGAACATGTTTATATGTGAGCCCTGCTATTCACTTCATCGTCCCTCATCATGCTCATGAGTTTCTATGTTTCATTTGCTTTCATATTTTACCTTTGTATATATGTCTCTGTGTGTGTGCATATATTTTGAATCCATGTCCTCGAGTTGGACACAGGGAGGATCTGTGACATCTGCTCGGCCTCCATATATGACTGCATGTCTTCGAGAACCTTCATTTCAAGCTCTGTCACAGGGACACGGGAAAATAAGCCGCGTACCCGCTTCGACACGGGACACGGCAGGATACCGCTTGGATTGGGTCTGGGCCACACCAGATCCGAACCGTCAAATCTACCGGACTTTTTAACGACAAAAAATTTGTTTACGCCAAACCCTCGACTTCTCTCCACTTCACCAGACTCTCTAGCAAAACTTAAAGAAGCCCTCTGCCTGTATTTGTTGCAGGCACAGAGGTATTGTGCTATGAGCAGCCAAGGACCAGCATTGGGGTCCACCGTCTCATCTTCGTGTTGTTCTAGCAGCTCGGCCGGGAGACGGTTTACGAATTACGAGCCCAATTGCCGCCACAACTTCAGTACCGGAGACTGGAGAGTCTGCTGCACAGTACAGCCTAGGCTTGCCGGTGGCCGCGGTATACTTCAACTGCCAGAGGGAGTCGGGCTCCGGTGGAAGAAGAGCTCCATAACCAACTTAATTTCTTAAGAAGAAAACTTCGGCCCTTACCTTCATGCGCCTCTCTTTCAATTCTATGTACTTAATGCATTCTGGTTTCAGTTTAATGCCCTTAGAGATGTGACCTGCATGATTGGTTTTCACAGGTCCAAGGACTTGGAATTTCTCGGGTTAAATCATGCAGCTCAAGCTTTTGAGGATTCCATATTCTTGAACCATAACGCTCTATTCTTTTCAGGAATGAAAAAGAAAAATTGGGCCGGCTTTTCAGAGTATATATGCCTCAAGGTAGAGAAGGTTGTCATTGTCCGTGCCTCATCACTGTGTCACAAAGCTCTAACATTGGCGAAGAATCATCGTCAAAACGAAAACGACCAACATTAGCACTTTTGCCCATTATAATGTTCTGCGTTGTGCTTGCAATGTATTTCAAATTGA
>JAANDH010000220.1:256920-270840 GCA_011799765.1 Nymphaea thermarum | reverse complement strand
CCAAGCAGGTGGGGCTCCGGTGCTGGCTAAGGACCGCTAATAGGCCACGGCACCCAGAGAACATACTGTATCAAAACTGTGGGTGTAAACAGGATCCATTTTGGTAATAAAACAAACCACCAATCTGATATATATATATATATATATATATATATATATATATATATATATATATATATATATATATATATATATATATATGCAGTCCAAACTCATGGTACTCTATTAGTTTGAACCCAATATTCCATGCGTGGGTTGGAACAGAATCACATCCAACTCCTCCTTAATTTTGGAATAACCCATAAGGGCATTTCTTGATTCCTTTTTCTCATATATATCCTAACTGATTACATTTTCAACACTAGCGGCGCCCCCTACCTTGCAAAAAAAGCCACTAGAACTTTTTCCTTTTTTTTACTCGTTTTCTTTCTTGTCTAGCAAACAGAGCTTATGGCTAATTTTACGTGAAAGTTGTTAATTAGGCTAACCATTCAATGAAGTTTCAAGATCATCCTCGTCCAATCAAGTGGTTGCTACATTTAGATGAATGTATAATATAAAACTTCCTTCTTGCAGAAGCAGCTTTGAACTCTAAGGCAGGAGAAAAGGGAAGAAGATTTGGCCTCTTAGTGGTGTTCCTCAGAATCTTCAAACGGAGAGGGCGGCGCGTGGCCCCTGCAAGCCCTCCTGGCTTCGCCACTGGATATGAGGCCACCGCCACCGCCACCACCACCCCCACAGAATGCAAAAGAGTGATGACAACCCCTTGTCCTACTAGAATCCACGTTTCTCCGTGCAGTTTCCCACTTAGGGAACCAACGTCTTGAACTTTGGAAACGGAGGAGGACGATTATTGTGGGGAACATGGACAGAGAAAGGTTATAATTTCTTTTAGGTATCGTTTGTAAAAATTTTTTCTGAAAAAAAAAAATCAGAGAAGCATACAACAAAGAAAAGTGCGGTAACACACAAGTCACCCTTGAAAAATATCATCTAACATACACAAACACATAAGTATTAACATTGTTTATATTGGGTTTACACAACAATATTTAACCTTTATAAAAGATAAAAAAATGTGTTCTCTTTTTCATGGAACCAAACCATTAATTTGCCACGATACTTTGCCTCTACTCCTAAAAAGCAGAACGGAGAGCATCCTTAAGAGGAAAATGTTACTCAAGTTTGTGAACAACTTCTAGAAAAGTATGTACGTGAACAACGACGTATAAGAAGGAGTTTTTTTTTTTTCAGATTTAATGTATTTGGTTGTACATTATTCTTTAATGTCCAAATTAATATGAACTATGTAATGCATTTGGTTCTCCCATGCTGGGTGAGTGGAAGTGACCCTCCTTTTACAGCTCGTGGCAGCCACAGGTGCCAACCCACTCGAGAACTTATTTTGGTGGCCCTGTAACTGAGTCAAGGCAATCTGCTGGTCTTGTTGAAGAAATTTGACATAAATGATGAATGTGAAAAGAGAGTACGTTCGTTGGTCTTTCGCTGGCTGCATCATTTTAATAAGGCGTTCTTTCCTTTTTTTCTGTCATTCGTGCTCCCTCTGTTGCAAAGAGTGGAGAAAGACGTTGACACTAATATTCTCTATCGAGGACCTTATTTTGCAATGGCGAATATCGTTTAACGGTTGAATATGTATGTATGGCACATTTTCCATTGAACGAGCAGAGGATAATATCATGAAATATGGTACATTAAAAGGCATATAGTCGAGTTAATGTGTAATAAGGCATAGCGTTGCTAGGCTGTAGGACATGATAACAAGTTGAAGAAGCCCCGACCTCAAGCTCCTTTGTAGTCTTAGACCTTGGAGTCAATAAAAATGGTGTAGGCTTCGGCCTTCATTCAGGCTGTGGATATTTCTTCGAAGTCCCAATACGAAGACTTCTCGGTGGCTGCATGATATTTATTTCCAAGTTTGTGCACCCCAGAATGGTGGCTTAATTATCATTCAATTAGAACGAATCCTTTTACAAGGGCCGAAGGTTAGGAAGTGAAGCATGACCTTAGCTAAGGTAACCTATGTACTTACAAGGGTGGAGCCAGAATCTAGCAACGCTAACTGTTATAATTTTAAAAAATGATAGCTTAGCCCTTACCAAATTTTTAATAAACATTAATGAATCCCTATGAAAATTTTTCCGAAAGGCTTTAAAAATGATGAAAAATCCATGAATTGTGCATCTCCCCAATTGAAAAAAAGATCATGACTCCGCCCCTGGCTACTTAGATGAAAAGATGGCTGCTCTCATGCCTGTAGTGGTGCTCAATCATAGAGAAGATTATGGCGATCTGTGATGAGAGAGAGAGAGTAAAAAAAAGTCCCAAGTTGGATTTATGTTTATTTCGTATAGCCCTTATTTAGGCGGAACCAATGAAACGTTGCTGGAACATCAGTCACCATCCTAATTGAAAGGAGCAAAAACAAATTAAAAGTTCTTCTTTGGTAGGCGGAACACAAGCGTGCGCAGTTTATGGTGGACAGATTTGTGGAAATGCATGCTTTCATCAGAAGTTTGTTTCTTTCTTCAAAAACCAAGATCCAACTGTAAAGTGCAGTTTAAGTCCTTTCATTCTTTGGTTGCTGGAACTCGGCCTTCTCTGGAATACAATATAGAGGAACACAGAGAATGATTTGTTTTTGCCTTATGAAAACGTTTGTGTTCTCTTGTGAACCATCAAGCCACAGGACAAATCATTCCTCCTCCACCATACCAGGTTCTCTCTCTCTCTCTCTCTCCCCGTAAAGAGTCAGAGCAAACAACTGCTGGACATGATCACAACTGGTTCTCCTCGACAAGAACCTCATGCCCTTTGAACATGTAGTACCAGGAATATGTGTTCTTCTATCAAGGCCATCCATCTTACTCTTTCCTCTTCTAACTAAAAACCAGGTAGATCAGACTCAAAGGAGATAGCGCTGCTACTAAATGGTAAGTTGTTAGGAAGGACGTCCTCTCGCACTTTAGAGATAGGGATGAAGAGAAAACAGGAGAAACACGCAAGAATATACCCAGTTCAGAAACACCAAGGTGTCCTACATCCAGAATCACTCCATTATTTTCTGAGAATCAAATAATGGTATAAGAGATGGTAGCCCTAAAAGCTGCGGATGCTTTTGAAGTCGGAAAAAATATACAGGGTTTTGCTGCTGAATGCTGCTCTCAGGAGGGTCCTCAACTGAAGGGTTTATTATTATTATTATTATTATTATTATTATTATTATTGACCTTCTCTTAGAAAGAACACACCGGTAGTTACCCTGTTACCTAGATCATTAGTGTTGCATACTTGCCAGTGCAGGTATTCACTAACTGCAGCTAGGACCATCAGGACCAACCATGGCCTGATCAAAAAAAAAAAAAGGGAAAAACTCTTTGTGACATGCACAAAAGGTTGAAGATGGAGACCAAACTCCATGGCCATCAGCCCTTACACAGTGTGTAGAAGGTCCTCAGGTCATCCCCTCCAATTTCAACCCTACGTTGGCGAGTCACAGTCGATGGTCTGAACTCACACCCATTTGTCACTTCCCTTGAGTTTTATCTTACTCTTAAAAATACAGATCTGTTAAAGGGATCCAACATACCTTTCACTATCCTTGCCACCTCCAAGGGGTGTCTTTCTTCTTTGCTCATTTCAGATTTTGTTTATAAGAGGGTGAGCCGACTCTAATCCCACCACCCAAGTGAACGCCTAAACTATTGTTAACAGGAATATGCTGATCATCACAATTAGCTGAAGGAAAAAGCAGGATTCAAGATGTCTACGGTTCCTAGAACGTGGCTAACAAAGAGTACAGCTGGTGATATGTATTTACCTATGAGTCAGAGGCAGATCTGGAATTACTCGAGTCAACGGTCCAGACTTGGTGCAGGCAGTTCCCCATGTAATAATATTTCAATTATTATAGTATAATTTCAAGGCATTTTAAGTAAAATTTTGATTTTCCCACACCAGCCTCCTTGTATTTCCGCTATGGCTATCGGTGTTTATGTAATCTTCAGGAGTTATCTCGCATTACTTGCTATCGGTGCTTATGTAATCTTCAGGAATTATCTCGCATTACTTCTTGAGTTGCTCAAATTGTATCTAGGCGGCCTGCAACTGCTTGACAGTAAGTATCCCAGGTAGACCCATGAATGATCACCCTTCTCGAACCCAGTTCTTGCAAAAAACCTGCGGCGTATAATGTTACAAGCTTACATGTTCATGCAGGAATACTCAGCCCAAATGGTATAGGTTGTTCTCCTACAAGTCCAATAAATCACGACGACAGATCGGAAAACCATGATCGATCTGTCTCTCTCGCATATATATATATATATATATATATATATATATATATATATATATATATATATATATATATATATATATATATATATATATATATATATATAAAAGGTAATCCGTGTAAATATACTGCATGTTAAATATCACTTTGGTACAGACTGCTTTCAACTTTTGCCGCAAATTCACAACTGTTCGGGGCACCCTTCATTTGCAACAATTTCACTTTGGCACACTGGCATAGGTGGGAAAGTTTGGCTAAGAAGCACTATTTTAAAAAACCTCATTTTTTAAGGGGTATGTATATATATAGCAAATAATTGTAAGGCATCTATATAAAAATAAACAGAAATTTTGGAGCTGGTGAGGGCAAAACTGCCCACACAAGCCTGCACAAGCCTCTGCTGCTTTGTCAAGATCTCTCCTCTACTGCGCCCCAGTCATCTCACCAGGCGCCTCGTGGCAGTCAGTAGTGTTTATATATATATATATATATATATATATATATATATATATATATATATATATATATATATATATATATATATATATATATATAGAGAGAGAGAGAGAGAGAGAGAGAGAGAGCGCCGGCCTCATGAGTCATGATTAATATTTCATATGAAATTAAAGAGTTGGACATGATGTGATACCGCTTCAATGCATGTACCAACCATCCGGTTCAAATGAACAGAAAACCTTGCATACGGACCACCTTTTCCACTAGAATATATCTCTTTGCCAGTAACAGAAAGTGCTGATCAATTTAAAATACCACCTCTCCAAGTGCAGGTGAATGTGGAAGCGTGTCGAGTTAAAGACCTTGGATGGAGCCTATTATTCTGCTGTTTAGCTTTTCTTTTCTTTTTTGGTTTCAGATAAGATTCTTGTACTCTCCAGCTGAAAGAAAAAAGGAACCAAATACTATTCGAACAAGAAGAAACAGAAGAGTTCAGCTGGCCCTGTTGTACATGGAGTCTAGGGGAACATCCCAAAATCAGAAAATTTGAATACCACACGATGCAGCCCAAGATACTGCAGCACGCGAAATGGAGGGGCCTGCCCACCCAAAAATCTCGTGTTGTACACCAAAAGGAGAAGTGTTGGTATGGTGTTCGCACTTGAAGTGGTGGTCTATGATATTGTTTCAGATTATGCCGCCATCAAAAATCGCAATGGACTGAACATTGCCGACAGCTATGATACCATATAAAATTTAAGAACTGAACTGGAAGAACACGAAAGTGTTTAATCTGTCCTCGGGAGATTATTTCTTTTCATGATATTTATTATTTAGTCATCTCCCTTGGTAGATATTTTATATAGGGATTTGTAGCTTTACAATGGCAGTATTTCAATTGACAACAATTACAGATGATGCTAATATGCTGTGGTATACCTTTCTGATTTATTGGCCTTTGTAATTCAATGTTTTGGATTTTCTCATCTTGATATTTGATGATCATTATCGACAATGGTATTGTATTTTTTCCCTTCAAACTTCTTATCAACAACTCTATTTTTTTTATCGAACCAGAATCTTCAGTAGACAGCAAAAATTATTGTTTTTCTCTTTGAATCAAATCTTATATCTATCTTGCTGAATGGAGAGATTTATTCGCTCATCTCTCGATTGGCTGCATGCTGCTTGTTTTGCTCACTACTTGTGGACTCCAATTAATGAAGTTGGCTCTCTCTCTCTCTCTCTCTCTCTCTCTCTCACACACACACACACACACACACACACAAATGGGTTAAAAGATGAGCAGCCAACTCTTTGCAACCCATTTGCGTGTGTGTGTGAGGGAGAGAGATAAAGATGGTATGTGGCACTGGGGCTGTCATGGGGCATGCTGCCTCTTTTTTTCATTTGCATCAGCAATAAGGCCCACAAACCAGAGGTTCATTACTAGGGAGAGTATGAGGAAAAGAGAGTGGACATACATTTGCCCCCATGTCAACCTGTTTTGGATAGTCTCATCTTGATAATCATTATCCACAATGGTACTGTACTGTTTCCCTTCAAACTTATTATCAACAACTCTTTTTTTTTTTTTTGTCAAACCAGAATCTTCGATAGACAGCTCCTTTGTTATTGGTTTCTCTTTGAATCAAATCTTATATCTATCTTGCTGGATGGACAGACTTGTTCGCTGATTTTCTTCTTTCGCTGAATGCTGCTTGTTTCGTTCACTACTTGTGGACTCCCATTAATGAAGTTCTCTCTCTCTCTCTCTCACGCACACATACACGCTCACAAATGAGTTGAAATATGAGCAGGAATTCCCTTGTGACCCAAGAGAAAGTGAGAGAGAGATGGTATGTGGCAAATACATGGGGGCGTGCTGCCCCTTCCCTTTCATTTACATCAGCAAATACGGTTCACAAACCAGAGGTTTATTTCAAGAGAGAGCATGAGGAAAAGACTAAGAAAGAGAGAGGACATACAAGTGCCCTTGTCAACCTCGGACGAAGCATAGCAAGAGAAGAGAGCATAGGAGGGCCTTTTTATCCAAGCTGGTTATATGCACTGCATGGTATACAAAAGAATTCTGTACAGGCAACAGCCCACAGACTGAGGTCACTGCCTCACAGCCACTTAAAAATTTGTTAATTATATATTTAGTACTCTATTTAAAAAAATTTCTGCTCCACCCGTGCATCGGAAAATATAATGTTTAGAATTTCCCTGATCAATAAAAAAAGGAGCCCCATACAAAGATAGTTAAAAGTCAAAAAAGAAAATTTCAAAATACCCAACTCGTAAAATCCATCTATTCCCACCATCCATGGGAGTAGATCCTATAAAGTGTCAGGCCAAAACAAACCCCTGAAAATTGTTTGCTAAAATATTTCTTTTACAATCTAACCTGACAATTGATGTGACCATAAGAGTTTTTTTATTAGAAACATACAATAAGTAAATCCTTTTTTTTGGATTAAAAACACGTTTGTAGTATAAAAAAAAATGAACAGCCCTTATAGCATCAAAAGTTTAGCAGAAGAAAAAGTAATAATTTTCCTAACAACAACTTGAGTCGAAATGAGACATGTTTTATGGTAATTTGGAATATATAAATATAGCAATTGGCATACCGAGACGATGTTGGTCACAGACAAAAACCTTCCTAAATTCTTGTTAAAAATTAATTTAAACAAAACCTGAACATTCTAATATGCTGATCAATATTACTTGAATATAAGCATGTATAGTTCAAGTGTTTTTATGAAAAACATTGATAATTTTACTATTCAAATGTTAACAATATTACAAGAGCCTTTCATTTTAATTGCTGTTATTACAAAAAAAATTATCATACACACAAAAAATGAATTAGAATATGTTTTCCAACAAAACATTCTTACGATCATACCTCTATTAATTTCGAAAAAAAAATAATAAGCAATCAATTGTAAGGGGTCCGGTTTTTGTTCCTAACCAAGTAGTTTGGTATTTACCTATTCCTCTCACCCTAGATGGTTTTCAGGTGTAATGTGCACTTCCCATATGAAAGGACATAAAAATATGTGGTCTTGATTCGTTACAATTGGATTTGATACAAGATACTATATGGTCAGAAGATTCCTGTATGACCATGTAATGTGGCGACATTATACTTCACGCATTTTTCCAACTATTTTCGAGATGGGTGATATGCAACAAATATATACTAAAGGAAGATGGGGGTATTTTTGAATTTTTTTTATAAATTAAGGACATTTTAGGCTTTACAAAAAGGTTTCTTTTTTATTTTAATACAGACATTTTAGTCATTGCATTCTCCTGTGCAGTAAAAAACCGTGCACAAAGGTGACGTATATAACCAGCTTCGGTGTGACCACATCTACAAGAAGCTGCCTGGGATATTTGGTGTGAAGCAATTGCAGGCTACCCAAGATGATACTTGAGCAACTCTTGAATCTGAGGTAACTTCTGGAAATTAAACAACACTGTAAGAACATATCTAGAGATCTTGAATCGTCTTGTTTGTTGCTTCAGCTAAGTGGGTGGGCATTGACATCATCCTATCTCAGGCAAACAGAGGTAGAAATGACGAGAAGAGAATCAAGAGACCCATTGGTGGTGGCGAGGATAGTGGGAGATGTGTTAGATCCCTTTAACAGGTCTGTACCTCTGGAAGTAAGATACAACTCAAGGGACGTGACAAATGGGTGTGAGTTCAAGCCATCGGCTGTGGCTCGCCAACCTAGAGTTGTAGTCGGAGGGGATGACTTGAGGACCTTCTATACACTGGTAAGAGCTGATGATCACTGAGTTTGGTCTTCGTTTTCAACCTTTTACGAGCGTTTTCCCTTTCTTTCTTTTTTATTAGGTAATGGTTGATCCTGATGCTCCTAACCCAAGCAGCCCTACGCTTAGAGAATACCTGCATTGGTAAGCATCCATACTCATGACCTAGATAACAAGGTAGCTACCTGTGTGTTCTTTCTGTCCTGTGGCTTGATGATTCACAAGAGAACACATGCAATGTGTCTCACAAGGCAAGAACAAATCATTCTATGTGTTCTGCTACACTGTATTCAACTCTTCCTTATTGAAACACTGCATTCCGGGGAAGGCAGAATTCCAGCTACCAAAGAGTGAAAGGACTTAAACTGAACATTATAGTTGGACCTTGGTTTTTGAGGAAAGAAGCAAACTTATGATTAAAGCATGCTTTTCCACAAATCTGTCCACAACAAAAATGCACATGCTTGTGTTCCGCCGACCAAAGAAGAATTTTTGATGTGTTTTTGGTCTTTCCACTTAGGATGGTGACTGATATTCCAGCATCCACTGGTTCGTTCTTCGGTGAGTGCCAAAACATTGCTTCTTTCCATGCTTTCTCTCTCTCTCTCTCTTAAAGAAGCTCTCTCTCTCTCTCTCTCTCTCTCTCTCTCTCTCTCTCTCTCTCTCTCTGTATTGTGTTGCAGGCAGAGAGGTAGTGTGCTATGAGCAGCCAAGGCCCAGCGTCGGGATCCACCGTCTCATCTTGGTGTTATTCCAGCAGCTCGGCCGGGAGACGGTTTACGTGCCCAGTTGGCGCCACAACTTCCGTACCAGAGACTTCGCTTTACAGTACAACCTTGGCTTGCCGGTGGCGGCAGTATACTTCAACTGCCAGAGGGAGTCCGGCTCCGGTGGAAGAAGATTTCTATAATATAACCAACTTAATTTCTTAGGCATCAAACTTCGTTTCAATTCTATGTACTTAATGCATTTTGGTTTCAGTTGAATGACCTTAGAGATGTGACAGGAATGATCCAAGGACTTGGGCTTTCTCGGGTTAAATCAAGAAACTCAAAGGTTTTCTGGACTCCACGTTCTTGAACCATCACGCTCTGTTCTTTTCAGAGGAGTGGGAAACAAAAATGGGGTCAGCTTTTCAGAATATATATGCCTCAAAGCAAGAAGATTGTCACTGTTGATGGGAATTATTTGGAGTTTCAAAACAGAGAGAGAGAGAGAGATGTCAACAGATCGAAGATTGATATGTTTGGATTCAAATATGAATTGAACAAAGAAAAGTCATATCCGAATTTGAAATTAAATTTCACAATCAGAATCGATCTGAGTCCAACTTATACATTGACATCCACATCTAATCACAATTGAATGTGTCTGATTTTGAAAATGTAAGAGCATTGGATATAAGACATTTGTTTAAAACTAAACACAATCTGAATCGGAATCTGATCAAGATATTTATAAATATCAGAATCTAAATCCAATTTTGATCGTATGTCATTTCTTAAATCTAAATCTGATTTGATTTCTTCATTGGATAATAGATTTTTTTCTCCATACCAATTTTTTTGGAATGGCTTGATTAAGATTCAAATCGAATGGTACGCCACAGTCCCCTAATTAAGCTCATAAAAATGTTACCCCTTAAAACTTTTGAAAAATATGGGTTGGTGACTATTTTCTTCTGATGTACTGACACTTAGTCTTTGTTTGATGATTTGTAACTCATTTTGTCCGTCTTCTAATGTGAAGAATATGTCAAATCCAAAAAATTAAAATTGATAATAAAATCACCCTATAAATGCTGTGAAGAACATATTACACCCCAGCTAGGATGTAAAACATATTATAAACCAAAGAAACACAATAAAAAATATTACTTACTTGGTAGCACGATTGTTCAGCCCTGCAAAACAAAATTGTTGCAAATGAAAGCGCCCAAACAGATCACATGATTCTCATCTGTTCAATTAGGATTTTCTACTGTATTTGATTCTTCCATTATGGGTGATTGGGGGAGAAGACCATCACTCGACACAAAGCTGAAGATTCCATCGAATCTGCTTTTGGTGTTTTGGTGTGCTATCTCTATTGTGCTTTAACTTAAACAACAAATAAAGTTGAACCCCGCCACTATGCCAACTGAGGACTTATTTTTGGGGGCCCATAAGTCAGTTAAAGGCAATCCACTGCTCTCCTTCAAATAAATTATGAACTTAAAAGGAAGAACATATGTTGGTCTTTAGCCGGCTGCATTATTTTGATAAGACATGTTATTTCCTTTTTTGCTATCATTCGTGCTCCCTCTGTAGCAAGGAGTGGAGAAAGACGTTGGCACTAATATTCTTGATGGAGGACTTTCTTTTGCAATGGCAAATATGGTTTAACGCTTGAATGACAGCAAATACATGACGCATTTACGATAGAACGAGAAGTATATATATATATTTATATGTATATTATGATAGATGGTACATTAGAGAGCATGCATCATCCACTTAATATACTTAATATGGTGGTCTCAAGATGCGCATATATATATATATATATATAGCATAGCCAGTTAGATTGGTGGCCACTCATGCCAAGGCGTCTGTCATCTGTTTAATTCCTATCAGTATTACTTTTCTGCAAAGTAGGACATGGGCTTGCTTCGGCCTTCACTCAAGCAGCTGTAAGATAATTCTCTAGCTCACCCGAAATCCCAATATAAGGACTTCTGGGTGGATGATCTTTTCATTCAAGTCTCTGCAGCAAGTTGGCGTTGAAGCATCACAATGGTGCCTTAAAATTATCATTCAATTAACCTTTGCCTACTAGGGCCAAACGTTAGGAAGTGGAGTATAACCCTATCTACATGTTGAGAGAGAGCCCCTCTCAATCAAGGGCGGAGCCAAGGGGAGCTAGCAAGGGCCTTGCGCCCCCCACCACACCTCTGGTGGACCACCGACAAAAAAAAAAAGAAAAACAAAGTACATGTAAATTTTCAAAACAAATAATTTGTTTTATGTAAAATTTTTGAAAAACATTATATTTTAACCCTTGTTAAAATTTTGAAAATATAATTCGGCTCCTTTCATGAAAAGTTTCTAATCCACCCCTTCTCACAATCAATATTTTACATGAAATAAAAGAATTGGACATGTGATACTGCTTCAATGCATGCAAGAACCATCCGGTTCAAATGAAGAGAAAACCTAGAATCCGGACCGCCTTTTCTACTTGACTATATCTCTTTCCGAATTGCAGCATCGAAGTGCTGATCAATTTGGAATATATACCACCTGTCAAAGCACAGGTGAATGTTGAACCGTGTCAAGTTAAAGCTCGTGGATCAAAATCTCGACCTCAAGGACAAAGATTCTTGTACTCAAAAAGACTAAAAGTCCTCCTGCATCTATGTCCCAACTAAATTCCAGTACTATCCGAACAAGAACAAATACAAGAGATCCTCTTCGAAAGTAGGGAAATTGGGTTCAAGCTCCACACCTTGACATCATTGAGCCTAAGGCTAAGGCTTTGGTGGTGTGGACCCACTCAAGAAAATTTATAAGCACCTGGGCTAGGGTGACGCAAGGTTAAAACGATATGTCTAAAAGATTTTCCAATCCTACTTGATGTATTAACAGAGGCGTATATTATGGAAATTCTCGAGTGCACTCCAAGACTTAAAAGGGTGGTGGGGGTATGGAGCTATATATTAATGTACTCCCAAAGTTGGTCACCAAAAAGCTGTCATAAACCTTGAGATTCTGAAGAGTATGAACGTGACGCCGCGGTACGTGTACCAGAAATCAAATTAAGGACAGATCGATTATACACATGTATTCGTTCCTCTCTATCCCAGTGTGTAGGTAATCTGCACACAGACACACCGGGAAAATCTTTCTATGTCTATAAAATGAGAAACAACCGAAAAATATTAAAGAAGATCAAGATATAGAAAAAGAACGAGGGAAATGAACAATATGCAAATAACCAAAAACAATCAAAGGGTGAAAATTCATGGTTGCCTATTACAAGAACACTTTACAGATAGCTCGACATGACCGTGAATTACCCGTGCCTCATCGTGCTAGGGGTTGTATATATATATATATATATATATATATATATATATATATATATATATATATATATATATATATATATATATATATATATATATATATATATATATATATATACATTGGTAACAACCAACCACTTATGTATTAGACAAAAAAACTAGACCCTTTTAAGCTAATTACTAATATAAAACTTTATATAAGAGATGAACTTAAGAGTGATTTGGTAAGAAACATGTATTAATTTTGTTGTTTCTTAGTTAAATAATGTTTTTTTCATAATAAAAAAATGAAGGCCTCTTGTAATATCAAAATTTTGATAGTAGAGAAATCAAGTTTTGTTTTACAAAAGTGACTTGTACTAAAACATTATTTATATTAAATTAGTCTTTATAAACACATTAGAAGGTTCACTTTTTTCTTAAAACACTTTTTAACATGAATTTAAGAGGGCTGTTTTTTTTTTTTTTTTTTTTTTTGCA
Source organism: Nymphaea thermarum (assembly GCA_011799765.1). NCBI lineage: Eukaryota > Viridiplantae > Streptophyta > Magnoliopsida > Nymphaeales > Nymphaeaceae > Nymphaea > Nymphaea thermarum. Next base: position 257,728 of record JAANDH010000220.1, on the reverse strand, counting down.
ATCTAAACCATCACCACTATAAAAAAAAAAAAGTTTTGCTGCACATAAAAAACACCAGTAAAATGGGCAAAAACGTCAGTAAATGTCTTACTAACGTTTTGTGGAATCCATGATTTTAGAGTGTCAATGAAGGTTCCCTTGACAAGCAGTAAAGGCAACATTTATTGCAGTGGTACACAACGTTGCAGCGTGAGAACCTAATTATGTAGCGACGGTGCACATGCGATCGTATAATAAATATTCTTAGTAATTCTTGCATAAGGTTTATTTTTGTTGCAGTTATCGGCGGCTTTACTTTACATAACCCTATTCGATTGTTGTGGTATGCTTCGATCATTTAATGCAATTAGAGTAATCGAAGGCTTCATTTAAAGCAATCGAATGAGTATGAGGTATCCAATGTGTATTGCGGTTAGACTAGGGCATCGGTTCAGCCCGGCTCGATAAGAGTTGGGTTTGGATCAAACCGACATTCGATATCTGAGCTCAGGCTCAATCCAAAAAATAAATAAAATAAATTATTAAATAAAAATAATGTAAAATATATAATCAAAAAATCCCAGCCGGCTGGTTTGAACCGTCTGTTTGTTTGGTTAAAAAAAAAAAAAAAAAAAAAAAAAACAGAAAACACGTCGAGTGTCTTCCACCTGCCCCACCAGCAGGCTGGTGGTTCGCCGCCACCCTACCGGTGAGTGGAGTGGTGGTGTCCGCCGCCTCCTTTAAAAAAAAAAAAAAAAATTGCCTTTGCGATGGGGAGGCAGCTGCCGACTTCTTTCACTGCCAGACCCTTCGCCGGCAGCCTTCCGGT
>JAANDH010000220.1:238779-256820 GCA_011799765.1 Nymphaea thermarum | reverse complement strand
GTCAAAGACCATGGGGGAGGCGATGGCGTCCCCTTCCTTTCAGTCCTTATCTAAAATGAAACGGTAGGTCGTGCCTTGCTTCATTTCCGCTGGCAGGCTGCCGCTGGAGAAGACGGGGGAGACTGACGACCTCCCCTTCTACTTTTTTTTTTTTTTATTTCTCTTGAAAAATGAAAGGGAGGCGACTCCACCATCATCACTGGCTGACCAAGCGACGCCGTGAAAGCCTTCCCCACCAGAACACAAGTCCACCTTAGAAACATAGCTACCACAATCTTATAAAATCAAATGAATATAATAAATCTTGATCAGTAAGGGCTTAACCTAGACATTCACATGACTTACAATACAACTTGCACCCACCAATCAAAATGCAATCTATAAAAAAAAAAAATCATAAAAAGCATGCAAGAAAAGCTCTTTTCATATTTAGTGACTTCAAAAAACGTACTAAGGCATAGAAAAAAGAAAAAAATTTACGTAAGCAGAGAATAATAAGCAAAACAGACTATCATATTAGAATGTGCTACTATATTGTTGTAGGTCGAAAACCACACATGAGACATGCGGCAGGGGTGGTGGAACGAGGATTTTTTTTTAGTGGATCAAATCGTTCACGGGTCGGGTCAAGAGGACCAACGGTAGAACCAAACTAAAAGAATTTTGATTTTTTCAATATAATTTTTTTTTCTTACTCAACTATATCAAATTTTTGTGGACAATTAATGTCGGTGACATTTTCCAGCAAAGCCACATGAACCCATGTGGCGAGCGTAGGGCCATAAATACTAAGCACCAAACTTTTGCTTTCAATCGTTAGGAAGGGTCCAAAAACAAATTACATTTCGATAATGAACCATCTGACGCTGTAGATACATTAACTTTAACTTGTGCCTATAAATTTTTAAGTTTATAAAGTTGATGGCTCTCCTACTAAACTGCCAGCCTGAAATCTCATTCGTCGTGGGTCAGACTGCAAATCATGCTTTTGCTCCTTTTCCGACTGTTGGTCATGCTCCTGGTGCTGCTTTCAGAAAAACCAGTTCGTCTCGTGTCCCTTGGAAGCGGCATGGCGCATTACACGCACTCAGATGAACAGGCAACACGAACTTGGCTTTAAAAAATTTCAGAAGTTCTCTTTCCACTTGTTTTAAAGGTTGATTGCAGCTGAAACTCTCTTAATGACTTTCTAAAACACAACCCATCTATTGGTTTCCGTTACAAAAGGATTGAAGAATATTAATGTAGAACATGCATTTTGCAATTTAAATGTGAAAATCAGTACAACATTAATGTAGGAAAAGAAAAAAAGCAGCTGCAAATTAAAGTGAAGCAGTTGGGCGAAAATGAAGTTGTATTTGGCTTGATCTGCAACTCATTAGCGGTCCTTTACGGGCCTAAAGGATAGAACGGATAAAGAAAAAGAAATTCCTTCCTTTTTCCTCGATTCCAAATGAAGATAGAAGGACAACAAAACCGCAAACACAAAGGACCAGATTCTTTGTGCTGCGAAAGCACCACTCAGCCACAGCTCAGTGTCAGAAATCCTCCGTTCCAAACACGGCTCGAGAGATATCTTGATCTATGTATGTACGGGAAAAACAAAGTTCTTTTTTTTTTAAAAGCATAGGAGGATATTCTGCTCGATATGCCATCTTAACGTGGGATGAAGCAGCCGTCAAGTGTCGGGAAACTTAAAGAGTCAAATGGGCTGGGATTCTGACAACTATATCAACTATATACACAGGGAAGGTAGGCAAAAAATGATGATCCAGATAGTACACAAAAAGCTTCTCATGACAATCATCATAGCAGCAAATATTTGTAGGCTTATGAGCATTTCATGTGCAAAACAAGAAACATAATTTTGATACCACTTATCACTCATAGTCCACTTCAACTATTCATTGAATGAATGGTATTCAAAATTTGAGAACCATTCATATGTGACCTATTATTAGAAAACAAATTTAAATACATCTTTTAATAATCTGCTATTCTCCCTGCAAAAATAGGTTAGTAACACATATCACATCCAAATGGTACCTTTGAAGAAGCACATAATTGGTAACCACCCGCTATTGCTCCAAGAGGTAGGTTTTCAGTGCAAGAGATTCGGCCACTTTTGTTCAATTGGATTTCAACAAAATTCCCAAAATGACTGCATAGAAGGAATTTAGTGAAAAATTGTGTGAAAATTCAACTAACAAGTGCAAGCATGAAAACTCTAGAAAAAAAAAGATCGACAATTTGACCGTTCCAGTTCATTGTTAATACAAAATCAAAAGAAAATTTGAAAGACATGGAAGGTATTACATGTGATATACAAAAAAGAAAGCCAAAATTATGAAGCTTAGATGAAAAACTGATTGAAAGGAAAGCCAAGTTCTACCTCCAACTCAATCAACATTATATGCCTATGAATGACCCTTATCAGACGGTAGTGAGGCACAACCAAGAAAAGAAGAAAGGAGGAAAAGCTTAAAAGAGAGAGTGAGAGACAGAAAGAGAGAAAGAGAGGAAAAAATTATATGAAAAAGATGCACAGTTCACCTCGAAGTCATTCTCGTTAGTTCTTGCATTACCAAATGCCTGTATCAGGGAATTTGACTGTGAATAAATATCTATAAGTTAATTAATAAAAGCAACAATCTCATGTTCTACTAGTGCAATACTCATAATATAAGAAAGAGAAGATTAGTCTGACCTAGAATTTGCTGATCAATTATATCATCATGGCCAACTGCATGACCACCCACATAAGTAAGATACCGTGTTATCAGTTTTGCAGCCTCTGTTTTTCCCACCCGACTTTCTCCACTAACTAACGTTGATCAGCTTTTTTCTTTGTTGATATATATATATATATATGTGTGTGTGTGTGTGTGTGTGTGTCTCTGTGTGTGTGTGTGTGTGCGTGCGTGTGTGTGTGTGTCTGTAGAGAAGGTGGTAAAAACATGCCACCTGGGTCAGAGATGAAAACCAAACCTTTGATTATGATTTTGAAAACTATTTTAAATAAAATATAAATATCTTAATATGTTTTTGAAGACTATTTTGATATAAAACATGTTTTTATTCAAGTTATTTTAATGAAAAACGTTGATTTTTTTATTATCAGGTCATGGGGGTCATTCATATTTTTGTTGTTATAAAAACTCCATTAAAGTCTAACAAATGATCAACTTAGCATATGTTTTGCATCAAGTCATTCTTCACATCATATCAATAAGGTTAGATTGCAAAAAGAAAAAAAAAACATTTTAAAAATCAAAGGGCGTAGTTTTTATCCTGACCTAGGTGTCTCGTTTTCACCAATTTCTCTATACGTGTGTATACTTTATTAACTCTCTAAATCGAACAAGCAAATTTTTCTGTGCACAAATAATAACCATTTTTTAAAGAAAGAGACTGTTTTCTAAACGAGAAATTCATGATAACCTATTAGTACCTACAACTTCTGCTCCACATCATTATCAGTCACGAAAACCAAGTGTATCAAAGTTAACCATCTTAGCATATCGGTGAGCGTCAAAGATTCAAAGGATATCTTTCACTCGTATATATGAGATGGACTCACTTGAATCTAGCATATAGGGATGCATATCTGCATCATTCAAAATTAATTTTAAGGATCAGCATTAATCATGATGAGTTCACCTTATTAATGTTATGTTCACAGTGCAAACATGCCTCACATAGAAATGGAACTGATGGAATATCTGAAACCTAATTACACATGCACAAGAGTAAGTTTGCTAGAATTCATTAACCTAAGCTATAGAATAAAGATGTATGTGTGCATGTGTGAAACAGAGAGGGAGGTAGCGTGAATGATGTCAACCAACATACAACCACAAAAGAGTTTTATTCGAAAATAATCACTTAATAGTAGGTAAATGACAATGGGCTCATCAACTTTTCTGACTTTAGCATAAATTTGTTTTTATCCAGGATTTGTTCAATGTAATGCTAAAGATCTCAAGCTCAAGTAAATATTCCATGAGAATGTGCCAAACAGTTACTTTGCTACTTCCCAAATCTATTGGGATCTATTCCAATGTGTTAAAAACAAAGGGAGTTTTGGAAAATAAAGCATTACACAACTCTTTAGACATCACATTATAGATTAACCAATAAAAAACTAAAAATTGCAGCAAAAAGAATATTATTACACCTTAAAACACATGTTCATGATAGACTAGACCTCACTACTACTGGAAGGTTTCAAAAGGACTAAGAAGGAGATTTGATGCTTCTATACGTCCTTGTCATAATTTACTTCAGCATTCTCTCTGTTAATCCAAAGAACATGTCCTTCACATCCTTTGAGTCTGCAGTGTTCACAAATGCATAGAAAAATCAAATAAAAGAAACTATATTATTGTTAAAACATGTTTAATTACAAAGAGAAACCTGCTTAAGCTCTTACAGAGAGTGGTACATGCGCAATTTAAAATCTGACTGCTTCCTTAACACATTTCTCAAGAAGGCCTCTACTTTATGAACCCACTGTAGATGCAGGGCCATTAATGCTCATCTAAAGAAGCCCAAAGAACTCACTATGGATAGATCATTGAAACGACCTCTGTGCGCCACATCTTCCTTCCATATGGGACTTGGCCACCATAGAATACGAGAACAGTCATTAATAAAAAGTGTCATCCTCAAAGAATTCTCTAAGATATATATGGAAAAGATTAACGACAATGATAAGAAGTACCTACTGAGAAAGAACGGAAGCAATTGAGAGAGAGAGAGAGACCAATTTACATGGTTCGGTGAGAAGCACCTACATCCACGAGGGTTTTTTCCACACTGTTTGTGGAGAGGTTCCTTTCAGCTTTTATAGCATTACACCTCACGTCTCTCCCTAATTTTAGGAGAGATTACATTGCTCTTGTGAGCTGTACAGATATTAACATTTTGTAATTTTTCTTTGCCGTCTTCCTCTTTTGTAACTGTAATTTGATCATCATCTAACACAATCTCCAGCCTGGTCGAGTCATCTACAATCTCTAGCCTGGTTGAGTAATCCGCAATCTCCAACCTGGTTGAGTCATCCTCTGCTTTATTGTCAAGTTGATTTCTTCCTTGATTATTGCATTTATCCATAACTGTCACTGGATTTGTTTGGGTGTTATCCATAACTATGGCTGTATTTCCTTGGGCATCATCTTTTTCTGTAACTGACACAATCTTCAGTTGGATCGTGGGTGAGTTGTTCCTTCTTTTGTTATCACCTATTATGGTTTCATCCCCCCTCAAATTGGGTGGGGCTCTAGTCAGGCCCAGTTTGTTGCGAAGAGAATAAAAAGGATGACTTGAGAGGGCCTTGGTGAAAATGTCAGCAAGTTGTTTAGATGAAGGTACAAATTGTGTTGTGTAAGTTGACCAAGTGTGATCTTCTCTCGAAGAAAGTGATAATCTAATTTGACATGTTTCATACGGGAATGAAAAACCGGTTTAATAGAAACCTGGAGAGCAGACATATTATCGCAGTATAGAATTGGAGCATGAGCCAAGTATAGGACATGATCTTTCAAAATATATGTAATCCATGTAAGTTTAGCAGTTGTAGAGGCCATAGATCGATACTCCGCTTCAGTCGTAGATCGAACTACGGTGGGTTGCATCTTTGCAATCCAAGAGATGCAATTTGTATCGATGAATGTACAATAACCATTAGTAGAGCGTCGAGTAGTGTGACAACCGGCACAATCAGAATAAGAGAAGGCATGGAGCCTAAAATCACTTTGAGGAGATAGCATACACCCATCGGAAATCGTTCCATGAATGTAACGAAGTATACGTTTTACAAGCTAAAAGTGACTTTTTGTTAGTGTTTGCATGTACTGACTGACATAATTAACACTGAATGATGTGTTTGGCCTGGTGAACGTCAAATATTGTAGCCCTCCAACGAGACTTCGAAATAACGTGGGATCGGCGAACGGCGCGTCATCAGGAGGAGGACAATAATGTTCAACCAATGGTGTAATGGCATTTTTACAACCAAGCAACTTTGCACGTTCAAGTATATTGAAAGTATAACGCCTTTGATTTAAGAAAAGTCCAGATTTGGTTTTTACAACTTCCACGACTAAAAAGTGATGCAGATAACCGAGATCTTTCATGGTGAATTCAATACTAAATTCTTGGACAAACTGCTGAAAAAGAATACTATTGCTCCCAGTGAGTATGATATCATCAACACAAAGAAGGAGAAAGAGAGTACCTTGAGCTTCTCGATAAACAAACAGGGAAGAGTCAGATATACTGGCATAGAACCCCTTGGTTAACAGGAATGAGCCAAATCGATCGTACCAAACGTGAGGAGCCTGGCGAAGACCATACAAAGCCCGGTGAAGTTGACATACATGTGTTGGCTTGGAAGGGTCTATAAAGTCCGGTGGCTGCTCAATGAAAACAGTTTGATCTAAGTTACCATGAAAAAACACATTTTTGACGTCAAATTGTTTGATGTCCCAACCGTTGGTCAAGGCAATAGTGAGAACAATACGAAAGGTAGCTGGTTTAATGACGGAAAAAGATATTTCCATAAAGTCAATGTCGGGTATTTGATTGAAACAACGTGCTACCAGTTTAGACTTGAGACGTTCTAGTGTGCCATCACTTTTCAGTTTGGTTTTGAAAACCCAACGAGTGCTTACCATGTTCATATTTGGTTGCCAAGGAACTAGAGTCCAAGTGTGGCAATGGTCAAGGGCATGGAGTTCTTCCTTCATCGCTGCCACCCATCCATCATGCATTATACTGGCATAGAACCCCTTGGTTAACAGGAATGAGCCAAATCGATCGTACCAAACGTGAGGAGCCTGGCGAAGACCATACAAAGCCCGGTGAAGTTGACATACATGTGTTGGCTTGGAAGGGTCTATAAAGTCCGGTGGCTGCTCAATGAAAACAGTTTGATCTAAGTTACCATGAAAAAACACATTTTTGACGTCAAATTGTTTGATGTCCCAACCGTTGGTCAAGGCAATAGTGAGAACAATACGAAAGGTAGCTGGTTTAATGATGGAAAAAGATATTTCCATAAAGTCAATGTCGGGTATTTGATTGAAACAACGTGCTACCAGTTTAGACTTGAGACGTTCTAGTGTGCCATCACTTTTCAGTTTGGTTTTGAAAACCCAACGAGTGCTTACCATGTTCATATTTGGTTGCCAAGGAACTAGAGTCCAAGTGTGGCAATGGTCAAGGGCATGGAGTTCTTCCTTCATCGCTGCCACCCATCCATCATGCACTAAGGCCTCTTTCACTGTTTTAGGTTCTAAAGGAATACTCACAGTGAGAAAATAGAGAGGATTGGGCTTGATAATGCCAGCTTTTGCTCGAGTGACCATGGCATGAGAACTTGATAATTGGGAATCATGAGTTGAGGCTGTAGGAGTACCACTTGATGGTATATTGATATTTGGTGAGGCTGCTGTAGTAGGGTGAAGATCCTCGTGAAAGTCCATGAAAGGAGAAGCTGGCTCGTGTGCATGTCTGATTCGTGAGGAACCGAAGTGGCAATAGTAGCCGGTGATGATTCTTGTGTTGGGAGCTCTTCATGACGCATACACATAGATGAAGTTTCATAGTTAGCATGAGGGCCAGCTGGATCAAGGGTGGTAAGAGGAGGCTCGGTCCAATCATTAAAAGTGACAGGTTGCAGCTGGTGCTCAACTCTTGAAATAATATTCCGGGTTTATGAAACGGGAAGTAAGCTTCATCAAAAACCACATGTCTTAAAATATATACACGTCCAGTAGGAGGATATAAACACTGGTAGCCTTTATGAATAGAGTTATACCCCAAAAAGACACATGGTAGTGACCTTGGTTCAAATTTATTACTTGCATAATCTCTCAAATACGGAAAGCATCGACTTCCAAAGATGCGAAGACATGCATGATCTGGCTTCTTTCCAAAGACACATTCAAATGGTGATTTCATTTGTAAAGTGGGAGTAGGCAACCGATTAATCAACCATGCAGCAGTTAGAAAAGCATCAACCCAATATTTCATAGGTATATGACCATGAAATAGCATAGTGAGGCCTAATTCAACGATAGACTGCTGACGTGGTTCAGCCAAACCGTTTTGTGATGGTGTTTTGGGGCATGCCTTGATGTGTTGAATGTCATTATGTTTCAAATAATGTGCTAACACCGGACTGTTGAATTCACCTCCTTCATCGGTTTGGAAAAATTTTAACTTCGTCTCAAACTGTCATTCAACTAATTTATGAAAATCCATAAATACTTGACAAAGTTCAGATTTGCGCCGAAGAGGATTTAACCAAATAAATCGTGTAGCCTCATTAACAAATATAGCACAAAATCGAAATTGTTGTGTAGAAGTGATGGGGGCTGGTCCCCATAAACCACAATGAATTCACTCAAGAAAAATTTGAGAATGATGCTCTATTGAAAGAAAAAGAAGTCGACACATCTTTGCAACTTGACAACTAAAACAAATTGACAGTCTTGATTGAGGTCCACTCACCTCAATATTATTTTTGCTAACAAGAAAATCAACTATCTGATAATAAGGATGACCCAAACATTGATGTCATGTCTCTTTATTGACTGATTGAAATCTGTTGGAGAAGAAGGTTGTATGTTGCCGGTCCTTGGTTTCTTGAAATGCATATAAATCTTCAGTTCTACTGCCCGATGCTATTAATCGATTGTTCCTCTTGTCCTTAACAAAAAACTCGTCAGCACAAAATTAAAAAAAAATATGGATATTCCGATGTTAACTGGCTGACTGAAACTAGATTTTTCTTAATTTGAGGCACAACAAGAACATTGTTAAGAGCAAGACGTCTTTCCCCATTTTGAATGGTCGTATTACCAATGTGAGTAATATTTAATTTTTCACCATTCCCCACCATAATTTGATCGCTACCATGGTACTTGGTAAAGTTTGTGAGATTACCTTGATCGGACGTTATATGTGTGGATGCTCCCGTATTTGGAAACCACTTGTTATCGTGTCTGTTGGCTATCTTCATAGCTGCCAGTGCATGTGGCACCTCCTGGGCTTGAAAGGCGTGATTGAACCGATGCCAACAATTTGCGGCATTGTGATTCACTTTATGGCAGATTTGACAACGAACACCTTTGTCCTTGCTTTGGTTTTCTCCTCGTCCGCCATTCTTGGTTTGATTTGGTGAAGTTTGTCCTTCAGTTTGTGCCGCCTGCGTGAACACTCGACCCTTGGGATTAAAAAACTGATTTTTGTTTGATTTAAACTTATGATGACTAGTATCGGCATGATTCATATTTCGCATAGTTTCATGACTCTGAAGTAGAGCTACGACATCTATATAAGATGGTGTTGGAGGTTTCATCATAGTGGTGGTAAACGATTCATATTCTTGTCACAATCCATTAAAGAGCCAAAAGACTTTGGAATGATCTTCTATTGGTTTGCCTATAGCCGCAAGCTCATCACATATTTTCTTGAAACCATAGATATAGTCTGAAATAGCTAGGCTTCTTTTCTTATATGTCTGGAGTTTTTGCATAAGCAAATGTTCCCTCTCTTGACATTTATGAGAGAAGTGTGTCATAAGAGTGTTCCATACCTCTTTAAATGTCTGAAGCCCAATTATTGTGCCCATAACCTTTTCTGCAAGAGTGTTGGTGATCCATCCATGCAATAGACGATCTGATTTTTGCCATGCTTGATAGGTTGGATTTATACGTTCCTCCACCATGCCATCTTCCTTGTGTTATCACCCCAAATTTTTTCAAAAAATGGGGCTATTAAAATTTTGGGTCTATTATTTTTAAAATGAATTTTAAATCCANAACAAAAGAAACTTCTTTTAGAAGGCGATTTTAGTCTTTTGGCGAACAAAACTCATTTGCCCCTCCTTTTGACAAAAGAAAGTCCTTTTAGAGGGCAATTTTGGTCTTTTGGTGGGCAAGACCCATTTGCCCCTCCTTTTGACAAAAGAAACTCTTTTTAGAGGGAGATTTTGGTCTTTTGGTGGGCAAGACTCATTTGTCCCTCCTTTTGACAAAAGAAACTTCTTTTAGAGGGTGATTTTGGTCTTTTTAGGTTATTTCTTTTTCAAAATACTTTAAAATTATGTGAAATTCGGATGAAAAAGGGGGGGAATTCAAAAAAAATCAAATTTAGGGTTTTGGCTCCAAAATATTCTATAAATACACCCCATTTTCTCCCTTTTGGCTAAGATTGGTCCTTGGGAGAAACTCTAGTGTATTCTCACTTGAAGACTTAGAGTTTCTCTTGAGCTCTCTCTCTCTCCTTCTTTCTCTTTCCATTTTCTCTCCAACTTGGAGCAAGATTCATCTCTTGGAGGCATTAGAGGTATGTAGTCATAATCTCTCTCTTTTCTTTCTTTATAATTGTCCTTCTCATTTTTTCTTCTCCATGGCCAAAAGAGATAGTACTCTATCTCTTTTTAGAGACAAGAGGTTATGCTCAAGTGCACTAAGAGAATGAGGAGATGAAATGATATTTTGTTAAATCATGCTCTTTCTTTTCTTGAATATATTTTGTTGTTATTGTTATTTCTCTTCATGAATATATTCTTGTTATTTATTTTCTTGAATATAGTCTCGATCTTCTTCTCATTTTTTTTTCTCTCTTCTTTCTCTCTTCATGGCCAAATGAGATAGCTCTCAATCTCTATCTAGAGAAAAGAGGCTATGCTCAAGTGCACCAAGAGAATAAGAAGATGAGACTATATTTCATTTCATGACCAAATCATGTTATTTCTTTCCTTGGATATAGTTTTGTTGTTATAGTTTTTTTTTTCCTTTCTTGAATAGAAATTTATTATGGTCTCCTCATATTTGGTTTTTTTTTCCATCTTCCACTCTCCTTAGCCACATATGAGGTAACACTCTACCTTTTTTTAGAGACAAGAGGCTATGCTCAAGTGCATTGAGAGCATAAGAAGAGGAGATAATATTTATTTTTATGGTAGGATCATATTTCTCCACTTAGTTGAATACCTCTTTATCATGCTCCATCTCTTTCTTTATCTCTCTATCATGCTTTCTCTCTTTCTTTTTCATGAATACATCCTTATCATGTTCTCTCTTTTCTATGTTCTCCCATCTACTATACTCTCTTTTCACTATGTTTGCTCTATCTACTATGCTCTCTCTCTCTCTCTAGTATGTCTTCTCTCTCTCTCCCTCTCTCTCTCTCTTTATCATGCTTGGTTGAGTAGTTCTCTCTCCATCATTTTTTTTCTCTCTTTCTAATGACCTCTTTCTCTTTCTATCATGCTCTTTCTCTCATTAATAAGCTCTCTCTCTATCGTGCCCTTTCTCTCTCTAATGTGCTCTCCCTCCTTACCATGATCTCTTTCTTTTTCCTTATTTGAATATTGACTATATGTTGTCTATGGTGATGTTTGGTTTTCACTTATGTATGAATGTAGGGTGAGATTGAGAGTGTGGTTTGGGATTTTCTATTTTGTGTTGTATTAATTAATTTTGAGGTTGGGACTTGTCCAACCCGGGAAAAACCCCCGATGAAATTTGTACATGTTAATATTGCATTTGCATATCATTTTATGTTAGTTTCTTTTAATCATTCCATTAGGAACCCCAATGAGTCTCTTATCCTATGGTTTGACTTTCTTCCATACACAATGGTGGAAGAAGCTTATCCATTTGTCATCAATGAAACTATTACATTTTATGTTTATGATCATGCTCTTACAAAACATTTTCAAAAGAAACCCTCTAATGTGGCTTTGATGATTTAACTTAGGCTCTTGCATGAGTCCAAGTTTCCCCTTGGCCCATAATAAATTTGAAGTTGGTTAGTTCTCATTTTCTTGATTTTAATCTCATGAAAATACATATGTATATACATACATATTTTCATGTTTCATTTCTCTACCATATAAATGAATGCATACATATATGCATTCTATTTTTTATATCTAAAATCTTTAATTCTCCTTTCAAGACAAATGTCTTTATCTATAAACCATATACATATGTATATGTCTTCATTTCTCTTCATTAAAAAGTTCTCTTTCTATTCAAACCAATGAAGTTTTACAAACTTTCTTATATGTGTATGTGTAATAATATATACCCATGAATGCGTAATTCTTCTATCTCCATTTTTTCCTCTTTCTTTTGAAAGTCTCATTTTCCTTTTCCATCTAAATGCAAACTTCATTTTCTTTGTAAACTTATATATACGTATATACACATATATAGACATATGTATATGAATACATACCTCTTCCTTTTCTTTGATCTTACAAAATCTCTTTTATTTTCTCATTCTCTATATTTTCTTGTCTCTTTGTCATTCTTTTGGATATTTTTCTTCTCTAAAGATTTTGTTATGTACCAACTTCATTAAGACCACAAAACAAGTAATGACCCAATATTGGATTCATTCTTGATGGTCTACAACCCCAATTCATTTTCTAAAATNTCACAAGCATCTCTCCAAAAAGAATTTAAGCAAGAGGAGATGGAGCTCTAACTAGGTAGTAATCAAATTAGAGCAAAATCTCAAACCTACTTAAAGTCTTAAGAGAACACTAAAGTTATTTCAAAATAATTTCACAAGCTTTTCAAATAATATTTACTAATTTCATCTATTCCTCAAAATATTTCACATTTTCAAGTAATTCTTCAAGCGTCTTTTCAAAAGTTTGAAACATCAAACTTTCAATTTTTTCTACACCGCATATAGAATCAAAATGATGTTTAAGTTAAAATGAAATGCATCAATGATAAACATAGCCCTTGGGTTGATTACTCCCGGTAAAGGCGCCGGGAACGATCGATCCTCGTACCGACGGGCGAGTCCCCTTCTTTCCCCTTTTAAAACAAAAACCTTATTTTTCTGCAGCACTCCAAAACCAATGAAAATTTTGGGATGCAAACTGATGGCGACCGTGATGGGACCCGTCATCGTTTGACTATGATTATAATTGATGCATTTATACAAACTTGAACATTTCATATATTGTCGATGATGAAGCATGTCCTCTACTTTGGCCTTGACCCCATCGGCATTTCATTGTATTTCTTGGTGATTGTATTTGTTTTCTTGCATATAAGACTAATTGTGGAGGACCATTCATGTTCAATTAGATCTATGACCAAATACAACCCTCCTCAATTTAAGGCTTGATTGAAAACAATGTTTGCTCTTCTATTTATTTTAATCACCATCTTAGGCAACATTGCATTAGAGACAACTGATTTTTCATGATTTCTCATATTTCAAAATTTCTCATACCTATTTATCCCGGTCAACATGTTGCCGGGCTTAGTCTTAGGCGGTAGCACAAGACAAAGCCTTACAACTAGACCACTCTTTGGGCGGGAAAGCCCCCTCGTTAGTACCATGAGTGGTAATTTATGGTATATCGACGAGTGATCAAGAAGAAGTGGATAAACCTTGCCCTTAGTTGCCTAATGGAGAATTTTATGCTCGTACTAAGCCTTTTGGCTAAGGTATATTGGCATATCATATATGGAACAATTTGATCAAACCAAATTCAATTAGGGTCCTAAGCTCATTTTCAAATATATGCATGATAAAGGTAACTTTCATAAATGCTGAATTTTTATCATCGTGTGATGATTACATGCGTGTCTTCATACAATCTTTGATTAATTTAATAATCTTGCATTTTATTTTCTCATTTAAATCAAAGTCTTTTTCAATCATTTCTATATAATCTTCGACATGTTCACCCTATGAAATCATGTTTGGACCCTACTATCTACATGACATTGATTTTTCAAATATTGTCATCAATTTTCAAGAATCACTTCAAGATCTACATTTTCAATCTCTCGTTTTTTCATGGGTCCAAACCTCATATTCTTAAGCATGATAGCCAGTTATTGGCTCAATTACCAATCTTTGTTTGACTTAGGTCACACAGTCTTTTGCCCTCATTTTAGCCAAACATTTTTCTAAGCTTCAATACGTAAGGGATATCTTTCCTCACGTTTTACTTCTTCCACAATTTCACTAGATCATCAATTATTTCTTGGAAAATCTTTTTTTAGAATTGTTTTAAAATATATATCTTGTCAATCCCTTATTTGTCTAATCTCATATTATCAAATATGTGACTCATCTATTGGTTCAATTACTAACTTTATTTTACTTGAGTCATACATAATTATTTTGGCCTCAACACCCATATCTTTCTCCTTATTTCATTGAGCTATCATTTATTCCAAATTGAATACCAATATTTATTTTACTCGAGTATACTCAATTTTCAATCACCAGACATATGATTTCCAATTATTGAATCTACATGAATCAATTCTATTAAAGGTCTAATTCTTTCAAAGTTAATATTATTCACAAGTGATAAATTGTTCATAGTTATCTCTATTCTCCCATATTATCAACTTACTGTCTTGCAATGAAAATCACTATTTTTCGATCATATTTTTACAACAAATTTCTTTCAAGCTTTCTCCCAATTACGTGTCAAAATTCTTTCATATCCAAGCTCAGACACGTGATATTGTCTTTCACCCTCTCGTATCAATTTTTATGTATTTGAGACAATTTCCATTATTTTCTCCGCCACAAGCTCAGTCCGAGATCAACAGGTGTTTCACTCGGGCCATACATTCCTTGTTTTCTCACTTATATTTAGCCCAATAATTTTTCAGCTTCAATACATATGGAATGTCTTTCTTCCCATTTTACTACTTCCATGATTTTATTGGGCCATCATTTATTCCAAGATTTTTTACTAATGCTCCGATTATATTCTATTTTTAATCATCAAACATCTAATTTTAGACTTACTCATTCACTTCGGTTCAATCTTTATCTTCATGAATCAAACTTCATATATTTATACTCTACTCGAGATTTAATCATTTGAAAAATAAGATTCTCTGTTTTCCTACAGTATCAACTTGATATCTCTCCATGAGAGTTACCATCTAGCTATCATATTCTTATAACAAATTTTTCTCCTACAAGCATTGTCTCAATTTCTTCACCTCAAAGACAAAACATAAATTCTTGCATACCAAAGTTTATATATATCATTACCTTGCACCTTCATTTTCCTATTAATGGAAAATATATCAATTTTTTTTATATTATTTTGCTCATACCTTTTTTGATTGAGGAAAATTTCATTACTTTCTTCGCCTCAATCTCAATTCAAGACATCAACCATTTATCTTCTACGCAATTCTTTTATAATCATGGCAAATTCCTAATACTGGGGCATTTTTATTATTTCGATACATTTCCAAATTGCTTTTGCAACAAATATTATCATACACAATTATCATTGTCCATAGAAAAGGGATCATATCCCAATCAAATCAACTAGCTGTTAAGCTAAAGATTTGATCAAGCGCAATCCGGCCGCTAGGCTCGGGGCTTTCTAAAGCTAGCTCAACCATGTCGCTAGACAAGAGAATTTTATGGAGCAAGCACAACTTGGCCGTTTGGTTAGGGGCTTTTTCGAAGCAAGCTCAACCCAAACGTTAGTTTGGAGAATTTTAACAAGTTCAAAATTCAGCCTTGGGTGAAAACAAAAATTTCACCAAAGGGCACTCGAAGTGACAAGAAGATTTCTCGTCACAACTAATGTTGGAGCAACAGGGTCTCATCCTCCGTTTCAACAAAGGTATTTGAGGTGATGAGAGTTCTTTCCCGGCATTGCCACTTGTTATCGAGCAACCCATTCAAGAAAGGGGTAAAACCTGAAATTATGGACAAAAGAGCAACCCACGCAGGTTAAGGGGTTAAACCTGCAATGCAAGCCAAAGCAACCCACGCAGGAAAAGGGGTTAAACCTGTACTACAAGCCAATGCCACTCACACAGGTAAGGATATAAACTTGCAATGCAAGTCAAGGCAACCCATTTCAGGGAGGGTTAAACCTGAATTCAATATTGGCAAACCCATGCAGGAAAAAGGTTAATCCTGTAATATAAGCTCAAATAACCCATTCAGGTAAGGGGTTAAGCCTGAAACATCTCTTCCAACATGTTTTGTTTGAAAAAATTGTGGCGCTTATCTTTGTCACTAAGCACGGCTAGTGTCGGCTTAGTAACAAAGAGGGGCAACTGTTATCACCCCAAATTTTTTCAAAAAATAGGGCTATTAAAATTTTGGGTCTATTATTTTTAAAATGAATTTTAAATCCAAGTTTAGATCCAAATCTAGCATTTCAAACTCAAAATCCAATTATTAAATTCAAATTAGATCCAAAATCCAACTTTCAAATTCAAATTAGAACAAGACCTATTTGCCCATCCTTTTGACAAAAAAGTCTTCTTTTAGAGGGCGGTTTTGGTCTTTTGGTGGGCAAGACTCATTTGCCCCTCCTTTTAACAAAAGAAACTTCTTTTAGAAGGCGATTTTAGTCTTTTGGCGAACAAAACTCATTTGCCCCTCCTTTTGACAAAAGAAAGTCCTTTTAGAGGGCAATTTTGGTCTTTTGGTGTGCAAGACCCATTTGCCCCTCCTTTTGACAAAAGAAACTCTTTTTAGAGGGAGATTTTGGTCTTTTGGTGGGCAAGACTCATTTGCCCCTCCTTTTGACAAAAGAAACTTCTTTTAGAGGGTGATTTTGGTCTTTTTAGGTTATTTCTTTTTCAAAATACTTTAAAATTATGTGAAATTCGGATGAAAAAGGGGGGGAATTCAAAAAAATTCAAATTTAGGGTTTTGGCTCCAAAATCTTCTATAAATACACCCCATTTTCTCCCTCTTGGGTAAGATTGGTCCTTGGGAGAAACTCTAGTGTATTCTCACTTGAAGACTTAGAGTTTCTCTTGAGCTCTCTCTCTCTCCTTCTTTCTCTTTCCATTTTCTCTCCAACTTGGAGCAAGATTCATCTCTTGGAGGCATTAGAGGTATGTAGTCATAATCTCTCTCTTTTCTTTCTTTATAATTGTCCTTCTCATTTTTTCTTCTCCATGGCCAAAAGAGATAGTATTCTATCTTTTTTTAGAGACAAGAGGCTATGCTCAAGTGCACTAAGAGAATGAGGAGATGAAATGATATTTTGTTAAATCATGCTCTTTCTTTTCTTGAATATATTTTGTTGTTATTGCTATTTCTCTTCATGAATATATTCTTGTTATTTATTTTCTTGAATATAGTCTCGATCTTCTTCTCATTTTTTTTTCTCTCTTCTTTCTCTCTTCATGGCCAAATGAGATAGCTCTCAATCTCTATCTAGAGAAAAGAGGCTATGTTCAAGTGCACCAAGAGAATAAGAAGATGAGACTATATTTCATTTCATGACCAAATCATGTTATTTCTTTCCTTGGATATAGTTTTGTTGTTATAGTTTTTTTTTTTCCTTTCTTGAATAGAAATTTATTATGGTCTCCTCATATTTGGTTTTTTTTTCCATCTTCCACTCTCCTTAGCCACATATGAGGTAACACTCTGCCTCTTTTTAGAGACAAGAGGCTATGCTCAAGTGCATTGAGAGCATAAGAAGATGAGATAATATTTATTTTTATGGTGGGATCATATTTCTCCACTTAGTTGAATACCTCTTTATCATGCTCCATCTCTTTCTTTATCTCTCTATCATGCTTTCTCTCTTTCTTTTTCATGAATACATTCTTATCATGTTCTCTCTTTTCTATGTTCTCCCATCTACTATGCTCTCTTTTCACTATGTTTGCTCTATCTACTATGCTCTCTCTCTCTCTAGTATGTCTTCTCTCTCTCTCCCTCTCTCTCTCTCTTTATCATGCTTGGTTGAGTAGTTCTCTCTCCATCATTTTTTTTCTCTCTTTCTAATGACCTCTTTCTCTTTCTATCATGCTCTTTCTCTCATTAATATGCTCTCTCTCTATCGTGCCCTTTCTCTCTCTAATGTGCTCTCCCTCCTTACCATGATCTCTTTCTTTTTCCTTATTTGAATATTGACTATATGTTGTCTATGGTGATGTTTG
The DNA here is from genome assembly GCA_011799765.1 of Nymphaea thermarum. NCBI lineage: Eukaryota > Viridiplantae > Streptophyta > Magnoliopsida > Nymphaeales > Nymphaeaceae > Nymphaea > Nymphaea thermarum. The sequence goes on along the minus strand of JAANDH010000220.1, from coordinate 238,866 downwards.
GTTTTCACTTATGTATGAATATAGGGTGAGATTGAGAGTGTGGTTTGGGATTTTCTATTTTGTGTTGTATTAATTAATTTTGAGGTT
>JAANDH010000220.1:199908-238505 GCA_011799765.1 Nymphaea thermarum | reverse complement strand
CAAATAATATTTACTAATTTCATCTATTCCTCAAAATATTTCACATTTTCAAGTAACTCTTCAAGCGTCTTTTCAAAAGTTTGAAACATCAAACTTTCAATTTTTTCTACACCGCATATAGAATCAAAATGATGTTTAAGTTAAAATGAATTGCATCAATGATAAACATAGCCCTTGGGTTGATTACCCCCGGTAAAGGCGCCGGGAACGATCGATCCTCGTACCGACGGGCGAGTCCCCTTCTTTCCTCTTTTAAAACAAAAACCTTATTTTTCTGGAGCACTCCAAAACCAATGAAAATTTTGGGATGCAAATACCTTGACATGCTTGATCGTGGGTTCAAGCGCAGCCACCTCTCCTTCGATGAACTCAGTCATGTCTTGGCTCTCAATGAGGCCAAGTAGCTGAGTTTTCCATATCAGAAAGTTTGTTTGGTTCAACTTAGTGGTCACAAAATTTGCGACATTTAAGTTGTAAGGATACAAGTAAAGATGGCGAACGGTGGAAGTAGCCATAAACGAAGACTGAAAGGCTGAACTTTTTTAAAAAAAAAAAAAAGAAAGAAAAAACTTCACAGTTCAAAACCTGGTGTGCTATGGCGGTGATCAGTAGTAGGGACACTCGCAGAGATTTTTTTTTTTTTTTTAAATTGTTGACAGCTCGGTTTGCTCCAAAACTCGAACAAAATGTTGTCAGTTGGGTGAGGACTGGACGCCCCAACCTGGTGTGTTTAGGCCTGCTCCCAGGAAGGATTGCGTGAGGTAGAACTTTTGCCTGAAGCCGCAGTCACTTCTTGATGAAGAACAGAGAGATCCGATAGCAGGTCTCGACTCTCCTTCAACAGAACAATTGTTGTGGCACTAAATTAATTATCGTCCAGTGCCACCGATTGTTGCTCTCATAACATGAGAAAGAACGGAAGCAATTGAGAGAGAGAGACCAATTTATGTGGTTCGGTGAGAAGCACCTACGTCCACGAGGGTTTCTTCCACACTGTTGGTGGAGAGGTTCATTTTTCAGCTTTTATAGCATTACACCTCACGTCTCTCCTTAATTTTAGGAGATATTACATTGCTTTTGTGAGCTGTACAGATATTAACATTTTGTAATTTTCCTTTGTCGTCTTCCTCTTTTGTAACTGTAATTTGATCATCATCTAATGCAATCTCCAGCCTGGTCGAGTCATCTTCAATCTCCAGCCTGGTTGAGTCATCTGCAATCTCCAGCTTGGTCGAGTCATCCTCTACTTTGTTGTCAAATTGACTTCTTCCTTGATTATTGCATTTATCCATAACTGTCGCTGGATGTGTTTGGGCGTTATCTATAACTATGGCTGTATTTCCTTGGACGTCATCTTTTCCTAACTGACGCAATGGACTGTGGGTGAGTTATTCCTTCTTTTGTTGTCACCTTTTACGGTTTCACCTACGTACATTAGAATCGAAACTGAGATTCAAACAAGGACATCAATGTATAACCGAACCTCCTTTATCCAACACCCCCACTTAACAAAAACAGGCAAAAACTAATCATACTAATCTGCATTAAGAAAAAGACAGAAGGTTTCCTTAAAATTTATTACGAATGTAGAAAAAACTAGCTCAATATATCAGGAAATATTTGGATCTAAAAGCAGTCTAGGCAAGAAGGGAAAACTTTGTTATAGATGTATTCCCCAAAAAAAATGTTTAAGAACATAATAACCAGCCAAAAACAACTTTCAAAGCTAATAGAAACGCTCCCAAATTTCAACAATATGTGTCCAATAATTTCACAGCTAATGGCAGCTTTCAACAACAATAAAACGGCTCAACCAACTAGTTTGATAGTCGGAATGCACAAAACTGCTGAAAATCAAAATCATAGGGCTGCGAGCATAATATCGAGCTTCCAACACAAATGTTGCAGCAATATATAACAAAAATATATGCTAAATAATGCAAAAAAATAAGAGACACCAATTTACATGGAAAAACCCTCAATAATGAGGTAAAAAACCACAAGCAAGAGAGACTTTCTATATATCAAGAAAGGGAGCAAAATACACCAGCAGTAATATCCTTATTTTTTTAAGAAAAACAGTGAACTCAAGAGAACAATAACACTCTCTTATACGAATAAAAGAAAGAGCTCCAAAGAAACAAGAAAGAAATCACCCAACGAAGCCTCCCTTCATTTCCTCTTTCTTCTTTGTCTTTCCTCTTTCTTCTTGGCATGTCGATCAACCCATGCAACCTTGCTGCAATTTCTCTTTATTCTCTTCCTTGCGTTCATCTTCTCATTTTTCTGTTGTTGTGAGCAGCCACAAGAGGAGACCTCTTTTCTTTTTCCCCAAAAGAAAAACACGAGAGAGATTGTCAGGGAAGAAAGAGCCAAATGTAAGGCTGCTAAGGAAGTCATTGAAGCTCTTACCATTCAGGTAAATTGATGCATTTTTTAAAATTTCAACTATTTTTTAATAGCAAAGTTGTGTACACTGCAGTCTATTGCTTATTAAATTTTTCATGTGATGGGATGATTATTTAATAACAGAGAATCCAAAATTAACATGAGACAAGTTTTTATTAACCTCACTGATAATATTTATTTGCATTTATTTGAAGTTTGTTGTGCTTGCATTATGATGAATGTCCTTGTGGCATTTTACTTTTATTACTGTATTCATTGAGCATAACTAATAGGAAGAAACCTATAACGGAGATCCTCAAAGAACTATACACTTGCCTCACTGGTCCTTTTTGTATGAAAGACATGCATTGTGCAATTGTAATGAGTAAAGGTGTCACTTAGGCCTTGTTTGATGGGCGGGTGAAAAATCCTCAAGCGGTTGAAATATGTACGAGTGGGTGAAATTTCACCCGTCCGACAAAACTACCATCAAACGCCTTAAAATTTCACTCACTTTTTGTAAAATAGAGCGGTTGAAATTTCAACCGCTCAAAAGTCCGAGCTCCGAACTCGGACTTTCGAGTCGAGTTGCTTGTTTGGGGCGCTCACTCCGCTCGAGTTGCTTCCACCGTGAAGCGTTCACTCCGCTCGACCTCCCTCTGCACCTTCTCCTCCCTCGTGCCTTCTCACTCGCGCCAGCCTTCTCACTGTCGCACCAGAGTAAAAGGGAGGTCGCCATTGGGCCGTCGCTTCTCCACTCCTCCGCGGGTATGCTTTCTCCCTTTCTCTCTCTGATGCCTTCCCTTTCTCCCTTTCTCTAGATGCCCTAAGTTGTTTTCCTGTGGCTTCACACCGGCAGGGAAGATAGATGCAGAGACAGGGCAGCATCCGCCACTGCCACAGTTGCCGCTCCTTCCCTCTGTTACTGCACGGTGAGTCTCAAAATCTCTCTCGCTTCTGCCACAGTCACCGGCAGGGAATGATTTGGGCGTTTTTCTGCATAAGCTGATTTCATGGCCTCTGATTTGGGCGTTTGGGCTTGTAACCTTTCTTAAGCCAAATAGTTGTTGGTTTCGATCAGTTCGTCTCGACTGATGTTGATTCAACAAAGATAGCAGCGAATGTGAACTGCAGTTGCTGTTTAGAAATAGAATCTTGATTTTACTTTTTAGGTGTTTGGTATTATCACCTGTGCTTTCTTCTCTCAAGAATTTTCCTTGTCATCACTTTATGCGAAATTTTGCTTTATCTGAAGATGCTTGAGTTATGCTTTTTAGTGTTGGAGTGATCTTTTGTTCCATTCAAGATTGGGATGTGGATTCGAAGAGATTTTGGTCTCCTAGATCTTCTGAACTGCCATGAACGTTTTCTCTATTTATTTCATCTCAAAGAAATAGTACCCGGATGAGTTGTTTCCTTGTTGAGAAGTGCCGTTTCTATGGCTGTTGGTAAAAACCAAATATCTATGGCTTTTCTTTTACACATCTTGGGAAAAGAAATTTCATGTTTTAGTTGGCTGGTGACATTTGGTTTCAGGTTGCTTTGGCTGGAACATCATACTCATTCTTGCAGAGAGTGGGAGCGATATTGGTAGTCTTGCAGAAGCAATTTTTGGGTTACTAAGATCCATCCTTTTGTTTTTATTTCAAATTATTTCTAACATTTATGCTTCTATTTTACAGCGTAATGGCTTAAAGCTTTTTGCTGTTGGGACAAGTGCATCCTTGGTAAGTAATCTTTTTTATATTATGAACAAGTATTTACATTACTAAACAAACATTCTTTATTGTCTTATGGCCAGATTAATGGATTTCTGTGAAGTAGACAAGTTTGCGTACTGCTTGCACTAGAACAGTAGCATACTAGCATATATGATAAGGGAACCAACTTCTGTATGCTCCAGGAAATATTAAACACAAGCTGACAATACGAGTTTTCTGTGTGTTGGTGCAATCTTTCTTCTTCTTTGACAACCATCTCCTGTTATTGGGCGATGCTCCTAGCTTCATCCTTATGCTAAATATGCTACTGATTGCTTTTTTGAAACTTTGTTCATATGTTAACAGATCTGGTTCTTGGTTTTCTTATTATTTTTTATCATTACTATTTATGTCTCTTCTTATGACATTAATCCTCGACATTCTTAATTTATCTTTCATCTTTTAACATATATGTGCTGCCTGAGGGGTGTATACTTCTAGTGGCTCTTAGCTTAATAGGCAGGAGAATTTATGTCCATTATATCCTAGATTTTATTTTATGTACCTCACTGAAGTTCTTTTAGGCGGTGCATATTATTGTTTGTTCTTTTGGGCCTTGTGATGTTCTAATGAACTGAAGCTTCCATTATTTAGAAACTGTAGATCAATGTGGTTCTACTCTGATTGCTCCTTATTACTCTTTTCAGATCGGAACAGGCGTTACAAATGGTTTAATCAATGCCAGGAAGGCATTTGACAAAAATTTTGCTGGTGAAGCAGAGGATGTACCAATAATATCAACTAGCGTAGCCTATGGTGTCTATATGGCAGTTTCTAGCAATTTGCAGTACTAAATGTGTTGTGATCTAGCAACTAGCTTAGCCTATGGTGCCTAGATCACATGTATGAGTATGTCCAGAAGAAGTATGGTGTGCAAGTAAGCAGGCCTCCACTCATTGAAGATGTGACCGCAAAGCAAGATATAAAAGACACGAAGTTTGAAGAACGGAAGTGCAGCCGCAAATGTTGGATTACTTGTTTTGTGATTACATGTTTTCTTTGTTGGATATGTACTCATTAAACTTACTTTTTTATTTTGATAGTAGAAAACACACCCTTTTGTGGTTTCATACTCATTTAACTGTTGTGGACATGTACTTTTGTGGATTAGATGTTTCGGTTTTTTTATGCAAGCTTCTGTCGGATTTTTCATGTTGTGTTCCTTTTCAAGTTTAACTGTGGATTGAATGAAGAATGCTTGTTCTGAACTTGTCCTTATATGGTGTAGACCCAAAATTAGGCAGAGGTCGTCCCAGATTTGGGCGTTTGATTTGCTACCCTATCTCTGCTTTCCTCTTTGCAGGCTCACTGTTTTTTCTGCATAAACATGAACAATGGTTCTGCGTTATTGAACTGTGAGATGGTGAGCTATAGTTGTTTCCTGATTCACAATGATTAAATTGTTATATACTTGCTTAAAAAAGACGTGGGAAGGAGAAGACACAAAAAAACATCATTTACCACATTAAATTCTTCCTCTGCATCAAACAAGGTTAATTTTACCACGTTAAATTCTTCTTGTGCATCAAACAGGGTTAAATTTACTGTGTTAAATTTCACCCGCCCATCAAACATGGCCTCAGATTGGAATTCATCCTGTAAATTTTTTCAGAAAAATTTATCAAGGTAAATTTACCGCGTTAAATTTATCAAGGTAAATTTACCGCGTTAAATCTGCACCCATAGGGTCTTCGACTCACAAGCATTCGAGTTTCTAAATTCCGTTGGATTGTAAGAATTTTTAAAACTATTTTAAACATGGTCTTGATATTTTAAAATTCACATCCACATTCAAAATATGCATTTGACATCCTAGAGGACACTAAATAAGATGAGACCACCATTGTAGATCAAATTTTTAAAAATGATCTTTCGTCAAAATTAAAAAAAAAAACTTTAATTCGGGAGGGCTCAATGCTAATGTGTGTAGTTAAGGGACTATTTGCCTTTTGAGGTGATAGTGAGAAGGAAGAAACGGGAGAGCGGAATCGATCATCCTCACAAAGGTTAAGAGCGATGCTACGAGAATCGTTTTTTGGAATGGAATCCACCGAGCCACTAATTCGTTTGTGAATCGGTATTAATATTCAAAGAATATTTTTCTCAAAAAAATAAAAGAAAAAAATATATATAAGACTTAACAAAAACTTATTAAGTTTTTTGTACGGACATTTATAAAATTTTAAAAAAAAAAAAGGAATTAGAACCTATTATCTCTTTGGTTCCTACAATATCTACAGACCCATAAGAGTTTGACCCGTAAAAAATCATCTTAGCCGCTAACCTTTACAAGATAGATGGTCGAGAGAAAAACAAGAAAAAAAATGTTAATTAATTATAGATGACTAAAATACATTATCTAGTTTTTCTGATTGTTTTTCTCTCAATCATACATCTTAAAAAAGATCATGATTTCTTATGAGTTTAGCACCTAAAAAGTCTGGCTCCTACCAATTATTTAAAACTCTTGAAATTTCTGTTATACACAATCTTCTCTGTGCATATAAGAAAGCTGATTTTAAAACCATGCAAACCGCATTAAAAGAACTTCAAGTCTGATTTTCAAAACATGATTGCAAGCGCTCAACCCCCCTTAGGTAATGAGAGAAGTGTTAACCAATCTGGCCTCTCAAAATTGGACAATGTTATTGATAGAAGATGGCATGCAAGTGAATGATTCCATCATTTAGTGTGGGTTTCAAGTTTTACTACTAGAGCTAAGAAATAAGTCTGGGCATCGGGCCGGCTCGGCCCAATAAGGAGTCGGGCTCGGGCTGGCCCAACTCTCGAAACCTATGCTCAGACTTGGCCAGACAATTAAAACCCGAGCACAAGAGTGGCCCCATTAAATTTTAAAAAATATTTTAATATAAAATAATATATAAATATAATATATGTAATCGTAATAAAATATTCTAATTATATATAAAAATATTAAAAAAATATCGAGCCTACCCGAGCCGACCAAGTGTCCTTTTTCTTAGACTCGAGTCTGGCCAGGTACCCATCGGCTGCCCGGCCTGGTGCCCAGGCTTATTAAGAAACTTCATAGCTGGTGAAAGGAGAGATCATCTCTAATGCTGGAGAGAGAGAAGATTATATTCTAAAAGTAGAGTTCTTAAGCAGTGGAAGATCATTGCCGGAAGGATAGAGAAAAGACTTTATGGGGCCGTTTAGCAAGAGGAACAGTGACATGTGTTACACGAATATGCCTCAATCAGAATATATTCATTCAACAATTTGTTATTATTCTCATTACCAAACCACCATATGGCTTTAATTAAGAGGAAGAGTTAACTTTGCTGAGCTTATGAACAAGAAAATTAATATTTTCCATTCTAAAAAGAATTGAAACCTATTAAATGCAGACACAAGAAAACAGGATTGCAAAGTTGCAAGTATATACTTTTTTTAGTACGCTGGCATGGAACGGCATGTTCGACCTCTCACACAAGACTGTACAAGGGATATTTCAGTCTTTTAAAAATTTCAGGTGGGGCGCAGCACATCTCAAAAAATTTAGGTGCGGCAGTTATTATTATTATTATTAATTTATAATAATAATATATATGACAAAATTATCTCTAAACCACAAAATTATTAAATATCAAAATTGCAATTTCTCCTCTTCCTTTCTTTCTTAATAAGAAGGTTAGGTTCGGGGTCGGAGGGACGGGTGAAGCTCTCCGTTGTTTAGTAACGAGGGTTATTCCTATAACAATTTTGGTTTTGGCTAAGTCAAATTGAATCAGGATCCAAATCCAGACCCGAACTCTATCACTCGCCCGACGGGTTTCCCTTCCTCGTCTTCCTCTCTAATCTCTATCTCTGTCTTCTTACCCTCTCAATCTCTCAGGTGAGCATCGACACAGAGAAGAAGAAGGTGGAGGAAGGAGCAGTGGAGGCGGCGGCGGTGCAGCGCGGCGGTGATTTGGGTAACTAGGTCTTCCTTCCGTCCTCACCTCTCTTCCTCCTGTCCTCATCTCTCTTCCTCTCTCTCCCATCTGTTTCCCCTCGCTCGAGCCCTCTCTTCCTCCCGTCCTCACTTCTCTGCCTCCTTGCTCTCCCTCTCCCTTTCTCCTCAAGGATGCAGTTTGGGTGTGTCATTCTTATCAGGTGCAGTTTGGGTGCGAATCTAGGTCGCACCCGCACCCGAATCAGCACCTGCGTCGACGCAGGTGCTGGTCCAATTCTGCCGCACCCTGGTGACACAGATTTTGAGGGTTAATTTAATCATTTCAAGCCTCGAACACTGCCCCGCCCCAAACATATATACTGCTTGCATCAAGTAAGTTTATATAAGTTATTTATGCTATGTCTAGATCCTCTTCTAAGTTATTTTTGCTATATGCAACTCCTCTTTTATGGGTTTTGCCATTTTGTTATCAAGTGATACTATTGGACTTTTTAATAATCCAATTGGAATCTTCCTAAGCCCACCATTATTTTTAAGAAAAAACAAACTTTTGACATTATGTTTTAGCTGAAATAATGTAGCAAAATTATAAACTTGCAAAAAGAAACTTCTAACTTTGGAATATATTTTAAGTTCTTGGTACCCCTAACAATTTTATATTGTGTGTGCATGTATGTGTTGTGTGTGTGTGTGCACGCGAGTGCGCATGCATGTGTGTGTGTGTGTGTGAGTGCATGCATGTGTGTGTGTATGTATGCATTGTGTGTGTGTGAGTGAATGCATGTGTGTGTGTGTATGTATTGTGTGTGTGTGTGTGTGTGAGAGAGAGAGAGAAAGGTTGGATAGAACAAAGCTGGAGTTAAATGGGGTCCCACCAAAGTCTGAAAGAAGTACAAAGATCCATAGGTTGGATATGGTATCTAAGGCTATTTTGTCATATTCCAAGATGCATGAGCTGGGAGCATGGGTGAAACCAAGAACTTTTAGTGAGGATTGTTGAATTATAATTTCAAAATTTTGACAGTGGCTGAAATATCATTTTTTTTTAATTTTTATATAAAATAAATATAATTTTTTAAAATTTACATGTATTTTCTTTTAGGGGGGGCATGGCCCCCTCCCCTGGGTGAGAGGGTGAATAACTCACTTTCTTCCCAACTTATGCATCTTCGGTGTTGGATAGTGGCTCTGAGTCCTATCCTCATAACTCGTAACTACAAGGATAATTTTCAAAATTAAAAAATTATACATTACCTTCAAATAATTCTCTCACAAGACATAACCGCCCGTTGGGCATCGGAAAAACCTATGAGGCTGTTCCATAAAGCTAAGGTCCAGCCCTTTTAGTATAATTAAACTGATTTGACTAGATGAGCCATTGTTCAGCCAATGTAAGTCACAGGTTTGCCAATTATATATATATATATATATATATATATATATATGCTGACATTGGTTTTTTTAAAGCGACACAACCTTTAAACTATGGCTATCAACATGATGAGCAGTTTAAAAAAAAATTAAGAAAAAGCTTATGAATATTTTTGTCATTGATTGACATATTTTTCAGCTTTTTTCTTCCTCTCTCTCTCTCTCTCTCTCTCTCTCTCTATATATATATATATATATATATATATATCTATATATATATATATATATAATGCTAGATGAGTAAAATGTCATGCTTCTTTTTTTTATTTACTTTTTTCTCAACAACTATTTTGAAAAGATCAAGAACCAAGATTATCCCTTACCAATCTAGTACTTAGGTATCTAACAATTAATTTCTCTATATATACTTGGTTCAGCTTTATTTCAGTGGCATCTAATATGATATTGATGAGTTCCTGCCATTGAAAATTATTAAACGTATAAAGAACAAGGACTAGAAAATAAAAATCTATTCCTACGTGATTGGATTCAGATATTTGAGTTGAATCTTGTGTATCGGTTTGCAAAATGAGTTCGGCCGCACGTAATGAGATCTCTCTTTTCAGGAGTACTGGTTCTCTTGGCGTCCCAAAAAACTTAAATGTAAACGAGTAAAAGTTGGTTTGAATTAGGGGTGGAGTTAGAAATTTTTCATGAGGGGGGCCAAATTAAAGTTTCTAAATTTTGACCGAAATATCATTTTTCAAAAATTTTATATAGAACAAGTGAATTTTTTAAAAATTTACATGTTACTTTAAAAAAAAAAAATTTGAGATGCGGGTCCTCCCTTGGCTCCGCCCCTAGCTTCTAATACTTTATAAACAGATGTTGTGAACAGGTCTGTTGAGCAATTCAGCTGATCAGTTGTGGATCAATGAAAATATTATTCAATATTTTGAAAAAATTATATTGTAATTTAAAAAAAAAAAACTAGAAAAGGGCCATAAAAATAATTTGCTTACAAGCGGGAAATAAGTGAAGCAATTACCCAAACTTAAAAAATGTACATGTGAAAATAGTAGTGCAAAATATCTAAAATAATTGAAAAAATATGAAAGGAAGTTGAAATGTTCAGAAAAAAAAGTTATTCTTTTGTTAATCAATTTCCATATTTTTTATTTATTATTAAAAGTAATTCTTAGCTGAATTCTCGATCGATTCATTTGACTTAGTGACTCAGCCCATTCACTTGGAATAAAAGTGGGAGACCTCCCCTTCAATACGATACATTAGAACACATCATAAAATGGAAAAGGCTATCAAACAAAAATTCAATTAACTGAACCCATTTTTCCAAGCTTTTATCTTTTCCAAGAAACGGCCTCAAGTTTCTGATTTTGAAAAAGACACTACTTTTTGAATAATTAAAAAAAAAATTATATATAGCTTCATAGTAACCATGTCTAACTTCATAAATAACCTGAAGAGGTACAGTTAGGTTGCACTAATGGGCTGGTGAAAGTCCATCAATTCAATTCGTATCAATACTACTTTTTAAAGCCGCAAACAATAGCAAAAATAAGGATAAGTTCATTGGGGTCTTGAAACTGTCCTAGATTCTCCGAGTAAGGAGAAGGACGGAGGGGGCTCCGCTAGACCTAGGCATCAGCCCGGTTTGATAAGAGTTGGGTTCGGGTCAACCAGATGCCCGAAATCTGAGTTTGGGTTCGGCCTGATTAAAATATTTTTTTAAATATAAAATAAAAATTAAAAAAATTGTTAATCGGACCAACCCGGGCGGCCTGATATATAATTAGGCCAGCTTTTTTGAACTCGGATATGGATGTCAACAGATCGGATTAGAATCATATATATCCTTAATCATATCTGTTTTTTCAGATATTCACATATTCATATTCGAATTGGAATAAATAAAAGTCATATTTGAATCCGAAATCCGAACCTAATTTTTATATTTACATCTGAATCCGAATTTTGAAACAGATTTTGCCAAGTTTCAAAATTAATAGCACTAGATACAAGACATTTATTTAAAAATGAATCTTATTCAAGTTCGATCCGATGTTTATGTATATTTGAATCCAATTGAATGTTATTTATTAAATCTGAATCCAATTTGATTTCTTAATCATATATTAATTTTTTTTTTCATTTTTGATTTTTTTAAATCAAATATCATATTCAAATTGGATATATTGACATCCCTAAACTCAAGGCCCAAGCCAGATGGGGCCGAGTACCGAGTACCGGAGCTCGATGCCCATGCTCCTCCTCAACTTCTTTGAGGTATCTCCGGTGTCCTTTTTTTTTAAACGACATTCGGATTTATCAACCGATTCAGTAGTGCGGTACGGTCAGATTCTCCGTATCATCTAGCAAAACGATTCACCAACCGAACCGGAAGCGACAAGGGAGTAAATGGAGCGGGGGGCTGGTCCCCGCCTTCGAGCGCCTTCCCGATTCGCCCGCTTCCGTCCATAGCGAGCCATGATTGAATCCGTAACGCGGCGCGTGCCTTAGTGGGACGACTCAATGATGACGCAGACGACCGCACCCCGCAATTAAAACGACTGGTTCGGACCACAAACGACATTACGGCCTCCAAAATTATCGGCCCTTGTGAAACCCTTTACTCTCTCGACCTCATCCTACCGTTCTCATTTACTTCTCTGCAGCCCACGAAAGCGACTCCATGGCAGCTAAAATAGTTCCCATCATGTGCTTTTCTCCCAACATGAATGTCTCATAAATGCACACAATTTGAAAGCAAAGCCATATTTATTTCCTTATATGTGAGGGATTCTTGGATTCGTCTCACAGGGGCTGCGTGCTGCTGTGAGTGGCCGGACGGACGGACGGAGGATTTCATAATGGGAGTGTTAGTCTTTGCTATAAACTTTTTATATCCAATTCAGTTTGAATTTCACACAGCTTTTTTAGCAGTGGTGTAGCCACATGTGGGCGACTGCCCACACGAGCTCTTTAAAATTCTTTTACCTTTATATTGTCAAATTTAATATTTACTTTTTATACATACATAACGGCTCTTTCAGATATAAATGTTTTTAAACAAGTGCCCCTCCAGCAGCAGCGTAGCTACATTGTGACTGGTGTGGGCAGTTGCCTGCACCAGTCTCTTAAAAGATATTTATTTGTAAATGAGAATCTTAAAATATATATATTTTGTATTTTTAAACAAGTGCCCTCCAACGAATTTTTATTGCTCTGCTACTGCCCCTCAAATTGAGACGGTACAAAAGCACTAAAACAAGAGTACTTTAAAACAAAAGGGCGTATGGATCCAAACATGTTCCGCCCGGTCCAATGTGTCCTGGACTTGTGGGTCCGAGTATAACTTGCTTAGGTTTGCCCTAAGCTGCTCCGTGGCTTATTTAAGGTCTCGACACCTTGCTTTGGTATGACCTAAACCGGGTCCTGGTCCACTGCCTTGATCTCTGTCAATCTCTGAACTCGGCTCAAGCTCTGAATCTCCCTTTTCGGCTTTGTCAATGCCTTTTAGTATGAAATTAATTTATATATATATATATATATAAGAAGTGGATCCTATTGAAAGATGGAGGAATTGTGGAAATGAGACAACCAGACCCACTAGTAAGAATATCAATTGATCATATTGGAACCGGATGTACCTTTTGCAAAATCTGATTCATCATACATTCACGTATCAGAGATTTGAGTTCAGGTTCAATTTTTGAATAAAGAAAAATCCAATACGATATGCGAATCCAATTTTTAAATGCGTTATCCGAATCTGAGTTTTAGATTTGCATCCAAATCTAAATCCAACTTTTAAATTCACAACCGAATCCAAACCACTTCATCATATAAAAGATAAAGATATTTAATGTAGGAATTTTTTTGTAAAACTAAATTCAAGTCCAAATCTGATTCTGATATGATGTCATATAGGCTTTCTCAATAGCGACATTTTTATAGTTCCTAAAACAGCCAACTTTCATAATTTCATTCACAGTACTTGCGTGTCTCGTGGAATGCTTCATGCAACCAAATTTAAGCTATTTATCTGACATGCATGTATTTACATAACCTAGTTAGAAGCAGGTATAGGTTGGTGTAGCCTAGAAGCACTGGTGGAGTCATATGATTTGACATAGCTACAAGCACTAGCGGAGGTACGTGTAGGCTGGTGTGGGCAATTGCCCGCATAGTCCACATAAACTTTTAGTGCCCCTTAGTCAAAATTTTCTGGATCCACCGCCAACTGACTGTCTTCAATTGGACATACCTTTTATCATATGTGATTGATTGGATGTTCATATATTAGAAATCAAAAGTTATAGATGAAAAATGTAAATATTATATTTGAGCTAGGTTTTTAAATTTATAACCTTAATCTAGTTTGAATCAAATTTTTAAATTGACATCTGAATCCAAATATGAGTTTTAAAGGCACAACCAAATCCAGACCGCATTATAATATGTTAAAAGATTATTTTCAAAATGTATGCATATTAAATGTTGGATGTTTATTAAAACTAAATCCTCATCCAAACGTAAATTTAATTGAATGTTTATTTAAATTGAATATAAATCCGATTGAATGTCATGAATCCGATCTGATTTTTTTATCAGGTATTGAATTTTTTCTAGGTGAATTTTTTTTTTAACCAATTTGGTTGGTTATCTTATTTGAATCTAATCCATTTACATCCATGACCATGGGCGTCCCTGTTCAATTTTTTACCGTCCCTGTTCAATTTTTTATCTTACATGTAAATTTAAAAAAAAAATATTTATCATATATTAAAAAATAAAAAATGATATTTTAGCTCCTGTCAAAATTTTAAAACTATAATTCTAACCCCCGCCTCGGCCCTGCTAACCATCAACCCTTTGTACAAGCCAAGGTCTTTAGGGTTTTATATTAAACACAGAGTTTTATGCCCTGATTTATGTTTATCTAGCATAAAGTTGTAGTCCGGCATTTGAATATAAATCTAAAATTGAACAAAGATCCAACCTAAATCACAAGCCCAATAGACTGATTTCCATAATCAATTCAAATTTAAAAGGAAGAACCAACTTTGATTTGACAACCCAGAGGGGTGGTAGCGCACTGGGCAGACAAGTGCTCCGTCTCCGTTAAAAGCTCGGGTAGAGTACTTGGGGGCATCATTTACTCATTTCAGTCAAGTGTTGTACCTCTGGATCCTAAAAAGGCTCAAAGCATGTTCTGTGAACCTAGAAGAGCGGGCACATGGAGGGTCGATGGCTTCTCTTACAGGTAGTGGAATGAACCACTCATGTTAAAAAAAAAAAAAAAAACTTCCATTTGACAAAAAGGTTTGGTTGGTTCTGATCAGGTAAAGCTTAATTAAACTCAGTCCGTATCCATTTACGTCCATAGTGGGGGTGGGTTCGGTGGGACGAGGGGTCGCGATCGAACCACCCTCATCAAAGACCCCAACTGGGTGCGGTGAATGTGGTCACGGGAACCCTGGCTTCCGTCCCTCTCTAAAATTAATTTTATTCTCTCTTTCTCTCTCTAGGCTCTCGATTTGTCGCCTTCCTCATTAATGCCATCTCCCTTTATCTCTCTCTCACTAACCGAGAGTTGTGTCTGCCTCAAAATTCACCCGTTGCCCATCATCAGATCTCGCCCGTCCATTGCCGCTCATCATCGGCTGCGGTGCGCCCCTTTGTTAAATGACCAAAGAAACCCCAACCCTCACCACGGCTAATACCGAAACTGCCCCTGATGGAGGTCCTCTTCTCAGGCAGGCAAGGTGAAAAGTTCGCGCTCCGTTACTGAAATTCCTGCCGCAGATTTTGTAACGAGCAACCGCTAGACTCCCGGCCGCTTTTTTTCTCTCTTTTTCCCACTCCCCCTTACTGCACACCCATTTGATTAGTTTGAATTTTTAGATCTGCGAGTTAGATTTAACATAATGTTACAACAATCGGACTGGCAATTGGCGAGAGGTGAAAACTTGTCTCTCCATTCCCTGGGTCGAAGGTTGCTTAAAGACCTCGGTGGACCTACAATAAGCACTCAACTCGAGTAACGCATATACCACCATTTGTTGTTCAGTTAAGTAGCATCCACAAGAATTGAATTGACGATCAAATTCTCACTAGCTCGTTAATTTGACCAGGTATGTTGTATTTCAAACCCTAACTTATTCAAATATAACCCACATAATGGCTACGGGTGGGTGCCGAACCGAGCCGCCGGCAGGGGGCCCGGTACCCGACCTGAACCCGATACGGTCCAATTATGTGTCATGTACATCGATTCATGCACAATGCAAAGATGCACAGGCTTCTGCATGCAACCATCTTGGATTTGATATCTTAAAATATCATGCCACATTGGGTAATCAAACACCCTCAAAACATTTGAAAACCACATTGGGTCTCTTTTGCTTTCAGAATCTAGGGTTACATCGACTCTATGCAAGAGGATTCAAACAAGGGACTAGCCTTCTACCAATGTCTAACTAGCTTTATGTGTCATTCTCAACAGATATAAATATATTCAATTTAGATCGGATATCTGACCAAATCATCCTAAAAAAACATATATAAGAAAAAAATTAATACCTAATCAAAAATTTTAATCAAATTCAAATTTAAGAAATGACATCTGATCGGATTTGAATTTAGATTTAGATTCAGATCGGATCGAATTTAGTTTTAAATAAATATCTTATATCCAATGCTCTTATATCTTAAAAAATCTGTTAAATCTATTTTAAACTTTTACTTCATATTCAGATTCGAATGTAAAAATTGGTTTAGAATTGTAAAATCGGATTTCCTATTTAGATATAACTTTTTTTTTAATTCATGTTCGAATCTAAATTCAAATATATTTTAAAATGAGCCGATATAATTAAAGGTATATCGGAACTCTGCAAATCAAGAATTGCTTATGATTTTAATCAAGTAGTGTGGCGTAATTGGTCACGTAACGGAGCAGTAGATGTGCCTGACGCCATCAACATTAACTGCCGTTGATTGGCAGTACTGTCAACGGCGAGGATTGACAGAGCGGGAGGAAAAACGTGCTTTCGGCTCGTAAATCCCTGCCAGAAGGAGGCGAAGGTGCAGCGGTGGGATGAGTGAGAGCCAAGCTTTAAATGCGTTATCAATCACTGAGAGGGGCTGAGTCTAAGCAGAAGACGACGAAGACGACGCTTCAGAGTCATATTCATTCCTGGGAAGGAGGAGGTTGCGGCACGTAAGGGAGTGAATGAAAGTGCTCACGTTCATGGCGACGGATGTCTGTGGCAGTACGTAGCAGGCTCTGAGAAAGAGGCCGAAGACGACGCTCTCTCCAGTTGCGTGGGAGGAGAATTAAGCCTCGTCACTGCGCATGCAGCAGACTTCACCTCGAAGAATTGATCATGGAAAGTAAATCCTGAAGAAGAAATTGAATGTAGTGGATGATCTCCCTCGCTTCTCTTCTGCTGCTGGCGACAGGCACTACGTACTCATTGAGTCAGGCAGTGTGTGATGACGTTAGGAAGAGATGCATGGCGCTAGGAGTCAACGATCAGCAGCTGAATTCATGTGGCCTCTCTGGTAAGTATTATTCATCCATGACTATATATATATATATACATATTATATTATATATATATATATATATATATATATATATATATATATATATATTATAATATATATATATATATATATATATATTATATATAATATGTATATATATACCGTTAACTTTTACTATCTAGTGTTACACAATCATTTAACCATCAATTTAAAGCAAATGTATGTTCAGGAAAGGAATTAAAAAATTTTCATAAGGTAGACCGAATTAAAGTATTTTAAATTTTGATTAAGTTTGAAATATCATTTTTCAAAAAATTTTTTATATAAAACAAGTAAAATTTTAAAAATTTACATGTAATTTAACTAAAATTTAGGTCGGGTCAGAGCCCAAGTGAACCCTACATTGGCTTTGTCCCTGTGTATGCTTGAAAGAAATGAGAAAGAGTGTGGACTACTACTAGATGACCAAAATATCAATCAATTTTTTTTCTTTGTTTTTTTTAACCATTTAAATGGTTCTGGTTAGATTATTAGCTAATTTTAAAAAGACATAGTCACCATTCAATTTTTCTCTTTCTTTCTCTCTCTCTCTCTCTTTCTATATATATATATATATATATATATATATATATATATATATATATATATATATATATATATATATATATATATATATATATATATATAAGAAAAGAAAAATCATATGGTACAAATTAAGTTTAAAAAAATATAGATGTGATTGTATTTTCTTATTCCTCGAATGAGACAAAAAATTTCAATTATGGAAACTCAATTTCCTCTATTAATGGATATTTCAATCGCTCGAAAATATAATAACTAGATTTCAATTTTTTTTTTCAACTAAAGTATTTGCTAACCTGTATATTATAATATGCACATATATGCACCCCAATGTGGAACAACTTTTTTAGCTTTGTCGTAGTTACTAGATCGATTATATTTATACGTAAATTCTTCAATCTGTGCCAATCATAACAAAGTCAAGTACTCGTAGTAAATAGTTTATCAAATATATTTTGAATAAAAATAAAAAGAGACTTTTATGATTGGTTTAGTTAAATAATTTGTCAATATAAGCAAAATCTATCGGTCAATTCGGACTCGTGACTTCGTCCTATGGATTTGACTCATGCATCAACTAATGTTTGAGGGAGCTGTCCAATGTGACACATATTGACCGACAGCGGACGATAATGACAGCCATTCAATCACAACCATCCAAGATATCAACTGTTTGTCAATAATCTAACAGGCTGATTGGATGGCCTTGAGATTGCCCTATGAAAAAGGCAAAAAGCACATGAAATGACCTTGTAAGGCGCTAATTGTCGTGTTTACTAACTACTTAGCAAAATTATTTTTCAAATGGAAAAATGTTCTAAAAACGGAAATTTTCATAATTATCTTTCATATTTTTTATATTTATTTATGAAAACGGTCAATCTCAAAGTCATATTTTTGTGTCTCTAACCTTTTACCTTTTCTTTGATGCATGAATGAACTTGTAGTACACACTACACTGAACCATGACAATGACCATGGGATTTGAACATCGGAATCCGCTGATGCAAGCGGTCTTAGCACCCGGTTGTGCTATGCCTTTTCAAGCAATTAGTTTCCATATTTTGAAGAAGTTATTGGGAAGTTATTTTTTTTTCATCAGATCAGCGTGATTGAGAGAAAGAAGGTCAGTCCTTAGTTTGATTTTGTAAGTTTTTAAGTCTATATGCAAGCTGACACATCATGAACTCCAGAAGTAAGAGAAGAGATATCTTAAACTTGGGTTCTTGTTTCTCACCAAAACAATGCTTCTATTAAATTGCCTGACTCAAATAAAAGACATTCAAGCTTTATATATATATATATATATATATATATATATATATATATATATATATATATATATATATATATATATATATATATATATATATATATATATATATAAACTCTTTTTATGAACAAACCATTGAAGGTCATTTGATTGTCTTTGATCTAAAATCCTTAAGATTTGGGATCTATGGATTTATGACTAATCCTCTTCATTTCATCTTATCAAACTTTTTCAACGAGAAAAAAAACAATTTATCCATACTTTCTAATGATCCTAAGAATTTTTTTTTTCTTAATAATGGCACAGTCTAAAACAGTATGAATGTTTATCATATGAAGTTTTTGGATAATATCTATATATCAAACTTTATTAATTCGAAATAAATAAAATCACGAGGCTTAGAGATATACAGTTTTATTAAAAATGTCTAAAAGAAACATCGGTTATTTTGAAATATGAACAAAAGGTAGGCCTTAAAAGAAGTGCTGAAGCGAAAACGATGACTCTGCGCCAAATTGTCCGTACCGGTTCAGAAGAATGTAAAAGAAAATCCAAAAATATTTAAGAGTCCGGAAAACAAAGTTACTCCACAGTAAAAACTCGTCAGCCCCGGTTAACAAAGGAAAAAGGAGCGGTGAAAGCAAATTCGTCATTTGTGAAAATCCTTGAGGGTAATCCTGTAATACAGTCACCGCCACCAATCACATAAAAGCCTGACGTCCTCCCCTTCCCGTCACTCTTGCACAGAACTGTCTGTCTCTCTCTCTCACGTCCACTCTGTAGCAACTAGGAGGAAGAAATCATCTCCTTTTCTCTCTCTCTGGAGCGGCAAGGAAGAGAAAGAGAGACGGAGAGAGATGCTGTCTAGAGTGAACGGGGTGGTGTGGATGGAGGAAGAAGGGGAGGACGATGACGCCGTCTCCTGGTCCAGAGACGCTGTGGAGGGCAAAGACGAGCTCACTGGCCTCCCCTCCTTCAAGTCTCTGCTCGACGAAGAGTGGTACGTACAAAGCATCGCAGCTGCCGCCGCCACCGCTACCACCACCGACCGTCACCATGAAGGCTATGGAGTCAAGGACCTTGCCGGTCTCGTCCCGTCGTCGAACCCGCACGACCACACAACCCTCCTTCATCCGGTTGATTCCTCCTCCTCCTGCTCCCCCTCGTCCGTCTTTAGCCTCGACCCATCCTTCCTCCCCCAGAAGCCTTGCCTCTCCTCCCTCCTCAACGGTGTTTGCTCCAATCCTTTCGATGCTGGGGGCGGCCTCGATCTTGACTGCGACGCCGGCTTCCTTGCCTCCTTCCAGGGGAACCCCAACCATAGTCTTGCTGCCGATGCCGGCGATCACCCAGTTCCTGTAATCTCGGGCACCGGGTTCGGCGCATTGAGCTCGCAGACCCAAATGGGCGCCTCCAATTTTAGCCCTACCGGCCATTTGGCTCGGATTCTGCCGATCTGCGAGAACCAGAACTTTGGTTCCTTGAATTTCAGTATGGATGGGGGAGTGGAGAACGGGGCTTTCATGAATCGGACCAAAATTTTGAGGCCGCTAGAGATTTTTCCGCCCGTCGGAGCTCAGCCCACCTTGTTTCAAAAAAGGGCAGCGCTTCGCCAGAATTCGGCTGTGGGAGGGGGGTTTGGTGGTGGATTGGCTGTTGTTGATGCGGGCGGGCGAGGAGGCGAGGGGCGGTTGGCAGAAGAGGAGAGGAGGATGACCAATGAGGATGAGTTTGATGACGCGAGCGTGGAAGGGTCGGCCTTGCAGTATGACTCGGATGAGGTAGCTGACAACAAGGCGGAGGAGACTGCTACGGCGGAGGCGGGCGGAGGGGGAGGATTGGGGGTGACCGCGGATATGAGGAGCGGAAGCAATTTGACTTCGGGCGTGCCGGCCGGTGGCGCCGGAGATCACAAGGGGAAGAAGAAAGGGTTGCCAGCTAAGAACCTGATGGCGGAGAGGAGGAGAAGGAAGAAGCTCAACGACAGGCTCTACATGCTCAGATCAGTGGTCCCTAAGATCAGCAAAGTTGGTCTCTCTCTCTCTCACTCTATTAAGTAATTCTCGGTTATTATGTCGTTTATATAAAAATATTATTATTTCTTTTGCCCTTTTGTGTTATTGCTTTGTTAGGATTTAATTTTGATGGTATATCTCCTTGTACCAGATTCCATTACTTTTAGTTTACGCAGTTATTCTGCCTTCACGATCAACTTGTGAAATGGTTTTCTTTCTATTGTTCTAGTCAGGTGGTGCTGACTTTCTGTGTAGTGAATGTTCCTACTTCTTTGACATAGCTGTAGCATGGTTTCTTCTTTTTCCTGTCTGTAGTTTAGTTTTGGCTATTGCGTTCGATGCTATACTCTGAACCAAAGAAAAAATCGAAAAAAATAATGATGTAATTTTTCATCCTTTCTGTAGGTATTTTAATCTTTCCCAACCATTTAGACCGGTCAAATTTGTGATATTTCTGCAGAGTAAACTTGCCTTTCTTAAACATTTACAGAGCAGTGATGTTATCTTCTGGGTGTTCTTTGTTTTCTTCTTCAATTCGTTGCACTTGCCTGTTCCTAATACTTGTGTTAAGACCTGGAAAACCATTTGAGAGCGCGCTGGAGAGAAGCCTATCACATTTCCTGGTCCATATGGATCCGCTACTCATTTCTTCTTGTTAACTTCACAGTTGGAAACAATAGTGGCTTCCTTGTTTCCCTGTTGTTTTGATTGAATGACCCCTTTATAAATGTGAGGAGAATGACGTTCAGGAAGTGCCTTGGTTTTTTTCTTTCTTTTTTTCTTTTCTTTTCCTGGTATAGAAACTGAGGTTGAGATCTCATAACGCTATGAATAAGAAACAGTGTGAGCTGTGCGGTTGTCTCGTATTGATTTGAAGTTTTAAAGTCGGTTGTGTTCCAATTAGGTTGTGGAGTAACTCATGTTTTCGACATTGTCATAATAGATGGATAGAGCTTCGATCCTTGGTGATGCTATAGAATATTTGAAGGAGCTTCTCCAAAGGATCAATGATCTTCACAATGAACTCGAGTCTACTCCTAATTCTTCTGTGGCTACTACCCCAAGTTTCCATCCACTGACACCCACACCACCAACATTGCCATGCCGCGTGAAGGAGGAGCTTTGTCCAAGCTCGCTACCCAGCCCTAACAGTCAGCCAGCAAGAGTAAGTCTTTCTCTCTCCCAGCAGCGTTATATGACATTTGTTAATTAAAAGTTCTGAACTGTAAGTTCTTGGTTGACAGGCATTTCTCTCTTTTCTATGTTTCTTGTTTTTGCTAAGAATAGGAAATTTACCACACTCTCTAGAATTACCTGAGATAAACCATGCTCTTTCCTACAGTTGACAGGCTTGTCCTCCTATCATATTTATGTATTCATTGGTTTGAACAATGAATACTGTTCTATCTTGAATGGCCATAAGTCAGGCCTTATCTTCTATGGTTTCACATTTGTCTAGTGGTAGATTAAGAAGCTTCAAATTTTATCAAATTACATGAAAGTATTGTGACACAGTCTACTAAATTAGATGAAAACAGCTGATAAATTTAGAAAATGGAAATAGTGTTCTTCTGATATTCCCTTCATATATGAGGGTGGATTCATTATCCAGTGGCAACTGGCAGCTTCTATCTTCCCTGATCTTGAAGAAACCCAAACCAGATTATGTTATTGGTGTTCACCCTGTCTTTTAGTGACTCAAAATCTATCTAAGCTACAGTTGTCTCTGCTTTCTTGACAGGCTTCTTTGGTTTTTCCTTGGCAGGTTGAAGTAAGAGTACGAGAAGGGAGGGCTGTTAACATTCACATGTTCTGCGGGAGAAGACCGGGTTTGTTGCTGTCCATTATGAGGGCATTGGATGGGCTCGGCCTTGATGTTCAACAGGCAGTCATTAGCTGTTTCAATGGCTTCGCTTTGGATGTCTTTCGTGCAGAAGTAAGTTGCCTTTCTCCAGTTTGCTGTCTTGTATTACCATTAATGGCACTAGGTTCTTTTGGTCGAAGTGTGCTGATGGGTGACGTTCTTTCAGCAATGCAAAGACGGGCCAGACGTTCTTCCGGAAGAGATCAAAGCAGTGCTTCTGCACTCTGCGGGGTTTCATGCTGCCATGTAGGAAGAAGACGCACAGAAATGGCGTATTCAATCTCTGTAAATCTGGTCGCCAACCAAGCCAGTCTGGTCGTGATGGTGCCCAAGTCTTTGTTGGGGTGGGTTGTAAAAGGGAGCATTTCTCTTTTACGTGCTTGGGGGAATTCAATCGAACGCTTTGTCATCTGCCATCTTGGCTTGAATAAAGAGTTCCTGTTTTCTGAGCTAACTTCCGCGTTTCTGACATGAATTCCACTGCTTCTCTGTTCCAAGGGCTGTTGCTACGCGTACTGATCATCTGTACCATTAAAATGTCTTGTAGTCCATCCTACAGTGTGGTGTTCTGCTGCAGCTTGATCTCTCCCACTTCAACCGATATCTCGAGAAGATGATTAGCTCCCTCTTCTTCTCTCTCTCTCAGGTGTTGTTGATACTGACACCTCTGCAAAAGATGCTACAGTCATTCAAGAGAATATTTGCAGCTTCATGTTCATATAAATATATGTAAAAATACAGTTACCAACTAAAAGTACCTCGAACAGAATCTTGCTTTACCTGGTAAAGACTAAAGAGGCTTAACATTTTCTTTTTTCTTGCTGATGGAGAGGAGGTTGGAGGACATTGATGCCCTGAAAATTTCTTATAGAGGAGAGGAGGTCATGAGCGCAGAGTGTCTTCTCTCTTATTAGACAGCCTTTGGTAGACGCTGAACAAATTTCAGTCAAAGTACAACTATTCAGGACACTGAACATGCCCTTAAGAGTTAACTAAGATGTTCAATTCGATGGTAGGAAACCAAGACGTTCAAAAGCTAAAAAATGTGGCTTTAAAAAATTGGATCCTTTTCATTCTTCGTGTTGATTATACATGTTTGCGAAACGAGTCAACCTCTATTGTAAATCTAAAAATTTAAGCTGAAGCTCATAAGCGTCGAGTTGTCTTGACTCAGACTCGACTTAATGTATACAATTATGATTTTGTTTATATTTAGTAGATTAGGGTAAACGAGCCTAATCAAAATCTTGTCATGTAATGGGTATTGCTAAACGAGCCTAAATGAGTTGAGTTGAGCTCGACCTTTTAATCGGTCTGTCGAGTCAAGCTCGAGCTGACATTACTAAACTGGACTCAAGTTGGGGCCAAGCAATCCAGAAGTCAAGTCGAACTTGAGCAGCTTGTGTTCAGTATATAACCTTCTCAATGTGTTCATTCCACCAAATCCATGGATTGAGCCCAATGGAATGCTATATTCTGTCACATTTTCTCTCTTCCTCTCTCTCATATGCCGGCCATGTGGCTCCCCATAAGAACCAACCAATTGCTCGCCCTTGATGGGTCAGCAGGCCGGCCGAGGATGGGAGCAGAGGCGGAAAGAGGTGTAGGTATAGTGTGGGCAATTGCCTACACAGACTCACAAAAATAGTTATTTTTATAATAAAATTTCATAGCTGTTTTTTAAATTATTTTTAAAAATATATCTAGGACCCGTTTCTTGAAATTTTCTTCTCCCTCTAGACGGGAGGGCGAGGAGCCGGTACTGTCTACAGCTTCTCCTTTTCTTCTGTACCGACGTGAGGCTCACAGGGCTTATAAATAAACAAATAATGTTCGTGCATCATCGAGAGTGTTGAGGTGCAGAAATAATCAAATAAATATTATCCCTATGAAAAGATTGCAGCGACGTAGCTCCAGTCACTCTTTCTCTTTTTTTTCTTTTTGAAAACTCTCTTCCATTCTTCCTCTCTAGGGTGGCGTGATTACCATCTAGGTCAAAGAAATCTTGTGATGTGGATGCCATTGCTGTGAGCATAGATGGCATGGTATGCCTCAGCAGAAGTAGCAGCAGCAGCAGTAAAGGTACGGGAGCATGGAAAGTATGCGGTTGTGCATGCAGAGACGGGGAGAGAGAAAGCAGCAGCTATCGTCATGTTACCAACGTTTCAGAACAAAAAAAAGAAAAGCCTACGATCTCTCTCTCTGCTCCCCACCTTCTCTCTGCCATTCCAAACCCCAAGAATCCCGTGCCCCCTTTCTCCACGTAGTGAAACGTTACACACTGCTCTGCTGCTACTGCTGTTTCTGCTAGCCCGTTGCTGCACCTATACTCTCTCTGTATCTCTCTCTTTCTACAGGAAGAAAGAAGGAAAGAAAGAAAGAAGGCGAAAAGAAAAAGAAACATGCTCTTTCACGTTCCTTCTTCTCTTCCCTCCTGCGGAGATTTGCTTTTCTTTCCTCCTGCTCACGTTCTTTGATTTTCCACTGTTGCCGTTCGGCGCCACTTTCATTTGGGACCGCAGCATTTACTGTACCACTCAGCGGTTGTGAAATCCGGTCAAAGATTTTGTGGAGATCCATCTCTGGCGGAGCTTGCGTCTGGGTTCCACCCCTCGCCCACCGACCGCTGGGTGTTTCTCAGTGGATTCAACAAAGTAAAGGTTAAGGTAAGCATAAAAGAAAAAAGAAAGAGTTCTTTGGGGTGACGGATTTTTCAAACATATATATATATATATATATATATATATATATATATATATATATATATATATATATTATAACTTTTATTATTATTATTTGTAGGGAGTTCCATTTTGATTGATCACGAGTTCGAAGTGCATACTTGTTTGTGTATTGGACGTAAAGTTGATTGGGACGCACTAGCACCGCCTCTTGGCCGGAAGCTTGCATGTTTGGTATGTGAAATGACTAAAAAGTCCATATTTTACAAAAGGAAAAGTGGAAAACCCCTTCTTATAAAACCAAAAAATAACCCTTATATTCGTATTGGATGTTCATTGCTTTTTCATAGGCAAAATATGTTTCACGAGAACATGTAGCTTAAGTAAACATGTAAGTATGAAGTGATTATTAATTGTTTGATCAAGTTTTTCGTTGATGGTTCACAATATATCGCCTGTCAAGTTACTTTAAAAGAAAAAAAAATTAAGTCAAATTGCTAGTTGTTATTGATGTTGTTGAAAAATCAATTCACATGATACTTTGTGAACAGAACAATTCATAAGAAGTCTGCGGAAACTTTTTACTATTTACTAAAGGCGAAGTTACCAATACATGAAATGATGAAACGGACACAGCGAATAATCCTTAGGTAAAAGCTGGAAGAAAATGTATGGCAAATATAACAATGTACACCGACACAAGTGGCTAACACAGGAATCCGTGTTCCACCATTTCACATAGGAGCACTTTTGTCTTTTACAAGTTAATAATTTTCAATTTCCATTTTGACCATTAAAGATCTGTTCTGGTTTGCCATCATGAGCATGAGTATTTTTGTCATTTACAGCTGCTAACACGCAGTCTCATGATCTGTTAATAGAAGTGGTTCCAAAAAGCAGGGTAGGAAAACCAGATGGAAGCAGGTTAGACCGGCCCAATAAGGAGTCGGATTCGAGCCGCCAGACACCCGAAATCTGAGCTTAGTCGGGCTGGCTAGTGCCTTCTTTTTGGGCTCAGGCCTGGGTTCGAGTCGGGCCAGGCAGTGGCGGAGGGAGGGGGGGGCTGGCCTAGGCCATGGCCCCACCCTGGCGAATGGAAAAAAAAAAAATTATATTAAAAAAAATAATTTTTTAATTGCACAATGTATTTTTTGGGTTTTGATTCAATTTGGTCCTACCCGGAGCTACAGGTTGGACTGTCGGCTCGCCCCGAAAGAAAATCCTGGCTCCGCCCCTGGGGCCAAGTATCGAGTACTCAGCTCGATCCTTAGGCTTAGATGGAAGGCACTTGCATCTTGTGTCCATAAGAAGGGTAGGCATGTAGATCAGGTAAGGGCCAAGGTAAGGCTCCCTTGGACCTTGGCCCTACCTCAATTTTTTTTTAAATTTACATGTAAATTTTAAAAAATTTATGTAAAATTTTTGAAAAATAATATTTCAGCCGTAGTCAAAATTTAGAAACTTTAATTTCACTCGCATCAAAAAATTCAGGCTCAACCCATAATAAAATTCATCCCCCTTTTCGTTGCATACACCACACAGGTGTGGTACATTCAGTTCAACTTATACGCTCCTCAAAAATAAAGTGGGAGTAGCGGTATTTTAAGTATTTTAAAAAAAAAATCTTTTTTTAACTTTTTACTATTTTTAAAAAGATTTGCTTTTTACGGCTAGGGGTATTTTGGTCATTATGTAGAAGAGTAGCGTGCAATTCTTGTGCACAAGAAGGTGCCTATAAGCAGTTTAGCTTCGTCTTAGATAGTTAGATCCTCCTTCTTCATAACCTGCTCTCGGGAACCAGATGCAGTAAAGGGAATGTTAGAGAGAGAAACAGTTTAGTTTCCCTGGTGAATATAGTTTTACTAACCGAACGTTAGCCATCTGCGGGCCTGCGGCAACTTCCCAAATGCGCCAGCTTGAATGTCTGTGGTGGGGACAGGAGAGAATGAGAAAGCATGACAAACATTAATGCAGAGATCTTGAATGAGTTAGATTCATGGAGAGAACGCAGCATTGAATTGGCAGTTTCAGAGGTGCTGAGTGGGGTGGCAGATGCACCCCCACCAAAAGGGAGCAAGCCCGTGCATCCCATTAAAGCGGCCAACTTCCTCCACGCCCTTCATTTGGTTTAGAGCTGAGAGCCCTTCATGGTGGGGGCGGCGGAACGGGTTTTGGGGTCTTTTTGATCTGATCAAGTACACAGAAAAATCTGTTTCAGATCTTACTCAGACCAACCAACAAAGGAGGAAAGGCCCATAAATGCAATGGAGCCACTTGCAGACGTTCATGGCCACTGGCCAGTGGCGTCCAAGATAGAGAAGTCATTTCATCATGATTCATTTCTAGAAGAGGCTTCGTGTTTCTGAATTTTTCCTGCTCTTGTTTGCAAACAGACAAATATTAGCATCTATATCACACGGGTACTTGTGATCTGTCCATATATTATTGTGTCTGTGTGCAGCGGGTATAGCAATATGGGTACGTGAATATGGCTGTATTTTAAAACATAACAATGTATATTTTTCAAACTTATTTTTTTTCCTTTAGTTTTGATTTTTTTTCTTCCTTTTGTATTTTTCCCTTCCATCAAGATTCTATATTTTCTTTAATTTTAAGAACTTTTGTGGATTATTATATATATTTATAATGTATATATTCATATCGTAGTCATAGAAAATGCATTTTTTTAGAAAAAAAAAAGTAAAAAAAATGAGATAAGTTAAATGACCGTCTAAAACTTTAAAAAATGCATTGTAAAAAAAACTTTAAAACGAAAAAATGTGTTTTTAACACTTTTTTTTTTTTGCGTTTTTTCACTTTTTTCATTTTTTTTTAGTTTTTTTAATGTCAACAGTTTTTTTTATTTGTTGCAAATTTACTTACCTTTAAATGTTTGTGTTATTAGTTTCTCAACTATTTTATTTTTTCCTCACTTTTAGTTTTTTTAATATTTTAAAAAATTTACCATATTTTTCTCATTTTTTCCCGTTTTTTTCAAGCTCGCCGTATTATAGCCGAGATAAACCTTACCGTTTAAAACTCTGAGACGTTATTTATAACTATGATTTACATATATCTTTCGTACCTCATACGCAAATTTTCTAAAATAGTCATACCATACCCGCTTTCCTAAATCCATACCTAGATGAGCTACCAGTTGAAGGATTTCAGATTATGGTTCCAGAACAAGTGATTCTTCTCTCATGAAGGTACCATTTTCGCCAATGTGATGTTTCTTTTACCCCAAGGAGCAATGTCAAAGAGCTCCCCCCCACCCACATTTAGAATGAGTGGGACACGGATCCATTCCCGAGTGAAAGCCGAAGCCCTCCTGCATGCATGCCTGGTATGGGCCTCTCAAAGAAGACGCTCTTGCGGCGTTTAGAACATCTCACAAGAAAAATCCAGAATCTGCTCCATTTTTGGGGGCAGCTTCATAACACAATAACAATTATGTTAGAAACAGCAGCTGATGGAGGAAGAAGATGGCTGAACTGAAAGTTGAAAGATGAGATTTGATACACGCCGAATAATTGAAAGCATATGCATCTGACAATGAGTCTAATAATTAACCTCTGCACTCCTTGACTGCTACATTGGACCAAGATGCAAGAGCTTTGTTGCAACTCTGCAACTGCAACTTGTCCACAGTCCCTCGATTTAGACACCATGAGTCCAGGACACCTCTTGATTCCAAAAACTGCTCTGCCCACAAACAGGCTGCAACCACTCAGAGACACCATAGATTTAGACACCATGAGTCCAGGACACCTCTTGATTCCAAAAACTGCTCTGCCCACAAACAGGCTGCAACCACTCAGAGACAGCATAGATTTAGACACCATGAGTCCAGGATACCTCTTGATTCCAAAAACTGCTCTGCCCACAAACAGGCTGCAACACTCAGAGACACCATAGATTTAGACACCATGAATCCAGGACACCTCTTGATTCCAAAAACTGCTCTGCCCACAAACAGCCTGCAACCACTCAGAGACGCCATAGATTTAGACACCATGAGTCCAGGACACCTCTTGATTCCAAAAACTGCTCTGCCCACAAACAGGCTGCAACCACTCAGAGACACCATAGATTTAGACACCATGAGTCCAGGACACCTCCTGATTCCAAAAACTGCTCTGCCCACAAACAGGCTGCAACCACTCAGAGACACCATAGATTTAGACACCATGAGTCCAGGACACCTCTTGATTCCAAAAACTGCTCTGCCCACAAACAGCCTGCAACCACTCAGAGACGCCATAGATTTAGACACCATGAGTCCAGGACACCTCTTGATTCCAAAAACTGCTCTGCCCACAAACAGCCTGCAACCACTCAGAGACACCATAGACCTGGCTTCTTGCAGAATCTGTAACAAGTGCCAGCTAGTGCGGAGCTGCTGCAAGTTACAATTTGGAAATTAAAATCCATACCTTCTAATAAACTTCACCCGATGGAACCCCCAACTGTGTCTAGACATGGAATGCTTCTCTCTCTACTTCATTCCATTTCAGCAAGAAAAATTTCTCACTTACACATGATCTCCATATTTACAGTGGCGAAGCAACATATATGCAGGCGTGGGCATTTTATTTTCACGTTGATGTTTTAAAAGGTTCGCCCATTTATATAAAGCGCTGCCCTTTGAAGTGTCAAGACTTTTTTAATTAGTATTACTCTGTTAGGGCTACAGCCCCCTCTTAGGTTTTGAAAAACAAAACTTCATATACTAAAATATTTAAAAATTCTGGTTTGGCCCCGGTATAACTTTTGTGGCCCTTTTCCCTGATAGGGCCATGATTCTTGGGTTTTGCAAAATACAATTTTTGTATATTAAAATTTTAAGTTGTTCTTGTTTGGCCCCTATAAAACTTTTGAAAAATTATAGTGGCTCATTCAAAATATTTTCAAAAATTCTATTTGGTGCTTCACTTGATTGTTCGGCTGCTACTAAAACAAAACAAAATCCTGGCTCTGACCCTGCTCCCATATGGTCCTCCGCCCCTGCTCCCATATGGTCCTCCCATTCCCCCTACCTCAAGGGTATTAGGTTGCATAGACATCAGTGATGACACTCTTAAACTCTTCATTCAGGTACCGACTTCCATCACTGTAAATTGCATAGGCCTAGTACTCATGAAAATCCAACTAAAAACATATCTATTCACATGCCCCTAACTCAACCAAAATGATACGATACCCATTAATCACTAGTTTCTATTTCCTTTTAAAAAGAAAGAACCAGTATGTTAAGTTTACTGCTTAAAGTTGCATTTAAAATTGTGGTTGGTAATGGGCACATTTTTTAGCCCAAAATTCAATGGTTAAAAAAAGTCAAAAGAGATGTAAAACTCACAGTCCCCACAATTATTTTTGGTACAAAAGTGTTATTTTTGTTCTTATATCAGGGTGAGTGGTTCGTTCCACCTCTTCAAAGAGAGGCCCTTTCCTTCTCATTGTGCCTCATACCCCAAAAGTTCACATATCATGTTCGGAACCCTACCGAACCGATCCAAAGGAAGAATACACTAAGATGTGACAGTAACCACAGGTATAGTAACCTATACCTCTTGTGAGTGGACTGCCTTGCTGCCCAATGCACTATCCCCCACAGGCAGCATTGCATTTTATTTTTTCTCAACAATCTTCATATTATAATAATTAATAAGGGAAATGTTAAAAACATACACCCCACAATCAACAACAATCTAAAGCATACATGCAAGTCTTTTTATGGGCAATTAGAAGCATTCATAAGGTTATTTGTGAACATTTACTCGTTACACTTGCATCAATAAAAATTACCATTCGTAATATGAAAAAAAATGCCAAACTTTATTAGCAAACCTAAGCTTTAATCGAATACCTCTCTAACACCAATAAGGAAATATCACACAATTAATCATGTACATAACCCGTCCTTTTCGCACCAAAGATAAATCTAAGAATGCTAATACAGAACCAATAATTAGCCTTTTAACAGTATTTTCATGCTGTTAACATAATTCATCCATGCTAGTAATAGTTTAAGTTTAATGAGAAAATAATTTTTTATCAGCACTGCAATTATTAGTTTGGGAAAGCTATGTACTAAATTGTCACATAAAACGCGTCTTAATTAAAAAACAAGTTAAATACATTAAAAACAAGTCAATCGTATAAAATGGTAATTAAACCGTCTTTTTAAAAAAATGTTATATTCACATTTTTTAACGTTTTTTAATTTTTAAGATTTATTAAATGTTTTAAATTTTTTTAAAATTTGATTAGATTTTTCAGAGAAATTCCTTGCAATATAATACCAGTATAAGATATATGTGACAATGTTACTAATAAAAAAAATTATAGTTATTTAACAAGTTTTTATGCAAGTAAACGTAATGGCTATTCTAAAATCATGTATAAATAAAATGTCGGCCTGATATAAAATTTGTAGCAACAAGTAAAAGATTTGGGCTTCGTTCCCCACCTGCGCAGGAGGGGTAACAAAGGCTGGTAGAATTAAGCGATACAAGAAGAGCGTGTTAGACTGCCGTAAATTGGTTCGGATGCAGAAGAAAAATGAGAATGCGGTGAGCGTGGATCGAACACGCGACCTTCAGATCTTCAGTCTGACGCTCTCCCAACTGAGCTATCCCCGCGTGATATTGCCTCAATTCAGTTGCTTCATACCCCTTCGGTTGCACATCACAAGTTCGGAATCCACAGGAGACGAGGGAAGAGAATAAATTGTTTGTAATAACCAAAGCAAGTTATAGCATACACAAGGATCTGGAGAACGGCTGCAGATCAAACCTTGAGAAAAACAAGGGTTTCCTGATACACAAGCTCATTTCATGGCAGATCTTACTTACCTCATCGAATCATCTGTGTAGAGGAAGACGTGATCGAACAAAAGCACAAAGGTGCGGATCTCCATTGGCCCTAACTCCACGATCAACTGGACGGGATCCACAGGACGACCTCTCAGAACAGTTTCAGGAAGAGGTGCACCTTCTACTTTCCAAACCAGACGTTTCTTTTCCATGGTTGCCCTTTCTTGGTTTGCAGAAAGGTTCATTTCTGTTATCTTGTTAATCTGCAAAACACAAGAGTTCCATTTCCTTAGGAATCAGGACACGCACGCACACACTTACAGGGCTAGCAGAGTGCCACTAACTCATGAGAATTAGAAACTGGGAATTTGTCGTATAAAAGAGAGACAAACTATTACATGTCGTAGAATATGGGCAAGTCATGAGAATCAGAAGCTTCGAATTTGTAACTCTATGGAGCCAAACTACTAGTTGTGATTTTATTTTAGTGTAACAAAATGTAAGTTATCCAGTCAGGTTTCCATGCTTGCAGCGCTTCTCATATTTTTTTAGTTCTTGAACGTAACAAGCTGCAACATCAGAACATGCATTGGACAACTATTAGCTGCCATCCACATCTTTGAAAAGTTACTTTGCACATGGCAGGTTGGAAACTGATTACGAGTTAATTGATCCGATACTGATAATAATATTATATCTACACAACCATAAGTTGATCGTTCAAGTTTCCATGCAGGTAGAAAAAATTTACCTTCCTACCCTCAAACAGCTTCTTCAGGTCCACAGATGCCATTGTTGAGAGGTCCTTATCCTCCCCCATCTGACAAGCCAGAACATGAGAGTGAGGATAATCTATTCAATGTGTGAAATTCTGAGATTTGACCAATATGAGTTAATAACTTAATATCAAATGAAAGAAGATTTAAAATTATTGAGTATCACAAAAATCTTCTAAGGTAAGTACAGGGGTGTTTTAAAATTTAAACAATTTGAGTGGATTTGAGAGGAGAAACTATGTCACAGGCTCCATCTTGATTCCTGTTGCATATCCCCTTTTATGTAATGGATATTGGAAGGTTAAAGTGGCTGTATGCCTGTATTCTCCCACATCCGTGTGAATTGAGAAGGATGAATTCCATGTGAAGACTTCGTCTGTGGGGTATCAATGCTAAAAGTATGCATAAGAACTTAGAAGGATAAAAGCCAATAGCGGTGTAGGTCAAATACAAATGGAAAGCCTGCATCATTTAGCAGTATGAATGGCTTACTATAATGATGCCTTTCATGAATTTTTCCCACATAAAAAACAACAGCAATGGAATCAAGTTGTGGACCATTGACTTGGTAGGAATTCTCTAGTTTCATTTTTCTTAAAGGAATACACATTTGATTTCTTCTTCTCATCAGAAAAACTACCTAGAATCTTGAAACTGGGATAGTTCAAGCATATCTCCCCAACAAGTTGGTAACGCTGCTGATTAAAAGACCAACAAAAGGGAAACACAAAGTGCCTGACCATTGGAGTTACAAGCATACAAAAAAACTTACAAAGTCTGACAAATATTTTCACCACTTTGTGACCATGTCTGCAGAAATAAGCTACCTGACGAGAATACATGAAGCTGAATGGAGAAAATAAAGATTGAAAATGAGACCTCATATAAATGTGCCAACCGGAGAAGTGTGCTTCCATCTTTGAGCTCCTGAACACAAGCATGAGACTAGAAAGCTCAAAAGCTGCTTTTAAGCCAAGGAAATATATGCGTGAGATGATAATAATTTGCATGTATACAATAGGTCTGCAATCAACAAAATGCCTGAGTCTTTATCTTCTTCATCAAACATTGTATTTTCGCAATCCATGGACAAACAGCAGTTACATCTGTTATATGCACTACGCAGACTTGCAGATGACGACTCTTTTACATTTTCATTATACGGGTCTAAAGGTATGCTGTAAGCTTTTGAAACAATATGTGCTAGAGACCAGGTGTCTATGATGCCAAGTCCTCCAATCCATGAATCTCATGTTTTATGAATCTGAGGTCTACAACAATTGCACGCACCTTGTGGCTCTACAAAGATTGAAGACTGAGAATCTTGAGATTATAAATGGAGAAAATGGCAGTCACTAAGCAAACATCTTGAGAATATGAAACCATAGAACTATCTATTATATAATTGTGAAAATGCGACCTAATGCAGTTTTCCCAGGGTTTAAATGTGCTTTTGATATGCTGGAAGCAGCTGCACTCCACTTACGAAGTAGCATTCAAGCTTGTGATCACCACTTAAGAGCCTAAAGAGCTCAATGCAGCACAGATAAAACAACCAAAACAAGTTCATCACACTTCAGGGAAAAGATCCCACACCTCATTACTCAACCTAAGATGCAATGTTAAAATAATAAATATAATTCATAAATAAAATGCCAGAAAAAGGCATCAGTTACAAAAGGGATCCAACCCCCAATAGAAACAAGATGAGAATCAAATGCTGAGCTAGCTCCAAATGGCTAGCGTTCAATCATTTTAGAATTACTGAGACCCCTCTAAAAAGAGATTAGAAGTTAGAAGTACATATAAACCCTATATGTAGTAAGTATTTACTTTACATATATACTTGCACATGTGTGTGTGTGTGTGTGTGTGTGAAATGACCAGGACTGGTCATGATCTTTATTGATCCTATAAATCATATCCAATATTAGCATTTCCTACTCTTTTGCAAAAATCTAACTGTATGGATGTAACCTTCATACCCAAAATAATATGAGTCCAGTAAGATTTAAGAACTAATGGCCAGAATCTTTTAGCTGACACAGTTCATCTTACAAGTGCAAAGAAAAATGTTCTTTACTTCACTTACGCTTTTAGACATGAAAGTCAGATCTTAATTTTTAATTTTCTAAAAAAATGGAAATATGTGACTCATTGTATCTTCCCATTGGTCCCCCATTGGTCCGCACATTCCCGACATATATATATATGGACACAAAGATACAAAATACCATCCATTCTACATATCATTTAACAAAGATAACACAAGAATTGCAGGAGAATGCTACATGTCTATTGAACATCTTTCAACATGTCTGTTGCCCTTCCAACTGTTATCTCTAACTTCTAGTATTTTTCAAAGAATGACATTACTGAAATGCAAGCCAATCACATACCTGAAGTGTGATAACTGCCACATTATCAGGCAGGCTGTAAGATGTACTTGTCTTTGAAAAGGTTCGTATAAGTGGACTACCCATCTCAACTTTATCCTGCAAATCAAGGACCATTAATGCTCCTGCATCTCTCTGAACTGCATTGTCACAAATAACGGTGTTTTCCCAAAAAAAAAGGAAAAATAAAATTAAAAAGCTGAAAATTGTGACTTTGACAAAAAAAATTGCCAAAATGAAAATGTAGACACTTTTCACATTTTTCAGAAAAATGTTTTAACATACTTTAAATTTACTACTTTGAAATTTTTATTGATGTTTTTCTAAGAATATTAGTAGAAAACCCAAATGTTCATTATCTCAATTCTCATCTCTTATTCTTTTATATGTTTGATTTTTTTTTATTTCCCGAGTTTTTCTCAAGAAAAACAAACTTTTGAAATAATACCTGAGGAAAACCTTGCCGATAAAAATATGTTAACTATATTTATCACAAGGCTGTGACGTACCAATAAGTTCAGTGAAAACCAAATACAAACCATACCTGCTCCGCAAATGCCAAAAGAAGCGGTGAATATATCTCTTGTCCAGCAGAACGGCGCCACTTGGCACCTCCACCTAATGGATCTATCCTGATATAGAACTTTCCTTGAATCTGTTTATGATTATCACAGGGTTTTCAACATAAAAATAAGGGAAAATGGAACTTTATAAGACGAAAATTATGTGATATAACTATCAAAACAAAACATGTGATACAATGGGAAAACGGAAGGATAAATAACAGGAAAACCAGTTCCAAAAGGGACAGATAGAGAATAATTGGAGAGGCATTATCGATGACAGTGTTACATGAGGCCACGGGAGAAGGAAAGGTAGAGAGAGAGAGAGACATTGAGAGAAGTCATACATACTATTCCATTAACCCTAATATCTAATTAAAAGAGATTAGGGGGCAGCAATAAAAAAATACCATACAGGCCTTCAAGAAATATAAAGGATAACAAACAAGACATATGGAATTTCTTAAAATTCCATAAAGCTGCCTAACCCATCAATATTCTAACACTCCCCCTCAAGCAGGAGCATAGATGTCAATCATGCTCAGCTTGTCACAACCTCCCGAAAACTCACCAATAGGTAGTGTTCTCTGATGAAACATGTACTATAGATATAAATCCTTCTTTCACCAAATCCCTAATGAAGTGACAATCAACCTCAATATACTTTGTCCTCTCGTGGAACACAGAATTGTTAGCTATGTATGTGTCAGCATTGTTATCAAATACATCTTCATTGAAAGTGTGACAGAGATCCCCAAATTTGTAAGAATAGACTGAACCCAAGTCATTTCTGCAGCAGTTTGGGCCATAGCACTACATTCAGATTCAGCACTAGACCTAGCCACCATATTCTGCTTTTTGTTTCTCTAGGATATAAGATTGCCTCCCACAAAGATGCAGAATCTTGTAGTAGACTTTCTATCTTCTACTAAGCCGGCATAGTCGGCACCACTGAAAGCTTCAACTTTAGAAGTTGAAGCCTTCAATAGTTTACCGGGAGATGACTTTAAATACCTGAGAACCATCATAGCTGCTTCCCAATGTACCAACCTTGGTTTCTCCATAAATTAGTTCAGTCGTCCCACTGCAAAACTTATGACTGGACGAGTGATGGTGACATATAACAGTATCTCAATGAGGGATCTATATGACCGTGAGTCTAGAACTTCATATTGATCTTCATGTAGGTGTAGACGAGGATTCGTAGGCAGATTAGCAGCTTTTGCTCCAAGCATCCCGATCTCCTGTAAGGCTGTAACAAGTCCAGCACATACTTCCTTTGAGATACAATCATCCCTTTATTACTTCTGGCAACCTCAATGCCCAGAAAGTATCTCAAGTAACCAAGATCTTTTGTTAAAAAGTATTGTTGAAGAAACTTCTTTGTAGCATAGATATCCTGTTCATTATAAGAATGATATCATCCACATACACAACTAGAATAACCATACATGCATTCAAAGAATCAAACTGAACTTACTTCACTTAAGTCATTTACTTAAACTTGCAACTTAGTTCAAGCCTGCTAAATTTCAACTTTTCTTGTTTAAGCACTCAATAAAATACGTGTAATCTAATTATGCAACACTAAATCTGTGTAATCAATTGCCCACCCAGCTTCATCTTAACACTAGATACGGCCATGGTTATCTAACCAAAACTGGCTCGTAGTGATCCACTAGTAATCATGGCTGATTAAGGCTAGCTGGGTCCCACGGCCTAGCCCAGACCACTGTCAAGTTTCACGATACAGCAAACCGATGCGCAGTTCGACATGGATTTCGACGTAGCCTGGACAATTAGGTAGCACGAACACTAATGGCACAATTCGTTTGTTGCTCGTATGCACTACACGCAAACGAGGGGGTTCAAAGTTTCTAATGAAAATTCAACAGCATCTCGACTTCTAATTTTCTAGATTTTGATCCATCAGAATCGTGAAGAATAACTGCAAAGTGCAGCCTAAGAGAAGCAATTAAAATTTCTATGGTAAACAATTTAAAATTTTACATGTAATCGGAAAAATCACAATAACTTTCATTATACCTAATATTTTAGCAAAGTATCCGCTCCAGGTGATTACAACATGTGAGATGAAGGATTCAACAAAAGTTTCATTGTCCACAGACACTTTCTCTCTTTACCCTCTTTTTCCCTCTCCTCTCTCTCTACTTTCTCTCTTGTAGAAACTCAAACCACGAAGAGGAAGAAGAGAAGAGAAACACACGATGTACGTGGAAAAACCTCAACGAGGAAAAAAACCACGGGAAGCTCTACCTAGGTGCACAACCGCAACCCTAGGAGAGAGAAAATATATTTCACTTAAACACCAATTACAACATAAGTGAGATTATAAGGAGGGAGAGGAGCGCAGCCGCCTAGGGTACCGAGCCCTGCCTCGGTACCCGCGCCCCAAGAGTCGGGTCCAGATCTGGACCCGGTTCCCTATAACATAACGTATTCTAACACTCCCCCTCAAGCTTGGCATACATATCAAACATGCCAAGCTTGCTAACATTCTTTTCGAATGAAGAAATACATAGCCCTTTAGTCAACACATCTGCGACCTGGTCTTCAGACTTCATATATGGCAGAATTAACTCCTTGGAGTCGATGCGT
>JAANDH010000220.1:47758-199506 GCA_011799765.1 Nymphaea thermarum | reverse complement strand
GCAACCACTTGGGATCATTTTTCGCATCATCCACCGTCCTGGGAATCACAGCTTGGGATAAGGATGTGATAAAACACTTGTAATCAGGACTGAGCTTAGCATAAGAAACAAATTTTTGAATAGGGTGAGAAGTACATGACCTGGTGCCTTTGCGCAGTGCAATGGGGAGATCTTCAGTAGATGGACTTGGGTCATCCAGAGAGATCGCAGGATTGGGATTGGTTCTATCCTCTTCAACAACATCTTCCACTATAGCTTTCTCCTTTCTGACATACACCTGGCCAAACAAATGATCCCTGGCATCGGCCGTAACCCCTTCCATCTGACTAACCATCTCATTCTCACCTCTGACAATGGCTTCCATCTGACTATCCTTCTCATTACTGACCGTGGCACTGACACTGGGACTAACCTTGTAGTCCAAAAACTCCATAAACTGAATCAGTGCACCATGCCCAGTCTGCATCAGAGTATCCTTCAATATTAAGTTGGCCTTGCTGAGTATACAACAGTCCTTTCCCTGAGTCATTCTTTAGATACCCCAACACTCTTTCTGCACTCTTCCAGTGACAATCAGTAGGAGCATGCATAAATTGACTCAACACATTCACAGCATACGTGATATCGGGGCGAGTTAGAGTAAGGTAGATAAGCTTACCAACAAGCCTCTGATATCGACCTTTTCCTTCCTCATCCAGAATATTGCCAGTTTTGATGCTAATACTCGTAAATTGTTTCTGATGCCAAGAAGTTGTATGTTACAGATATAGTGACACCCAAACGACTCATCCTGTTATACGCCTCTGCCAAATCCAGGGATAACACTCCCAGTGAGCATCTAAGCCTTAGCCACTGAATATTTTGGAGAGAGACCTGCCAATAACTTTGAAACCACACTTCGCTTATAATGACACTTATAACACCACTTACATGGAGGCTAAGGGATTTGAGTTGCTCAAAAGTAGCCTTGACAACTACAAAATATTAGGGCGAACTCATATCACACTGTTGAAGTTTGTATAATTCTACATCCACCTGGAATACCTTACTCATATTCCAAACAATAGAAGAGTCCACACTATTCATTATCCAAGGCATAACTATGTTGTTATCCTCTTTCCAAGAAGCATACTTTCTAAGTTTCTAGTCTTGATGAGAGGTTCATCTTCCTCAAGTAAATATTTTTTTCGATGTCCAGTGACCAACATCATGAACCTACATTGTTGAAGGTGTATCGTAATGTGTATCAGTCGGGCTGACCTATACAATGTATCGTTACGTAGCGCAGCGTATCGTAATTAATTTTTTAATTCATAAAAATTTTAAAAAATAGAAAAAATTGGTAAAATCAGGAAAAAAGAAAGAAAATTTCAAAACAAATGTGTTATATATAAAAAAACTCATCACATCATTCATAAGCCATAATATATGTTAACAACATATTTATAAATAAGAAATAAGAAATTCATAATAACATAATAAGCGTCCATCACAACTTTAAAGTTTAAACTTTAAAGTGTTTTACATTACATTACAAGTTCACAACATATGATATGGCATGATTATCATCAATTAAGGTCTCATCATCCCCACAGGGCCATGAGCAAACCTTCTTCTCCACGAGCGAGTTCTCCCCTAAATCAACGATTTATCACATAAATAGGGAAAAACTAGTAAAACTTTCCCTTTTCACAATTTTTAGACATGTTTAGAAAGCGGAAGAGAGAGGTTTCTTTGTAGAAAAAAAACATAGAAGATCATTTTATCCTTGTATCGTATGATATGGGGGTGTATCGGATGTATCATACAATATAGCCCCTGTATCGCACGATACGGGTGATACGCCTACGATACACAAGCGTATCTTGTGCATAGGTGTATTGTATAGGTTTCTCAAACCTATACGATACGTAGCGCATCATATGGGCCCATATCGTGCAATACAGATAACACTGTCATGAACGACCTCGACCAGATTTCATAGTTAAGACCATTAAACTTAATTGCAGAACCATAAGAAAATGGATTGCCACAAATTTTAAACTCATTAAAAGAATCAAGTTTGGGATTTTCAGCCATCATAAATCTGTCCACAAGAATTCAGCTAAAAAGAATATATGTAGTAGAATAAATCTGATCAGAAATGAACCATCGACTATCACCATATGGCAGAAAAAAAAGAATCTGTAGACAGTCAACACACAGCAGATGTAAAATAAAGGATGGGAAAACTCTTCATGGCAGAGTCAACTTCTGCCGAGTCACAAACAAAGAACTCTTCTACCAAGCAGCCACCACAGATTGACACGAAAACGGTTGGACGTCAAAATACTAGGATGCCAACGAACTGAAAACTGATATACAATTTTGCAACGTTGCAACAGACTTGAGTAATCAACACCAACTAGCATGCAGGTATAAGGAATTTTGG
The DNA here is from genome assembly GCA_011799765.1 of Nymphaea thermarum. Taxonomy (NCBI): domain Eukaryota; kingdom Viridiplantae; phylum Streptophyta; class Magnoliopsida; order Nymphaeales; family Nymphaeaceae; genus Nymphaea; species Nymphaea thermarum. The sequence continues at coordinate 197,075 of JAANDH010000220.1, read as the reverse complement.
TCCAACAGCAGGGTACTTAAAAAAACTCATACCAGACCTGAACGACAGCATCATTAACATACCAGACCAATATATATCTTTGCTTCTCTGTGCAAACCTGTAAACCACAACCTCAACACAAACGTAAACCAGCTGCTGACCTGCTTGGCGTCAATTCTGAACCATACTTCCCGAGTGATGTATTTAGACGTCTATGCAACTTGAAGACCAATTAACTACATTGCATCCACGTCAACTTCAACGAGGCATCGATCTAGGGTTTTGATTTTTTGTTGAGAAAAACTTAGATCAAGCCCAAACAAGCAGGACCCAACTGTTTTACTCAAAACAGTAAGTAGAAGAGAAGAAGAGGAAGAAGATGGTTATGAAAAAGGAGTGAAGATGGAGATGGAGAAGAATAGACATCAGTCCTAAGAAGGAACACGCTCTGGCACCATGTTACATGAGGCCAAGAGAGGAGAAGATGTAGAGAGAGAGTGAGACGGTGAGAGAAATCGTACTATTTCATTAACCCTAATCTTTGATTAAAAGAGATTATGAGAGCGGCAATAAGAAAACAACATACAGGTCTTCAAGAAATATAAACAAACAAGGACATGGAATTTCTTAAAATTCCATAAAGCTACCTAACCCATCAACTAATATTCTGACAGACAGAAATAACCCAACGAAGCAGGAATGAAAGATGCGGCTAACTTTAGTGACATGAACTACTGAAGCTTGTTGAGCTGCTTAGTAACTGCAGATTCTTCTTCCACAAGAACAGATTTCAGACAGATTATCCACAAGACAAACTATCCATCATTTAAAACTCAAACTCTTTTACAGACCTGACATCTTGTTATATAGCATAGTCTGCAAAATTCAAAGGGTCAGGGTTTGTACTACTTTTAGTTATTGACTAATATCCCAGCTCCATATTTCAAAATTGAGAGTCAACCCCTGGAGGCTAACGCAAACAAAAAATAGGTGCCAAGATATCAATGTTGCATATAATGCTTCAATGCAAGCTCCTATTTATCATAATGCATCAAAATCTGTATAACTAAGGGGGCGTTTGATACGCCGGAAATCCACTGTAGCAGTGGAAAAAAAATTCAAACTTTTAAAATCTTTCCGGTTTATCAAACGCGGAAAAGAAAAATCGACTGTTACAGTTGATTTCGGAAACATGTTTCCACCCAAAGGGGTGGAAATATGTTTCCGGAGAAATATTTTTGCCCGTTAGGGCACACCTCGCTTCTCCTTGCTTTCTCCTCCCGCAGCTCTTTCTCGCCCGCAGCCGCACCATCCTCGCTTTCTCCTCTCGCAGCGTCTTCCTCTCGCCTGTTCGCCCTCTCGCCCGCTCGCCCGCAGTCCTCTCGCCTGTTCGCCCGCTCGCCCGCAGTCCTCTCGCAGCGTTTTCCGGTGGCAGTCTCTCGCCCGCAGCCGCACCATCCTCACTTTCTCCTCTCGCAGTGTTCGCCCTCTCGCCCGCAGTCCTCTCGCAGCGTTTTCCGGTAGCCTCCCACGACATACTACTCCGGCAACTCATCCGACCTGCTTCTCAAACTCTCTACCATATCAGCGGCTGCGTCTCAGGTAAGAAATCACTCAGCCGCCTTGCTCTTCGTATGCCCTTTGATTTTGTTTTGCTATTGAGAATGGTTCCGAAGATGTGGTCCCTCAGCCGTATGCTCTTCGTATGCCCTTTGATTTTGTTTGAGCAATCGCTCAGCCGTCTTGCTTAGCCCTTTGATTTAGGCGTTTAATTAGCCCCTTTTGATTGCTTTGTGTATTTCAATTCGGGGGTTCTGTTTGTCATGCGTGGATTGCAAACTTTCAATTTGGGAATCAAGGGTTCATTTTCTGTCAATCATGTGCAGAAATGGTGTTCTTCATTACCTATGTCACACGGATACGCCATATTGGACCGAGTACCGGTGTCGACACGCCGACACGGGGATACCAACATGGGGATACGGCTGGATACGTTTTGGATCGGGTCTGGGTCAGACCCGATCCAAACCACTTTTATAACCCGTTTTTTTTTTAAACCTCGTTTTCTTTTTATGCATTACCCTCTACCTTCGACCGACGTTTACCCTCGACGACTTCCGCGGCAGCAGAGCACAGTTCGGCAATGGCTGGTGATGGCGACGACCTCCGGCGATCGACGGCGACATCCAGTGGCGTCCGGCGGCAGCCGGCGACAGACAGGTAAGTATTTTTTCTGTTCTTTTCGATATCTGAAGTTAGGTTTCAACTTTCATTTGGGGATTTTTTAGATTGGGTATTTCTTGTCGATTTGGGGATGCTTTGGTTTGAACATTGGACGATTAAGAATGATATTCTTCAATGCTATGTGAGATTCTATCCTTTTTTTGTTTGATTTTGGGATTTGGGGATTTTGCCGATTTGGGTGTTGATGATGCGGTGAAGAATGATGAATATGTGATAGACTGATAGTATGATGCTAGACAATGATGAATGCGTGATTGTGTGTGATGATGATTTGGGGATTTTCACTATTAGGTTATTATTATCATCCCTGTGTTTGGAACTTCTTTTACTGCTACGGACCATGATAATTGATAACATGCCTTCCTCAAAACATTCTTAAGCCCGAAAAGTTCTTCAAAATTGATAGCCTCTTCGTATGCCAGAGAACTAAAACTTGGTAAAGAACACTATAGCTCTGGTGCTACAAATGTGTCCTATACAGAATCTAGGAAGGCACAAACTAATTATGTTAGAGATAGCTATGGAAATGATAACATTATCGTTAAACAGATGCAGTGTACAACACCACCACTGCATCTTGGTAAATGATAACATCTAGCGATAATGTGTGATTGTGTGTGTGTGTTGATGACTTATCAGTTATGAGATTGATTATGACTTATGAGTTTATGAGATTGTAAGAGTGAATTATTAATTTCATGTTTTTTTATTATCATTTTTAATTTCCTTGAAATTTAATATTCGCCGTATCCGCGTATCCTAAAATTTTGAAACTTGCCGTATCCCCGTACCCGTACCCACAGGATACCCGTACCCGTATCCGTGTGACATAGTTCATTACTGTGACCTTTTTGGGCAGCTATCTTAAACCTAGGGATTGTCTGATACATAATGTGGCTTACCTTTGGACATGGCTTTAGAAACAATTCGGACTATTCAGTCACAGAAGTATGACGCAAAGGTGAAACATTAGCAGTTTTGTTTGCGTGAATTGTCTGTCTAATTCATGATTTAGTTTTGATTACCAGAGTTTCTCATCAATTTTGCCTGCACATAGATTTGTGGACTGCGAGTGCACTTTTAATCCATTTTTTATAGCAATTCCTCCTCAACAGCTTTTCCATAACATTTGATGTGTAAAGAGTTGCAGTTTCCAAATTCAACAGCTGATGCCTTTTTCACTTAGCAGTTTACTTATTTCACTTAGTTGTTTCCAAATTCATGCATTTAGTTTTGACTTCCATTTAGAGATTTTCCTGGGAAAGTTTCTGATAGTTTCTTTACTCATTTCGTAACAAATTGTTTTGTTTACGAGACGAATCTGTAAATATGTATATCTGGATTTATGGTTGAAAGACCAAGATAACTCTGTTCTTTATTGGTTGATTATGGGAAGGCTACTGATTTCCCTGTTCATTTGTCATAAGAAGTAGGACATGATTATGTATGTTTTTATTAGTAGCAAAAAGCCTTTGGGCAATGCTTGGTGAACATCATAAGAACCAAGCGCAGTACCAATGACGAATTCAAGCAACCACATCTAAATTGAACTTTATGTGCACATTATGTGCATCCCTTTTCTGAATTGGTGCATCTAGTTACTGATGTTTGATCGAAAATGATGTTGTTGCAGGGATATGGCTATTCTCTTGGCTACCTTTGGTTGAACAGTGAGATTGTTAGGGACGCACTTCACATTTGAAAGGTATAACTGCCTCACCCTGGACGAAGATGTGTAATTTTGATTTCCTTCTCAAATGCAGTTGCATAAAATGAGCACAGTTAGGATTTCAGAAGGTTTAAGTTTATGAGTTCTCACAATCCTATAATATGCTTTCGTAGAATTTCAAATGTGAATTTGCTCATTGTTCTTAATATGTGCTCAAATCTAGTAGTTTATGAGTTCTCACAATCCTACAATATCTAATTTTTGTAAATCTGGAAAAATGTTTCCTTGTTATCAAACTCAGAAATATAGAATTGGAAATATATTTCCAACAAATCAAACACACACCAAAATTGAAATCGGAAAGATTTTTCCCATTCCACTTTTTCATTTCCTATATTTCCAGAAATATATTTCCAGAAATATATTTCCGGTGTATCAAACGCCCCCTAATTGAAAGTTAGAACTTGGAACTGACCTATCCACGTACAGTAGATTCACACTCCCTAGGAAATTACAACTGTTCATCTAAGCATCAAGTTAAAGCAGACAGAGAGAGAGAAAAGCATAAGACATGCATACCGTTAATCCTTCGCATTCTCCAGGAACACAAATGACTTCATTCAGTGACTCTGCAACACCTCTCGAATCATCATGAAGCAATCTCCTACAAAGGCATCAGAGCAATCAGTTGGACAGGATACATGTTGAATGTCAATATGAGATGCTGACAAAGCTTCGATAGAATTGATACAGCATAATGCAATGAAAAAGGAACCTGTGAAGCATCAGCTCCATTTGTCCATCTGCTACACTAGCTCCACCAACTGCTCGGTCAACCAGCACCGACAACTCAAAATTCCTATCCACCATATACATTCCAAGATTGATCTGTAGAAATCAGTGTAAGAAACATTAACAAGATACCAAAGACAGTAAAGAGGAAATTTTCAGTTTTTTTTCTTTTTGATGAATTCATTATTGCCTAATTGTCAGCACACAAGGGCACAAGGATGTAAATTTTTGCCTGCACAATTCAATTAGGATAACTACAAATCTGATTAGAAGCACCATACTGTCTGCAAAGTTGTCAACAGCCAGGGGGGAAAACGACCCAGAAAGAGCAGGTAACATGAATAGTTGAATATGCTGGAAATGGAATTAAGTTGGCTATCAAAGAGACCTATGCTGAGCCTGAACCTTTCTTTGTACTAAATTATCCAAAAACATTGTAAATTATTCAGTCCCAAATCTAAATTCAAAAGCAGCCCTCCACACACTTTGCAATTTGCTTACCAGGATTAGATTCACACAGGTACATGTGAAAGGCCCAAGTACCCATATCAGTATGTGGGCACGGCAACCTATGTCACATATGTGCATGGGTGCTGGCACGGGATGCAGGCTGCAGCAAGTTCCAGAAAAACTTGGGTGTTGTGTCACCGGGGTGCGTTGTAATTGAACCCGCACCCGCGTCGCGTCGCGGATTCGGGTGCGGATTCGTTTGTGGTGCGGATCCAAACCGCACCTATTGGATCTCGATTGCGGGTCGAAACCAGATCCAAAATCAAATCCAAAAATACACCTGTTGGATCTGGTTGCGGGTCGAAACCAGATCCATATCCAAAATCGAATTGTTAACAAGCCGCTCGATTATTCTCACCCGACGTGTTTCATTCAATGCATTAATAAATACATTATATAGTTCCTTTTTTCTTTCAAAAAAACCAATACAGGACTAAACTCTAAAGAATGGTGGAGATGTGCATTTGATCTTTTCAAATTCACTTCACGTGGTCTATGATCAATGGTGCTTAGGCTTTCACAAGAGAACTCTCGTGCCCTAGCAACCAAACCACTTATCGACTCAGGTCGCCGGGACGATGGGTTGTGACGATGGGCTACAACCCGCCGGAGTACAAGGACGGGTGGCGCGCCACCGTAAAATTTTAATAATAATAATGATAAAATATCTTCAATAATAATAATAATAGTACAAGGACGGGTGACGTGACGTGTTATCCAATTTTTACGAAAAATTAATAATAATAATAATAATAATAATAATAATAATAAAATATCTTCAACGCACCGCCGCACCTAATTTTTTTGAGATGTGCCGTACCGGCACCCGCACCCCCCACTCAGGTGACATAGCTTGGGTGTGTACATTATATTAGGGCTGCACACGAGCCGAGTCGAGCTCGAGCTTGCCCAGCTCGAGCTCGACTCGACTGAACGAGCTCGACTGGAACTCGAGTCGAGCTGCCTAACACAAGCTCGAGCTCGACTCGATTAACAAAGTCGAGCTCGAGCTCGACTCGGTTAACTCGATTAACTCGAGTACACAAAACTTCTTGCTCGATTAAGATTCAGGCATAGAGAGAGAGAGAGGCGCAGAGGACCTGGAAGGTGTAGATCGTGCATGTGGACGAGGGGTGGTAGTCAGAGGATACTGGAGGAATGCAGTGGTGGTTAGACGGCTCCAATGTTGCTGCGATAGAAGAGAAGACGCCTTCAGATGGATCTTGCATGTTGGGGAAAATGAAACCCCTAAAAAAATCAGTCGGAGAGAGACAGCCGTTTCATCACCTGCAAGATGTTGGGGAAAATGAAAGCCCTAAAAAAATCAGTCAGAGCAGAGAAGAAGATCCCTCCAAATTGAACGATGTTAAAAATCCCAACTCAGTATGCTATTGCTAGGGTTCCGACGATCTCCAACATACCCAAATCAAAATCGAAAGTTAACTACCTTTTAAAACCAGAAGAGAAGAAGGATCGGACATCAGGAAGAGGAAAAGCATCCACGCCCAGAACCCAACTGCGCTTGCAGCTTACCACGAGAGAGAGAGAGAGAGTTACCTCAAGGGAGTAGAAGACGTGAATGTGAAGGCAATAGGAAGAGAGAGGGAGGGAGAGAGGCGGTACCACACTACTTCTAGGGCGTGGCCCTGCAACGCAGGCGGAACTCGGCAGGCCGGACGGTGGAGATGGTGTGTGGCGGACCGGCGGAGTCGCGGAGAGGAGCGCTGAGAGGAGAGGACTGAGGAGGTCTGAGGATAGTGGAGTCGACGGAAGAGAGAGACTCGAAAGGGGAAAGGAAAAAAAAGATGAACCGGTTTTGGTAAGTTTGTATCGGTTTTCAAGATTTAACTCATTTTATAAAAACGAGTCGAGTCGAGTATAAACGAGTCGAGTTCTTAAAACTCGAACTCGACTCGTTTACTCATTCGAGTTTCATTGTAAGCTCGAACTCGACTCGTTTATAAACGAGTTGAGCTCAAGCCGAGTTTAACCGGGCGAGTTCTGAGTCAAGCCCGAGCTGGCTCGACTCGTTGTGCAGCCCTACATTGTATGCACACACATACATACAAATATTATATAGGAAAACTGAAATATGATGGCTGCTGGATGGTAAATATTCAAAAAGTTGTGGCTAAATGCAACATAACCCGCCACTAGAAACACCATTGTTGTACCATAATCTAATGCTTCTGTTGCATGATATTTTTAATGAAGGTTTTTAAATATTTTTTTATCCAGCAACACCCAGTAGCCAGCTGATTCCTTACGATACATACACCTAAAGGTCACGTACCTACCAATTTCTCTCTCTCTCTCTCACTCTCTCTCTCTCTCTCTCTCTCTCTCTCTCTCTCTCTCTCTCTATATATATATATATATATATATATATATATACACTACAGTCACAAAAAACATGTTTTTTTCAAAAAAACACGATAAATTAAAGTGCTGTTTAAAACTTTTAAAAAACACGTTTTTTTGAAAAAAAAAAGTTAAAAACGAACAAAATGCATTTTTAACTCAGTTTTTCACTTTTTCATTTTTTTTAATGCCAAACTTTTTTTTTCATTTTTCTATTTTTTATTTGTTGCAAATATACTTATCTTTTGATGTTTGTGTTATTAGTTTCTCACTTATTTTATTTTTCCCCTATTTTTAGTTTTTTTTTTTAAATGACCATATTTTTCTCTTTTTTTCCCATTTTTTTCAAGCTCGTTGTATTATACCCAAGAAAAACCTCGCCATTTAAAACTCCAAGATGTTATTTGTGACTATGATATATATATATATATATATATATATATATATATATATATATATATACATCAGTCAAATAAATATGAATAATTACCAACACAAACAATGAAATGTGAAAGATTTAATCTGCACACACATGCAAGAAATATTCACGATATGTTGTTTTATACATTACAAGAAATGAATATTAATTAAACTGCAAACATATGTAGTAAATAAAGCAACGACAACTATGAATTCACAAATAGAAACCAAGAACAAGACAGAAACCAGAAAAAACAAAGCAACAAGATAGAAACTAGAAAATAAGACGACGTGACTCAGTCGACCAAGAATGACGAGATCGGAGACCAGCAGAGGGAGCTTAGGCGTAAATAATAGATGGGTTCAACCGAACCCTAAAACCCCCCTACAAAGGAATTTTGGAGGCAAAGGACAAAAATGAGCACAACAAGATTGACCGCACCTAACTCGCCTTTGACTTAAATTGGGTGTGCATCAACTGTTGGACATCTTTGGGTAGGTGTGGCTAATTGTGCCTGACATGTGTTGACCACGTCAGGTGGCATGTCGGAGCCACACCAGCACGTGCATCCATGCAAGCATGAAGCGTCCTTGTGACATAGATAGCAACACAGGTATGAGGGTATGGCTGGGTACAGCTGTATTTTAAAACTTAAAAATTTATGTTTTCAAACTTTTTTTTTGCTTCAATTTTGATTTTTCTTCTTCTGTTTTATTTCCCTTCCATCTACCTTCTTAATTTTCCTCATGTTTTTGCTTTAATTTTGATTTTTTTGGATTCTTAAATTTGTTTATATATATATATATATATAATGTACATATATTATATATACATCATGTTGCACCCAATACCTCTAATTCTCAAAAATGGCATGCCCATATCCGCCCTGTCACACCAGTACCACACCCCCACCAGCACCCATGTGACATGTATGTGAACAACTTGAAGTATGCTTTAAAAGAAGAGCCTCTAACTCAGTCATGGGAGAGGCACAAAAAAGGTTTCTACATTCATTTATCTGCTCTTCTATGCCTTTTCCATGTAACCACTAGTCATATATCCAAACCAAATTTCATGATCTAGTTAAGAGTGATAAAAACAGTACAATGATATTCACTGGAAAGACAGTACAATGATAAAGGTCCCAGAATATTTAATTTTTGTAAAGACCAACCCAGTTCACAAGCCAATTTCCTTAGGCACTCATGCATTATGGTGTCCATTTTTTATAACACGTCATTGTATAGCTAATAAAATTTAGCACAAAAAGCTGGGCTATCAATACCCTAGTGAAGTAATTAACGAATAAAATGGTGTAGTGCAACATACTGGATAGTAATTTCCAGCAATGGGTTGGTTCACCTCCAGATCCCAGTCTGCTCTATAATCTCGAATCTGCACATTGAATTCCCCTGAAAATTACTCAACAGATCTACAAAAATAGGGTCGAATTTTCTAGCTCTTTTTCCCAGTGCATGAGTTGCTCAAAAAAAAAGTTTGTAATGGAAATGGTTCGGGCAACATTATTACAGTAGTCACTGGAAAATGCAGCTTCACAATCTCATAAAGTGGATATGACCTAAAACCAGCTTGATAACTTCATAGAATGGAGCAAGAATGTGGCTGGACAGTCTTAGTCAGTGGAAAATGCAGTTATATTATACATCGACAAGAAAGTGTTCAGGTTGACCAGCATGAAGGCCACCAGGCCAGTTATTCCAACAGTTACTTAATTACTAACATAATAAGGTAGTATAACTATGGTGGCAGATTTTGGAGATTTGCTAACCAAATCAAGTGGTTTTGAACCTTACTTGGATAAAATATTGTTGGTATATCCAGCCCAGCCTCTGGAAACGTTAGCAGTCCAATCCCATACTAAAAGTCATGTTTAGTTTGCCACTCCAAATATGTTTATAGCAATTTGTACAGATTATGAATTTATGATGCATTTGTTTTTAGTTACTTGAATCTCATTCTAGATGAATAAGTCCTGTAAAGAAGAATTCAAGAAGTGCTTAATTTTGACTAAAAAATGAATACATGAATGATGAATCATATTAATCAGGCAGCATTCATAAATTTGTTGCTTTGTCCCCATTCACCAAATGTATATAGGCTTCCACTACTGCTTTATGTTGAAAGCTTAACAAACTCAAGTTCAAGGAGAAAATTTACTAAAAGGGAAAAGAACAGACCCTTTTGATAAAATCACGACCATTAGAATCAGTGTAGAATGTCTTATTGGTCATCATACTAGCGGTAAGCTGAGTAGCAATTTCTTTGCCAACTTGATCATCGACCGGCACAGGACCAATCTGCAGAAAAATAAAAAACACAAGCAGAACTGTTCAATTCTAAGTATAGAAGAAATATCTGTATCGTGTGGGAAATTTCTACTAGATGATGCACATGATATTTAAAAGGACACTTACAATGAATTCAACTTCTGCATGTTCCTTTCCCTTGTATATCCTGGTTATCTGAAAGGATACAAGATACATCGGAATAAGAAAAATCAGGATCATGAATTTCCTACTTGCCACTGGGAAAATACGGCTTTTGTAATAATAGTAACAACAAGACTTGACATGTTAAAGAATTTGATAGGTGCAGATAATAATTAAATTAAACATGCAAAGCACCTGGCTTATCCATGTATTGAATTCTTGATGCACTTCCTCCACTATGGGCCCACGAACAACAGTTAATTGAATCTGGTGGATATGTAATTCAATATTTATCATCAAAGCAGAAAAAATTCAATTATGTGTCTATTTTACAACGGAAGTACCCGTCCAGCAGTTCCTGTAGGTATTGTGCCATTTGGTCGAAATATATATGCACCAGATGCCTAACAACAAAAACAGAAGAAACATGATATTTGACTTCCAGGGCCAAAACATGTAAAGACAGCAATAAAAATTTCAGGTCTCATCATGGAAAACATTTGTTCTTCAACACAAACTCAGATACCTGAGGATCACTTTCACTTCCATTATAACTTCTATATACAGTGTATGATTGTTGCACTAACATATCCACCTGGAAAAGAAAAGAAAAAAAAAATGTTATCTGACTCCCTTACTCACCACTCAAATATTCATTATTTAAATTTCCAAATCAAAGTACTGACTAGCAACTACCACTAGGAGAGAATGCATGCCTTTCAATTACAACACATAACAATGTAAAAAACTGAACGAAGCAAAAGCATGCACAATGCCCAATAAGACAACAAGATGCACGATCATTACAAGAGTAAAATTGGAAAAGATGTATAACAATCAGATGGTCGGTCCCAGGGGCATAGGTTTCATTTTCCCTTTCCTTGTGATTTATATTGTAGCAAATATCCAATGTATATGGTGTTTGCAGCATTATTTGTAGAATCAGCATACTGAAATATCCCCATTCCCCAGTGTATGTTCTTGTGTTAATCTCAAAGGTACCAAATGGACACCGTTTCAGTAAAATACAGAAACAGGGAAAATCACATTAAAAATAAAAAGAAAATAGATGTTCAGCATACCGTGTTTTTTTTATTTAAGATTCTGGACAGTTTGCCATCTGCGGAATAAATGAACCTCAAATTCCCTTGCCCTACTTCAATAGTGTCTGCATCTTCTTGAACAAATACACTCGAAAAATTTGACATACCCCCTGCATATGAAAAAGAAGAAAGAGAGGAATGCTTGTGAACATAAACTGTGGACAACCTTTAACCTTTTTATATATGGCCAACCTGAGGCAAGCTCAGCCTTTCAAGGTGGATATAGAAACTTAAGAAATTAGCCTTCAAGTTAGCTCGTACAAGCTTGAGTTAGCTCGTACAAGCTTGACCTGAGCCAGATCCATAGAGAAAAAGACTTATTTTTTTGTTACACAAGGGAAGACGGAAGATTGCACCCAGACTATCCCTTGTGAAACCAATACCTGCTGAGTGTTGTGAATACATCTTTGTTGCTTCCTCTTAATGTCATAACTCATAAGATTGCCTACAAGATGCACATGCATATTTTCCATATATTTAACAAACTTAAAGCTAACCCATCTTCTACCAGAACTTATGCAAATGCAAGGTTAAAACTTAGATCATACAAGTCAACCCAAATTTTTGCTAGTTACAAATGAAGAGGTGAAACCCAGACTTGTCCTTCCCTTACACGTAAGCTTCTTGCAATGCCTACAGTGAACTTTTAACACAGGCATCTCATGCTGACGATTGTATACCTTCATGTTTGGATTGACCGCCCACATCTTCTACTGTATAGGTGTTGAAACCAAGGGGTGGCACAGACACTGTAAACGCAAGCCAAAATCTTGGTGCATTGCTTGAGGATACACCTGCATGTGCTCTAGCATAAAAATTTCTTATGCGAATAGAAGGACTTGATAGAGGCCAAATCTGTGATTCAATTTCTTTTCCATCAGAATCCCGAACAACAACTGAGTTACTGCTAACCTGAAAATTGCAAATCAACAAAAGTCACAAAATGGTATCAGCAACATTTAACGTACTAAAAGAAAACACATGTCAGCCACACACTTAAGTAAACAATTTTATCAGGTAGACATCTATGAAACATGTTAGCAAGAAGATAAACAAGTGGATAAAAAAAAAAAATCATCTCCTCAACGCCAAAAGCAGGACAAAATGCCTGCTTGTATAATATTCCCCATAGACAAATAGGGGATCATGAAATAAATAAATAAAGAGAAATATATACTGTAAAATGGAAAGGAGATGCCGACAAAGACAAAGGGATAATGACTATCCCTTCAAATGATGCCTCAATAATATAGGATATCAAGAAAGGAAATGCCAGTGAAAAATAAAACGAAAATGCATTTAGAAAATAGTGATGTCCACATGCTTATAGACTGGATAGAGACTTCAGCAGAAAATGGATGGCTGAATAAATACACAGAACTCAGGTGGAATCATATAATTTGTTTCCAAGAAAATTATCCAATCAAGGTTCAAGTTTTTATTCAAAGTAAGGCTGACAAATGACCAGGTACAAATCAAGAGCCGATCCAGACTCCCTCAATGATAATATTATCAGATATACAAATAAATTTATTGACTGGAAGGAAATCGTTCAAATCTTAGTCAGATCTGATGGTGCCGACCAGATCACACAGCACATAAACATGACAGAGATAATGATAACATAACAGATTTACTGAAAACATTATGAATTTTTTTTGGAGCATTTGGATATGGTCCCAAAAAATGTGACATTTCGAAATATTTTTTAAAAATATCATGTTTATATTGAGCTCAATTCAATAGAAAATTGCTAATAGTCAATCCATTTTTATGCATAGTCTCACATCCGTTTGAAAAATTATTCACAGTCTAAGACTCCAAAATATATCTCTGAAAGAGTTACTTATTGTTTAGTAATATATTATGTCTTCACTGACTGATGATATTTTCCAGAATAACAGATCTAATTCATCAATCAATTTGTCCTACAGAAGGTTCAAATGAGGTTTTTGGTATCTTCTTTCACACCAGGCTTTGTTTTATCAAACACCCCAACTCGTTAACCACTTAGACATACTGCCTTGAAGATAAGCATGAGAGTTATGGTAATATCATTAACAGCTGTATCATATCTGAAAATAAGCACCTCCGTTTGTAAAATAAGCACATTGCGCTTTGTATAACACCTTGTATGTTGTCTACCTTAGTTCATATCCAAATCTAGTTTCATTTTTTCACCAGAACAGAATAGTTAATCCAGAAACCAATTATTCCATCTACAGATTAATCTAAGCTATGCCAGGTTCGTACATCTGAAGATTACTAGAATCTGACTTGTTAAGCAGTAAGCACTTGTGCCAAAACAAGAAAATGAAACACAGTACACATCCTTTATGTTATTGAAATTCAAGTTACAAGAGTTGTATTGACAGAATATCTAAGAAGGATACTTAACAGGGATCTGAACTATATCTACTCGCTTCCATCCAAGAGAGTTGTACACAATAAGTACCTACATCAAAGAAGTAGATAAAATGTTACTAATTTGGGAAGTCATTTTCCTTCATTTTGGTGGTGAAACAAAACAGCCAGTACTCACCAATCTCTTGTTCAGATGTAAATTGGCCTCTGATGGAGGACAATAACTTATGTTCAAGAGTGGGCACTGCAAAAGATAACCACCAAAAAGAAGTCAAAGATATACTGGCATGGTGGTACCATCTAAACTACAGTCACAAACCATAGTCCACATCAATGGAGCAAAAATTACACCCTCAAAATGATAACCTGATAACAGGCTTAGTGCCTACCATAATTCAAATTGGTAGATACATGTATTCACATCATAGAACATAATTCAACCGACCACAAAAATAAGTGAATTGATTAGAATTTGAAAAGCCATTAACCTACAGATAAGGAGAAACGTGTTCATAGTTTTTCCACTTTTTTCTGACTATGTGTTATGCAGACCTCCCTTAACTCTGCCCAGCAGAATAGGTAGAGGCAAAAAAAGACTAAACGTGCAAAATTAGGTAAAACCTTCCCAACCCTGCTTGGGAGTAACTTCATTAACTTCTTGATTGGTACCCAAACACTCGTAATTACAGAATATATAAGAGAACTCAAGATATGGGTTGATCCACAAGGGGATCCGATGAGGAGGTCTTATTAGTACAAAGAGGAACCTGAAATAAAGGAGACTTACATATGCAGACCACCACAATACTCCAGAAATAAGGTTAGAAAAGTTATTAACCTGTTCAAATTTTGTACTAACATTTCTGCAACTGGCATTTAATTTTCCCTCTGCCAAGCAAGCAAGCACCTCACTTACCAATTGTTCAGCCTGCATGAAAGCAACTTAACTGAATACTAGGAACTCTGTAGTTTTAACATAAGATATATAATAAGCACCACAACATTGTGACAGCCTCCACACCTCTGTGTAACCAATTGCCAAGCGTTTAGCATAATCATCAGCCACATGCTGCTTTTCAGTACCAGTAACTCCATCATGATGCTGAGCGATAGCCAAGGCATCAGCCAAAGCATCCGTGTTAGGCCCTGAATCACTTCTTCCTTTGAGAAACTCAAGTTGCCTAGCTGCCTGGTCAGTGAAAAATAGTAAAATTATATATTCAAACCATTTTTGCAATGCAAAGCACATATCAAACTAAAACCAAAAGACTTACCAAGTAGTAGCCACTTAGAGTTCTTACATAACGCTTGAAGGCTGGCCTGCTTGTGAAGTACCCAGTCCAATATGCATTGGCACGGTCTGCATATCTGGAGAATTATAAGTTTGTTGTCAATCAACTTTATCAAGCTCAGAGAGGGACAGAGAGAAAGAGAGAGCAAACTTCTCTTAACAAGCCAATAATTTTTTAGACTACTCACGGGAAGAAGTCATCAGTCTTAAGTGGCCATGATTCATTCGCAGCATGCTTTGCATCAGTGTAAATGGATGGGGTTGAATATAGGGCATTGACACGTCCATCCTATCAGCAAAACAATAAATATCTATGTAAAGGAAAAGATCATTGGAGAAAACAAGCTGAACCAAAAACCAAAACAGATGAATTTCAGTTAAAAGTTTAGATTGTGCTGCTTTGCAAAAGCTTTGTCATTTCCTTCTATGATTTATTAATATAATTATTGAACATAATGACTCTTCATAATCATAATGACTGAAATTCCACATTCTATCAAATTAGTTTTGATCAGTAAAAAGTAATCTACAACTTGTCACATCAACAGCCCCTATAAGGCTAGTATCAAAAGCAACACAAATGCACTTGTACAACCCTCATTAGTGTAGTTAAAATGTGATGCAAAGAAGCATAATATCAAGCCCACTGTGCTACACATATTCAAAATGAAATAGGCACTTCAAATGATGGAAACCAAGGCCATTAGCACATCAGCGTATGCTGCATGAAATTTTTCCAGTTCCTACATGTGCACTATTCCCCACAGGAAAGTTCATCTTTGAGAAAGGCAGATACCTTGTTTACATAATGAATGAGTTTATCCATCTGCCTGAACCAAGTACGTGCATATTGATACTTGAAGTCTGTTCCCATGGTCCACATGATATGATTTGTACGAGTTACATTCGCCTGAAAGAAAGAAAAGGCATGAAAAGCTAAAACATCTGAGTTACTATAACATGCGAAAAAAGAGAACAGTGTTACAGCATCATCAAAATCTGGAAGCAAACTACAGAAATTTTCTTTATATTTGCTTAGAAAATAATTAGTTCTACAAGCTAAAACTATAAGACAATTAATTATTTATTGCTTACATTGGCAGTTGGAGGATCAGCCTTGTCATATATCAATTGAAACTAGCTGCATGATATTACTTTTGGCAGGTGACAACACACAAAAATGTCTGGTGCTACTACTCCTATGGTGCTGCTAGGGCACAAATATCTGGTTGTAAATTATCTCTAATCGAATATCTTGTCATTGATCTTTTCAGTAGCCCCTGAATATGAAGTGCAAACAATTACAACCACGTATCCTCCAAACTTAGATACCATGAGCAGGAATCCCATTCTTTTCCATCTAATCGAATTAAGGAGATATCAACAGTTAAGAGTTAAGACAAAACCAGAAAATATCAAAAGATATTTACCAGCTCTATGTCTCACATTCCCTTTGGCTGTGAAAGTGAAAATTGCCAACAAGGTAACACCAACGAAAAAGATCTATTGCGGCAAAGCTTTTTTTTTAGTTCAGCTGCTCCATGAAAAGAACAACCAGCATTCATTCCAACTTTTTAGGAAAAAATACAGAACAAATTTAAGAAAATTGTGAGGTAGCTACTTATCAAGTTTTGTTTTTTAGTTCCAGTTCATCAAGAAGTCCATGATTTGCCATATCACAGACTTTGAGAGACGGTGATTTGGCAAACTTATGGGTTTTGAGTCTTTTGACTAGGATTGAGTCAAATTCAATTGGACATGGAGAGGGATAATTTTTGTGCAGGTGATATACATATAAATCCAACAAGGGAAGTTTTCAAAAGTTAACCTCATAATGCATTCAACAGTGGCTATGAAGCAATGGATTTTTAGAAAACCCAGTGGATCATCCTCATGGAGGAGGTGAGGGTATCCAACTATGAGAGCAGAAATGCAAATAAAGGTCCTTAGAAATAGGCATGTTCACTTTACTTGTGAAATTGCTGCACTGACGAAGTCATCCACTCGCTCTTGGACATTAT
Organism: Nymphaea thermarum; assembly: GCA_011799765.1. Lineage (NCBI taxonomy): Eukaryota > Viridiplantae > Streptophyta > Magnoliopsida > Nymphaeales > Nymphaeaceae > Nymphaea > Nymphaea thermarum. The sequence goes on along the minus strand of JAANDH010000220.1, from coordinate 179,870 downwards.
AATCATACAGCAAAACATCATCCTGAAAAATGAAAAAGAAGCATGACAAACTGTATTTAATTTTTTTCAAAAGCAGACATGGTTACGAACCTGAACAAGTGGAGAGTCGTCATTGACTTCAAAATAGAAACCCCTTGGCGGTTCATAATTTCCATTAGGAAAAGCACCAGCAAAAATCTGGAAGAAGAATTTTCAAGCTTACTAATGTCAGCACTTGAGAAGTTGATCCTCATGGCAGGAAAATGTGTCTCACAGTTCAAATCATTCCGCATCAAGAATACATACACCATAGGGAACACTTACTTGCGAGGATGACCCAAGAGTCCTAGAGCCTTGCCACACAAACTCCAGATTTTTGTCATCCTTTCTCTTTTGTCGATCTTGATAATCAATCCGAGCAAAGAAAAATGAATCAAATCCAACCTGAAAGGGTTCACAAAAGGTACAAAACTGAACCAGTTTCCCATTTACCGTGCAAAATAACATATTCTAGTGTATCTAGCTAATGTAGCATGACCACTGAAGCAAGAGTTCTAGACAGTTTATGTTCAGAAAACTGTAGCCTTGTGCAGTGTCAAGGAGTATTGTTTCATACATTGATACCTTAGCCTCTAGAAGTGTGAACACAGCACCAGTATCTAGTATTACAGATTTCAAATTTCATGCAGAACTAGCGAAGACTCGTAAACCAAAATGGCCACTTGACTATATATATAGTCAGATATGAGAATAACGATTTGCACCGCATGCACCAAGCAAAAACCTTTGAGGGCCCATGTACTTGAAAGCGCATGTCAGTTCCAATGTAATTTCTATGTCAAGCGATACATAATCAGAATCAAAATGGAGTGTTCTTGTGACATAGCCTCCTCACCAGGTGAAAAAAGATCAAGAAAAAACAAGACCAAAGCCAAATTAAAGTGGCAACGTTTCGACTCAAAGGAAAAAAAAGTACAAAAAGTAGCAGCAGAAAACTCACTTCTGCACTAAGCAAATAAGCTTGTACCGCTGAGTGTCCAAATGGATCAATCTGCCAACCAATTCTAGGTGTCTTGCCAAACTCTTCCTTTATAAACCGATGACCTAGAGTCGTCTGATCAATCATATCGATGTAATGGGGCGCAGCTTCGTCATGCATACACATACCACCATTTCTACAATGTCAAAAGGCAAGTGGGTCCATTAATTCCAGAACCACCACCCATAGTTAATTGAGAACATGACTACAACAGACTGGAAAAATCAGATTATTCGTACATAAATTCAAGCTGTCCGGAGTCAACTAGTTCTTTCACAATTTTCTGCACCATAGGGCTCTGGTTTCTCCACCATCGCTGAAAAAATGCCTGCGTTGCTCAAATAAGTCAGTTTCAAGCAATGCATGTTGCCCGGCCTCGAACGCCTATCCGCTTTAATGTTTAGCTAAACACCTAAACAGAAGCAACAAAAGTATCCCAAACGAGGGTGAACAGGAGACAAATACGGGGAAATTCCATTGCCTGCTCTACATAGATGAACTTCCGATTCTTATCAGCTAGCAAAGCAGAGATAACTGAGTCCAGGACGTTCTGTACGCATGCTCCCTGCACCCCCGTAGGGCAGAAACAAAACCAGAAATGCCAAACACCGAATTAGTTGAGAGAAAGAGAGAGACGCAGACAAAGGCAGAAAGAGAGGGACAGACCTGAATGGAATTGTTGGAGCCGACGTAGTACTGGTCGACGGTCTTTAGCCACCCGACGTCGTCGTGGGTGTGCGCCACCAGATGCACGTTAATTTTCCCTTCCACGATCCCCTGCGACGTGTTGTACGCGATGTACGCTCCCTCCCCGGACCCCAACGCCGACACCAACGCCAAGGCCACCAGCATCGTCACCTCCATCACCAAACTTCCGCGCCTCAACATCATCACTCCGCCGCACCACTCCCCTGCCTCTCACGCAGACCGATCACAAGCGCACAAAGACGGAATCACGAAGCCATAGTCACCCCAACATCCCGACAGAAAAACCCAATGGAGATTCGGCGGAATCCCACTCCATTCCTCCACCTACCTATTCGACAGCGATCTCTCGGATAATCGCAACTCGAATTCCGAGCAACGGAATTCAGATGTCTCCGAGAGAGCAGACTGTGCAAGTGTCAGCTAAGCAAGAAAGTTGGGGAAAGTCGTATCCATTTATTATTTTTGAATTTAATAGTTTATCCATTGTTGATAAGAACCGAGAAGGAGAAAGTGACCGGAAACGCCCCACTTATATGTGGGGTAAATTATAGAAATGAGAGCCAATTTATTGGTTATTTCACGAGGCTGCTAATCCCGGCTATATCGATCCAACACCTTTTTTGCTTTTCCCTGCTGCGGAGAAAAAAAAAAAAAAACTTTTGAAATCACTCGTGTTCTTTCTTCTCGACGAACTTGTCAAAAAGGCTAGAAGCTACGGCTAATGTATGCAACTTAAATTTTTTATGTCAATTTTCCACATTTTAACGTGAAGTTCTTATAATTAGGACTATAAATTGACCCAACAACTCGATTCAAGCTACGGTTAAACCAAGCTTGCTCAACTCGAGCTCGACTCGATTATACTACATTGAGCTCAAGCTCAAGCTCGACTCTCTTAACTCGTTTATATCTTAACTTGTTTTTTTAAACTTGTTTATATCAACTCATTTACAACACCAAAGCAAAATTTGTTACCACTAGTAAAAAAAAAACCTTATTGTTGGTTTTCCTGCGATACAAACTGGGTTATGATTGTCATGTGGTTCAGAGATATTATTTTAAGTATTGTAAGTTAAATGAGCAAACATTTAAAATTTTCCTCTTGATCACAAAGTTGCACATCAATATGAACAAATTATATGGTACAAACATGAAAACAAGGGGGGGGGGGGGGGTTCAACACAAAAAATGGGAACAAGATTGGGGAACATTTTAACAAGCAAATTATTTCAACAATCAAACTAATGTTACGAGAGAGGGAAAATGGTGACAAAGAGAGAGAAAGGCTGAGGCATACCAGGGGCAGCAAAGTACATTGGTTTTGTACCTGCAAAAAGAGAAAGAGGCAATGGCTGAGAGTTTGTGTATGAGAGGGATGTAATAGGCATATATACTAGTAGGCAGCAGTCCGACAAAGACCTGGAAGTAGTAGGGAACTCAGATAGTGGTTGGACTGATGGTCATGGCTTGTGTGGCGGTGTGTTGTGGGGGGGGGAGGAGTCGAACAAAACACAAGAACGAAAATGTTAAAAATAAGAACCAAACAGTAAACAAAAACATTTAGCCTAAATAGGTTAATCAGTTTTGGTGGCTCAGTGAACCAGTTTATGTAATTAGATAAAACTATTTGAAGTAGTCAAGCCGAGTTCTTACAACTTGAACTCAACTCGTTCAATGTTTAGAGTATAAATTTAAGCTCGAGCTTGACTCATTTATAAACAAGTCAAGCTCGATTCGAGTTTTTTCGAGCGAGTTTGAGTCTAGCCCGAGTTGGATAGACTCATTGTGCAGCCCTACAATCACTTAATCAGCTATCACATTTAATTTTATTATTTATTCACACAGCACTGCTTAATATTAACTCCACGTCAAGGTTTGAATACAGAAACTGTACTTTGTTGTATAAGCTGGTGATATTGGTGCCTAATTTCAGCCTTAGCTTTCAAATAAATGGCTTCAAAAACCGAACATAGAGAAGAAACTTTTAAACGAAAAGGAAAAGCCACGAGCCAGTTCATCGTAATACTTCAAAATATTGGCGCTTATCGTAAATAACCGTGAAGTGCGGCGGTGCTTCTGTTCATTCCTGTTTATTAAACAAACTAAACTTCAATCCCACGCCACGCCTTTCACCTAATGAGGTCAAAAAAGTAAAATCGCACAGCCATATATTGCGTTCAGACGTCCCCCGGGCCCCGACAAAGCGACGCTGTAAAGCAGAAAAAAAGCGGCTCCTTCATAATGCCAATGACGTGGCCCAAAGCTGCCGTTGTGCCTTTTTTTTACCGAAGCTCGACGAAGTCAGACGGATACCTGACTTTTCTTTTCCCGCGCTCCAGCGGTCCAACCACCTGCCTTCCCGCTGAACTAGGAAACTACTCCATGACGATTTGTTCAATTTATATATCAAGCCCAAGATCTACGAAAGTGTTACAACTTAACCTCTTTAATGCACATGTGCTTTCGAGTGTTTAACAGTTTGAATAAATCATTCCATTCTTGAGTTTCGATCCAACCTCAAAAAAAACGAAGAACCAAGCAACTATTTTACACAATCTTCAACCCAAACCTTTTTTTTTCTTTCTATTTTACAAACTTATAATTGTATCTCCTGTGCCCCATTTATTAGGGCCGACTATTTTAAAGTGGAATTTTAATGGACTTAGAATGACGTATTTGAATAAAATCCGTGGCAACTCCATTAGGTTAATATCAATATTTGTAGTAGTGCATCCAGACTTAGGGGTGGGCATCGAGCCCCAGCCCAATAGACGGCTCGACGGGTTCGATCGGGTTCATTAATCTTTAAAATTATTTTTATTATTAATAATATATATTTTATTGTTAAAATTATGTTTATATTAATAAATAATATTTTATATTCTTAAAAATGGTTATTAATTATAATCAGGTCAAGCCTGACCGAGCTCGGGTTTTTGGTATCAAGCCTAGGACTTGATGTGAACTTGAAGTGTGCCTCTTATCTTTAGGAGGACACGTGCCTTTTCTCTTTAATAGGATACATGCGATGACATGTTATGTAATGTTTATGTTCAAAAGAATTTATTTCATAAACCACTTGAGTATTTTTTATAATCAATTGTATCCCATGAATATAAGGGGTTGGGTGAAGCTTCCGTCTTTTTTAAGGTGGTGGGAAATCTACTCAATCACATCATACTCTAATGACTGAGTTAAACATCGAATTAATGTGATTTGAATGACCTAGAAGAGCACAACCAAACACATTTTTGGAATATTCAGTACGAGGGAATACCAAATAAGTGAATATGATGCCTAACTAACAACAGATATATAGAATATTTGACTTATTTGCTTATTTCACGTCTTAAATGAGTTTCAACAATGCAAACTGTTGTCATCTACATCTGCTTAAGGACTATGGATACGATAGCACTTGTGCCACCCATCCAAGCTAAAGGTCACCTGACTCTTCTATTTTATTGTCGCACCTGAGTCGCATCGAGTCGAGTGCGCACCGAACATGGGTGCAGTTTTGACTCACACCCAAGTCCAGTTAAAATGTCATATTACTAAATTATTTATATATTATATGTTGTTTTGATATTTTTCCATGCATTACAATTATGTAAGTATGTTATATGCATTAATAACTAAATTGTAATAATAATATATATATGTTTATTCTGTTATATATAAGCATTACAATTATTTAAGTATTTTATATGCATTAATAACTAAATTGTAATAATAATATATATATATGCTTATTATGTTATATATATAATAAATTAAATAATAATAATAATAATAAAATACTTTCATCGCACCATCGTACTTAAATTTTTTGAGATATATCGCTCCAACACCGACACCCGCACCCGCATTATGGTGACATAGCATCCAAGGCATTCATGATAATATTAACAATGAACCCTAAAGGCAAAAACACTTAAAAGGTGATTGTTACATGCTAATGTGAAAAGGAAACAAAAGCACGACTACTACAATTAATAAAAAGAATTTACAAAAAGTATATTGTTTTTTTTAGGAGGGACTCATCCCTTAGGGCCCGTTTGATGCACATGAAGAATTTAACGCGGTAAATTTATCATGGTAAATTTTTTTGAAAAAATTTACAGGATGAAATTTCTCCCTCTTTCAAAAACGGGCCCTGTTTGATGCACATGAAGAATTTAACGCGGTAAATTTTAACCCTGTTTGATGCACAGGAAGAATTTAACGTGGTAAAGTTAACCCTGTTTGATGCAGAGAAAGAATTTAACATGGTAAATGATGTTTTTTTGTGTCTTCTCCTCCCCACGTCTTTTTTAAGCAAGTACATAACAATTTAATCGTTGTGAATCAGGAAACAACTATAGCTCACCATCTCACAGTTCAATAACGCAGAACCATTGTTCATGTTTATGCAGAAAAAATAGTAAGCCTCCAAAGAGGAAAGCAGAGACAGGGCAGCAAATCAAACGCCCAAATCTGGGACGACCTCTGCCTAATTTTGGGTTTACACCATATAAGGACAAGTTCAGAACAAGCATTCTTCATTCAATCCACAGTTAAACTTGAAAAAGGAACACAACATGAAAAATCCGACAGAAGCTTGCATAAAAAAGCCGAAAAATATAATCCACAAAAGTACATGTCCACAACAGTTAAATGAGTACGAAACCACAAAATGGTGTGTTTTCTACTATCAAAATAAAAAAGTAAGTTTAATGAGTACATATCCAACAAAGAAAACATGTAATCACAAAACAAGTAATCCAACATTTGCGGCTGCACTTCCGTTCTTCAAACTTCGTCTTTTGTGAATTCAACACCGAATCTTTCTATCATCAATTTTTCAATAGCTGTGTATGCTTTGGGCTTCAAACCGCCACCGGATTTCATGCCAGGTATGCATGACTACTCTACAAGAAGGTGGACTAAGTAATCCATTTGTAGATCAGTCCACGTAAGATTTTTCCTTGAAGGACCGCTGTCTTCCATGGTAACGTTTTGTATAATTATGTTTTATAGTAACAGTTTTAACAATCAAGCATGACGAACAGTTGTACAAGAAACACACATAAAGGAGCATCAGAAACCAAAAAAAAAAAACATAACATAGTACATGCAAGAATTGTTAACAAGTTGTATGATTCAAATGAGAATGTGAAATTTGGCGTATTCATGTTTTTATTCCAATAAAATAACACAGTTAGAACTTAGAACCATGATATCCAAGAGTGCAATATAGTTGACGAAATAAAAGTTACAACCATAACGAAGTTAAACCTGTATCAAAGTTATAAAACCTTAACAAAAGCGTGTATTCCCATCCACAAACAGTAAGAAAAAGGGAAGTAATTGATAAGTATGCAAACAAAAATCTGAAGCAAAGCATATGCACATGCATATGAGTAGCTATTAAGTGCATCAACAGCCATTAAGCTCAAAGAGAGAGAGAGAAAAAGAGGTGGAAAAGTGAACTTGATTCCGGCCTCAAGCATCCATATACCAAGCACAACTTTATCTAACCTAAAAACAACATGAACAATGACATACGTTACTTGTTAAAACCATTGAGACATCCACAGTGTGGGTGTCATTGGTTCTAGTTTGTCAGACATCCAATGTGGGTGTCATTGGTTCTAGTTTGTCAGACATCCAATCTACTTCAAACTTTAGCTAATCCGTGGAGAATGGAACAACTTGGTACATAAAATGACAGGATCATCATATAACAAAGAACTGGATTTGGCAGTATATTCTCCAATACAAAATGTAAGAGTCCCATATGATGTCTAAGAAAACCAAACGTCCACAAATTTATAGACATTCTTACTATTTCCACTGCAAGTGATCACCATGAACACAAGAACTTAGAGCAAGCCGAACACAAAGAGAAAAGAAAAAAGCATACGAACAGAGAAACACGAACAACAGGACCACGACATAATTTTTTTTGCCATGTCCAAAACTAGATATTTTTTTGCCATGCCCAAAACTAGATACTCTTCTGCCATGCCCAAAACAAAAACCAAAAACGAAAAAATAGGCCTGATTGCGTAAATACTGCGGCAGAAACAAACAAAAAAGGAAAGCAAGGATCAGGGAGAATGAGAATGGAACAACAACAGAAGAAAGAGAGAGAGGTGCTCTGCTTCCTGCCCTTGTCGCGTGAACAACAAAAAAGCGAGCAACAGAGAGAGAGAGAGAGCGTGATGCAACAAGAGAGAAAGGGCAAGAGAGAAAGAGGAAAACGCCCAAATCTCGAAGAAGGAGAAGCGAGAGAGATCTGCGTATGTCTTCCCTGCAATATCGACGAATAATGAGAAAAACGCCCAAAATGTCTAGGGCAAGAGAGAAAGGGAGAAAGGGAAGAAAGCATACCGACGGAGGAGCGGTGAGGCGATGGCGGAGCGGAGATGCGAGGAGAGACGAGGAGCTGCGGAGGGTCTTTCTCTGCGGACGGGTTCACAGTGAGAAGCAGAGAGACGAGGAGCTGCGGAGGGTCTCTCTCTGCGGAGGGTCTTTCGTCGGGTTCACGGTGAGAAGCTGCGGAGGGTCCTTTGTCGGGTTCACGGTGAGAAGCGGAGAGAAACAACTCGAGCGGTTGAAATTTCAACTGCTCTATTTACGCAGCAGAGGGTAAAATTTTGTGGCGTTTGATGGTTCTTTTGTCGGGCGGGTGAAATTTCACCCGCCTGTACAGATTTCAACCGCCGGGGTAAATTTACCCGGCCGATCAAACGGGGCCCAAAAACTATACCAGAAAATTGGTAAAAACTATACCATTGGGGTAAAGGACAAAAAGACTCATCAAAATTAATCATTAAAATATTTTGTTCTACAAGTGCTTAGAAACACATTGAGAGGTTCTCATTGTGTTTAAGGCATTTTTTAAGACACATTTAAGTGGTATGGTTTTTATCATTTACTATAGGTATTTATCTTTTACTTTAATTTATATAAATATCATTTTGTTTTGTTTTTTATATTTGTTTAAGAGTGAGTGATAAGTGCATTGGGATGAAATGTGATACTGACAACTCCAATACTCGAACACAAGTTCTTATAAAAGTCGGACCACTACCCCGCTGCTGAGCACTCATCGGGGTAAATACAAATATGATTACATATAATATAGTTGAGTCAAATTAAATGAAAAGTGAATCCAACCCAAACCAGAACATGAGAGAAGAACGTCAAACGCGAGACAAAGAAACCGCGAAGAACAAGTTGTTCCGTCTTGAAAGACCCATATTTATTTTCTCCGATCTTTCCTTGAACAGAATGGTCCTCCTCCCCCGTGCGTTCATGACTGCTTTCACCGTCAAGCGCGCTAGGTTTATTTTCCTTTTTTTTCCTATCTCCCGCGTCTCCCCTCCATCTCAGGCGTCGTACGGCAAACTCTAAGCTCTCTCTTTCTCTCGAGCACGCAGGTTGCAACTCTCCCGCCTTCTCTTAACTCGCCCTGCAGTTTTCCATCTCCCTCGCAGGTAACCCTAACTTCTCTCTCTCTCTCACTCGCTCCCTCCCCCTGTCTGTTGCGGCAGAGGAAGGGCGTAATGTATTATCATGGTGATCAGACATGTTTCGCCTCTCAATGAATGCAATGCAACGTCTCAACTTTAGGCTGTTCATTTGCTTCAGTGAGGCTGGACGATGCATATGAACCCAAAAATAGGCAGGGATTCTACTGTATCAGATACAGCGAAGGAAAGATGATTCAAATTAAAAAAAAAATTCTTGCTATCAAAAGCGGAAGATTCGGAAATAATGTTTTATAATTCCACCGTTGAAGTCATTCGAGAATAATGTTTCCGGAAACATTATTCCACCAGAAGGGTGGAAATATGTTTCCGGTTTTTTTTGACCATTAGGGCACGGTCGCGTTTCGCGTTTCGCTTAGCGCTCTTCGTCCTTATCGCTGCCCCTTCCCTCTCACTCGCCTCGTCCTTATCGCTGCCTCTTCCCTCTCATTCGCCTCTCGCAGCAGCAGCTCTCTTCGTCCTCACGCGCCGTGAGCAGCAGCTCTTCACGCGCCGTGAAGCCGCACTCGTTATTTTTGAGCAGGTCGGGTCGAATCGAAATCCAGACCCAGACCCAGACCCAGACCCAGACCCAGACCCAGACCCGAACGCTTGGCGTGGAAGAGCCCGACGCGAGGGCTCTTCTCCCTCGCCTTTGCCTCTGTTCTCTCGTCTATCTCCTGAGTACTCACGGGCCAGTGCAGAGAATCCTCGCCTTTCCCTCTGTTCTCTCGTCTATCTCCTGAGTACTCACGGGCCAGTGCAGAGAATCCTCGCCTTTCCCTCTGTTCTCTCGTCTATCTCCTGAGTACTCACGGGCCAGTGCAGAGAAGAAGAAGACGGAGGTGGTGCAGGCGGTGGCTGGACCGGCGGCGGCGACGGCTGCAGCTCGTGGGTAAGCCCTCTCAACCTCTGCTCTTCTCCCTCGCTTTTTCTTCCGCTTGATCTCCCTCCCCTCTGCCTGACCTCTCCATTTGCCCGAACCCTCTCTCTGGCCGCCTTCCTCTCTTTTCCTTCCTGCTGCCAAAACCTTCCCCACTCGAAGGATTCCCTCATCAGCTCCTGAATAAGGTGAGGGTTTTGACATTTTTACTATCCCTCGTTTCCTGGATCTTTGCTTGCCTTTGCTGGCCCTGCCGTTCTTTTCATAGAGGAGAAAAGAAAAAAAAGAAGAGGAGAACACTCTCTTCCCCCTTCTCTTCTCTCCCCAGCAACTCGGCTGTGGTGGCATTCGCGGAGCCCCCCAGCAGGGGACCCAGGAAGTCGGCCGAGCAGGTCAGGTTGGCCATCGTCGTTGGCCTTTCTGACTCTCTTCTCCGTCTGCTCCCCTTACTCTCTTCTCCGTCTTCTCCTCTGTGTTGCTACCACATTCTCTCACACCGCATCTTGTAGAGCTATAGCTCTCTCCACCAGTGATAGGTGAGTCTCCCCTTCTTAGCGTCACCAGCCTATCGATTGGTGGCAGGGGCTCGCACCTGGTTTTTTTTTGTTCTTCTTCTCCTCTTCTTTTTGTTTTACATTTGTCTTGTTTTGTTTTGTTTTTTTTTTTTTGGCATCTCATTACAGCATGCTGCTTTGTTATTTTCTTCTTCTTGTAAATTGGGTTGGAATTGAATCACATAACATCTGGAAGGTTATAAATGAAACAATAGCTTGTTATTTCTTATTCCACTCAATCTGTTTCCTCTCTTATCAGTTATCACAGTCTCAAAGGCGCTTTGACTATCAATTGTCAATTAGGGGATGATAGCCTTGAATTTAAAACTAGCTTACTGAGAGATTGATCATCATCTTCATCTTAATGTAACTGTGACATATCAGGGCTTGAGATGGCTAGATATGGGTGTGGAACATAGGTTGGACATGGCAAAATCACATTTCATAACAAGTATTTTTGTCCTGTAATTTAAATTTTATGATTGTTAACAATGAATGTATGTGTTTGCTTAAATTCTTATTGTAGCTACATATGAATAGATCCCCCCACACACAAACACAAGGCCGGGTTCCCATATCCAAGATTTTGACAATTCTGCACACTACGTCTACATCTGCACCTGTGTGCCACAGGCTTTATTATTTGAGTGGAGAAAAGGGTGGGGAGGTAATACATGTCCTTCACATACTCGGTCTTCCATTGGCCATTCAATAAAATGTTGAATTTATATATCATGCCATGTTCTCGTCTAGTGTACTGGTAGTGACTCTAACATGTTGGCTGGGCACACATGACTTCTTGCCATCGACGCTGTTCTACTTATGACAGCAAACCATGTCCATTCAACTTATGGCCTCCTATATGTATTACACATCAAGCCTGCATCTGTAGTTGTAAATACAGTTAAATGGCTTTTTTTTGGCTTTGAGACACACAGCTTTATGTGCTTTATATGAACGCACAACATCTACTTGTTGACACTTTTTTCCCTTTGTCGTTTTATATTTGACTGTTAGTTCTTGTTGACACTGTAAACATCTGCTTCTGAGCTTGGAAATGCTTGTTTTCTGCATGATTAATTGCATGTGCTGTATAATCTTTTGCCTTTGTCTCCTTATTGTATTTTCAGACATAAGGGGAGGAGGGGAGGATTGTTGAGTTTTTTCCAAAATCAAGAGGCAGATCTAGAAGCAACAGCCCTAGGCCCAGGTATAGTTGATTAGATTATACAATTATGACTAATGAGTTAGGTAATAACTTGTGTATTTTATGTGGTACATATATGCATAATAGGCCCTAAGAACAGTGACAAGTTATTACTGACAAGTTATTACTGAAAGTAGGCTGCATTAACAACTAATCAAACACATATATAGCAGGATTGTCAGTACTGATTGTGCTTAGAGACTAGTCTATTTTTTAAACACATATATAGATACGTTATTGGTATGTATATTCTTGTGCTTCATCTCTATCAAATTTAACAAGATGAAGAAATACAATCACCATATTTTGGAAGAACCTTTTTGTTTAAAACGATATACATGATGAAAGTTACATTTTGTCTGTGCTATGTATTTAACGTTGATGCTTCTGTCATATGTAAATTAGCATTTTGTTTGGGGATGCCCACTTTTAGAATGGCGCCACCCATATTGCTAGTGGGGCTGAGAGTAGCCATGTTGCATGTGTATCAGCTGCTTTGGAAGGTTCAGCTAAACTTTCTTTCATGCTGTTTTGGGATATGAATTTTATTAGTTTGAACATGAAAGTTGACACTTGATTATGACATTCTCAGTCAGTAAATTTGAGTTTGATAATGGAGCTCTTGCTTAGTAAAGATCATGTTCATTTTATCGATGGTCGTGAGTTCGTAGATGGTTTATTATTTATCTATGTGTTTAAGAAACTATATAAAGATTATGTAAATATGGAAATATGTTTCCTTATTATCAAACACAGAAATATATTTCTGGAAATATATTTTTGTATCATCAAACAGAGAAATATATTTCAGGAAATATATTTCTCAGTCATCGCACACACATCAAAATGAGAATCGGAAAGATTTTTCTCATTCTTTTATTCCAGGAAATATATTTCCAATTCTAGATTTCCTGGCCATCAAACACTATTAGTGATCTCACAGACAGATGTTCTTTGTTGAATCGTTTTAGACAGTGATGTCGTGATATTGATGCTTGCTCTGAGCAAGTCATCGTTATCACAGTACTAGTTAGAAAAAACCGCTGATCTTCGTAGTTTTGATTAATGTTCTTGTGTTTTTTTTCTTTTTTGGTTTACATCCGGAAAAAATACATGTCCGCATAATCTTTCTGAATTCTCCTTGCGAATTCAGCTATACTGTTTTTTTTTTCCCCATTGTCATTGCGGCTTTTGATTTATTTATGACTTCTAATGGAGAACGTGATGACTTTAATTTTTAAGTAATGTTCAAGCGTGTTTGGTTTATGAGATTCTTTAGTGTTTCAACTTAACTTGGTGTCTGCTTTGTCGCTTCTCGTTATTCAAGGGCTTCTATATTTTCACCTAGATTGAATGATAACTGTCAATTGGTTGCCTGCTGACCTCTCATGTGATCTAATACTGTTTCTCTTTAAGGTTCTCAAAACTTGAAATCTCGCAGGCTTTAAATATTGGCTTAGATGCATGTCTTTTTGGCAGCTTATTACGCAGAACATTTGATTGTGCATAAAGCAGAGAAATGGCTGTGCATGATGAAGACAATTTGGACTTCAAGAAATATCTGCGTGGAGATAATACCAAGTTGCAGGTACTATCTGTTCTGCTGACATCATTGAATTATTTGGTCGTCATTCCTTGTGTTGAAATTCTGTGGCGGCTCTTCACTAGATAGGCTTGGTGGAAATTTGACAGAAATTGCATCTTTTGTTTCGGCAGGCAATTAAAGATAAAAAGCTTAGAGGTCAATTGTCTGCCAGAGAAGAGCTATATGGAAAATCTGCAACAGTTGCTGCTAAAGTTGACAAGGTATTGTTTATTTTTTCATATTGGTGTCTTGGTCTTACCATTATTCATCCAGATATACACATGCTGATTTTTGCATGTCTGAGAAAAAAGAGAAAAAAATGGAAATATGTTAATCAAGTAACCGGTGTTCTATTCTGTAATTTTGCAATTCAAGTGTATGTCAATTGCAATCGTGATTTCCTTCAATTTGTATGTTAGATTGTAAAATCACATTAATATATTCAGATATCCTTGGTGGGAAATAATCATTAATTTGATACCTGACTTCATTTGTGAGAGATTTCTGGGTCTTCTTTTTTTAGTTTTGCATAATTGCATGCCTTGTCTCACCATGCTGTATGCAAAACATTGGTACTACTTTTTGCTTGCATATATGGCTTGTAATATTCTGGGCAGGTGTAGGTGAGGTAGTAGTGATTCATATTTGATTCATGCGGTGCCTTTGGTTTCTCAAGTAGACGCCATTTCAGGCAACATTTGCAAAAGTTTATGAACTGCAGTTCTTCCAAGCATTCAGAGTGTGAATTAAGTATGTGTTCTTGCAGTTTAGTATTGGAAATCAGCTTTCCATGTTGGTATTTTGACAAGGTTTAGCTTACAAATGTGTTTATGTCAAGGTCCAAGGAGGGGAATATAATCGAGAAGCCATTAGGAAGTGGAAGCATGAAATGGTAGTTTAAGTGGGAAGGGGATGTAACTCAAAAACCAGGAGTTCCTCCTATTCCGAAGGTCATATATTTTTCATATAGAAGGAGATGCATTTAAGAATTAAAGAACAAACTTTTCCAGACTGAAAAATATTTTCAGAAAGAATAGAGCACTAAACAGTGTCTAATCAAAGTCAATCATTTGTATTTCTTTTAGAAACTGCAACTTTCTGATTACATAATATTTTGTTTGATTAAAATGTTGTTTTGATATAAAAAATGCGTGTCCTTATGAGCGAGCTTCTCATGAACAGGAACCAAGTCTTGAAGTGCCTAATAGTCCAACTTATAATAATGCAGGTTCTCCAAAATGTGGTTAGAAGCTTCTAATAGCCTTGGTTTGTCCTCAATTATACTTATTCTTTTTAAAAATAGCTTGTGTATTTCTGTCCAAATTGAAGGGAACTATCTTTATTGTCAGCTCAGCTTGATGCTCGAGGAGAGAAAATCCTAACTGTTCGATTTGGGGATGGATCCTCGTGATTTTGTTTTATACTTCAGTTCTTTGGATGCCTTGTGAAAGTTTGGGGACTTGTTTTATGTTGTCAACAGCTTTCTAGCTGATAATATTTATATGAACCCTCTTCTCAGATGTCGTGTTTCCAAATGTGGGATGCAAAAGTATTTTCAACATCAATATTTTATGGTAATTAGATATGATTAGTAATAATAGGATAATTATATTTGTTTAGTTATAATAGACAATGTACACATTTTGGATCACTCAGGGGCCTTATGTGTAAGTGTGCTCATTATAGACATATTAATGCATGGACATAATAAAACAATTCATGTTATTTGTGGTGGTAAGGTAACACATGTAATTTGTTTGGGTTGTCAAGGTATGTGTATATATGCATTGACATGGGGAGTCATGTCGCGCTTCAGGCCTCAAGCGAAATGATTTCGTTTTATTATGTCAGTCCTTTTAATCCCTATCTTGCTGGATGCATTTCATAGGCTGAACTTCCAACTTTGCTGTTGGAAGGACTAATGGAGTGCTTGCAGTGACATTTGTTTTCTACAAGCTACTGAACTGATAAGATGCAATAGCAGCAATACTAAGCTACAAAACCAAAATCTATGATTTTAGAAGCACTTAAAATTTGTTGCTTTTACCTTTTAATGCCATAATTTGTGCATGCATGCCATTTTTTTTTGTTTTGTTTTTTGACAGTTGTTTTTATGGTAGTGGAGGTGAATGGTAAAGCTTGTTTCTTCTTTGAAAGAGCCGTGACTGGTTGACAAATGACTGCAGTGGTTGATGCCAAGTGAAGGTGGCTATTTGGAGGCTGAAGGTTTGGAGAAAACTTGGAATATTAAACAGGATGCTATAGTTCGTGAAGTTGATCTTTTGAGCTCGAGGAAGGCATTTGATATAGTCCTACCAGGTTAGGTTCTGAGCACACGATGGGCATTTCATATAACACCGGCATGCGGCTATATTCTACTCCTCTATGTGCTTTTGTTCTCTCTGACTTCAATGCTTAGGTTCGTGCAGGAATGTCCTCATATTAGCTGATCCTTGCGTTTTTATTTTTTTATTTTTTTCATAATATGTTTGAAGGACAAAATCTTTCATTGATAACTGAGATGGACTGAGCTAGTTTTAAATGTCAATAGGTAATGCTGGCCTATACAACTCACTAAAGTGTGATGACAAGATAATCAGATTTTAATTATCCCTCAAGCTGTTATATATGTTTAGTTTATCCAGGGGGATGTCCAAAATAGTGTTCTCTGCTTGTAGTCAACTGAACTGTAGCCTGTTAATCAGGTACTTTCTCTTTGTGCTTAACTATCTTTGGAGCTTGTCAATGAGGTAGGAAGCTTTATGACAAATATTGTTCTCCAGTATGACAAGGTTTTTCTTGGGAGTTTGTAAACAAAATTGTTTTTGTTTTGGTAAGAATCCTTAGATTTCCAAAAGTTTAAAACATATAAAAAATGGAAAAAATGAAATTATGATTTTTCTACTAATATTCTTTCAATAATGTTGATAAAAATTTAAATAAGTTTTATATTTGAAAAATAAAAATGGAAATATATGCTTAAAATACTTGTAAAATGGAATTTTGATGGAAAAGTAAAAATTATATATCACGATACTTCTTTTTTTGAGAAGTTGAAAATATCACAATATTTTCTGGTAAGGAACTTGTTACTCTGTTTGGCGATAGCATCAGACAAATCTTTTAAAGTATTATTGACATTTGTGACACTGGTTACATTTTTAATGATCTCATTTTCGTTGGGGTTTTTTATTTTACTTTGATATATTGCTAAGACCTAACCCGTTCACTGCATTAGGAAAGTATTCTAATTGTGAGCGGTTATGGATTCAAAAGCAGATTCACTTTCTGTCATAAATGATATAAATTTCCTGTTCAGCATTAAAGCCAGTGATTAAAATGCACCTCTCATTTGATGACAGACTTCGGACCGTACACAATGGATTATTCCTTGAATGGTCGCCACATGGTGTTTGCAGGACGCAAAGGACACTTGGCAATAATTGAGACAAGAACCATGCACCTCAAGAAAGAATTTCAGGTTTTCTCTTTTGAATATTTTGGAAAGGTTCTGTAGATAGGGGATTATGTATGCACCAGATATTTCTGGAAGAAAGAAAAAGCATCTTAAAAAGATCAATTAGAACCATGTCACTGACTGTTGCCACACTTACTTTTTAAGTTCTTCTATAGTTTTGACATTGTTTAGATGACAAGAAACAGGAGAAAACTTCTTATCTGATTCCTAAAATGAATGTGGTTTGGTTCTTTCCTTTTCATGTTATTGGCTTTTTGATTATTTTTCTCCATGTCAAAAATGTTGGTTTCTGTCATTGATGCATGCTGTATATATTTGTTTTAACCTGTAGATGCTTTTGCCAGAGCTGGACAAGTTGATAAAGATTGCATACTTGTGGATGCAATGCCATCCTGTAGTAGATGTAAAAACACAGATGCCAATATATAAAATAAACGTACGATGAAAAAAGAATGAAAGGATGCTATACTGTTGGTGAAAATTGAAATAGCAAAAAAAAGCTTATGTTCCAAAAAGTTCCGTTTTACTGCCAATCTCGTGTAATATGTTTCAAGTTAGGAGGGTAATGAAATTTGAGATTTGAGCATGTTTTTGTTGTTTTGCCTAATCTTCAGTTCTTTATAAAATTTTCAGAATATGGCACTCTTGCATTGTACACAGTAATAGAAGAATGACACACCAAAAAGATACATGAAAATCAAAGTTGACATTTGTATCTGCTACAGGATAAATTTTCTGGTCTCTCTCTGTAGAACATACACATTTCTTTTAGTGTCGCTACTAACTTAAATCAATGTTACAATATTTTTTTTTGGTTGTGCTTTTATTTGCATTAATGCATTTGAATAGGTGCATGACTGCATGTTGTTAAATCAATAATGCTGATTGCTATGCATTTGGTTGAAAGGAAGCAGAAAGTGTGATGTGGAGATGCTTTGGCTTATGGTTGTTTTTTCCAGGTTCGTGAGACAGTTCGTGATGTGGCATTTTCACCTATTATGAACACTTTTGCGACAGCTCAAAAGAAGTAAGCAGTATTCTCATGAACTTCTGTTCACACACACACACACACACACAATAGTATATACATATCTGTGGTGCACTGACTCTTTTTTCTAAATTCATCCAAGATAAAGATATCAAATGCATACCGATATGAATGTTGCATTAGTAAATTTTTAAAAATAAATAGAGGTCGGGTGGGGGGGAATATATCTAAGTCTCAATAAATAAATAAATAAATGGGATACCTTGCTAATTAAAATTTATCAATCAATTTGTAAAAATTGCCAACTATATCTGTCTGTTTGGAATTTGGGTGAGGTATGCATTATCATATCGGAGTTCTATTTGGCTTAATATGATTCAAAAATTGTTAAACAAATAAATGAAGCATTAAATGGACGTCTTTTCTTTTTCGACTGAACCAGAATCCTATAAAGATCTGGATCCAACTTGACCCATCAATATTGCTATTTTTTAGCAAAAGTTTCTGTTGCTGATATGCTATATTGACGTTTGGGACCATGCTAGAAAAGTTCATTTTGGTCCTGACCTTGTAGTTTTCAGGTTCAATTCAAAGAATGTTTCTTCATTTAGATAATGGTTATGCATTACATCTTGGAAATCTTATGATACCACATCATTCATGTGATGAGAGTGAGACAGAGCGGGCAATATTGCCATCTTTGTGTCCTTCAAATTTTTTTTTGAGAAGTTAAATATCTTTCCCTAACCCCACTTAATTTTAGTAAACCATTGACAATGGAAATGTGGGCGCCTGCCCGAGTGCATGTGTGCCATTCTGAAAAAAACATGAGTGGATGTGTTGATATATGCATTGCAAGAAATGAGAACTAAAACATAAGAAGTGAGAACTAAAACATGGGTGGATGTGCTGATATGGATTGCAAAAATATGAGCACTGTAGATTGCAGATTCATCTGGTTCATTAGATGGTTCTGCTCGGTCAACTCAAAAGGCTGGAGTCCTGATAGCCTGCAAAGAAAGTAAATGGAAAAAGTAGCAAAATAAATGTTTTTTGGGGCCCTTGCCTTTTGAACTGACAGCTTCAGTACCATCCATTTGACAAGAGTAAGCAACTCATTTTACATATGTATATGCATATGATCAAGTGACATTAAGCCTAGTAAATATGAGGGCTATGTGTACTGATTATGAACTGTCCCAATTAAGTTTGTTCATGGTTCACAGGTCATGTATAGAATTATTTTTTCAAAGCTAAAATACTAGTTATTATCAACCTTTGAAAAGTAAATTTACACTGACACACTTTCTGAATCATCATAGGATTACTCGGACTAAATAAAGGTGAAGGCATGCAGCATTGATATGAAGTGTCCGATTAACATTACTTTATCATTCATAAGGTGCTATATGTTGATTGTCGAGGTTTTTCTTTTTTTTAACAAAATAAAGGTACTCATTGTCATCCACTTTTCCAAATACAAACTTTGCATGTGACATTCTGTGAACCATTTATATAGGTAGTGGTCAAAAGTGTTAGGACAGCTTAGGTGGCAGCTATATAAGAGCCCAGTCAGTGGTTAGGTGGGCCAAAAACAACGTGGAAGGAAAAAAAATGAAGAGGAAGAAGAGAAAAAAGGCAAAAAGCGGAAGAAAACAGATGAAAAGAGGTAAAAGAAGAAAATAATGTAAAACACTTCCTTGAAACCTAACAGCCTAGGTGGGCACCTAGGGAGGTGCTTTGGTGCACTCTTAAGTCTTAACTACTATATATATATATATATATGCATTTGAATTAAAGCATGATAGTGTAATAAATCGTTAAGAACCACACCAACAGGTGTGGCTGCCTATTTTCAGCACCCATGTGGCCTAGGAAAGTAATATATAGCTTTTTATCTCGTTTGCACTGCATTTTCAAATTAATTCTGACCCGATGGTTCAGAAAGAAGAGTAGGTGCACTGGAAGGAACTTGATGTCATCTACCAGAGCCATTGGGCCTTTTCTAAAACAGCCGAGACATTTATTTTTCAGCTTTTAGTAATAGCATAACTTGCTTTGCTTTGCTGTTAAGAAATTTTACAAGACTTGGAGTTGGCATTCAATTTGTTTATTATTTAAGAAGTTATATTTCTTTGTCATTTTTGTTAGCCAAGTGTACTATAAGATCATGCATTTTCTGATGAATATATCTATTTAGTTATTATTGGTTTGACAATTGGGTCTATGTTCTGTTGCAATTCAAAAGTTGACACGGTCATCATTGCAGGTATGCTTATATATATGACATGAAAGGAACAGAATTTCACTGTCTTAAGGTTTGTATTTTTGCTTGTTCGCTTACCCTTCTTTAGTTAGCGATGTTAAGACAAACTTGCCCCTTTTGTCAGGTTTGGTTAACATTTTTTCCCACCTTTAACTTTGTGTCAAACCAACTGGTTTAAGTTGGATTTTGCTTTTAGGGAGCACACTAATGAATGCACGTGTTTCTGAATCTGACTTCTTTTCCCCTGACAAAGCAGCAAGATGAATTATGAAATGGAAATTGTCTATTTGATCACGTTGCTTTCAGCTACCTGAGTGACTTGTTTTACTAGTCCATTGTGCATCCTGAACTGATCTATGTGTTATTGGAGCTGAGTTTAGTAATTAGCTCTAGGTATTTTAATTCTTGTTTAATGTTTACATGAAATAATCCAAATTCTTATTTCATGCTGTTAATTTGCAACATCCATGGGGGAAAATGGATTGCAGGAGCGTGTGTCACCACTGAAGCTTCAATTCTTGACAAATCACCTGATCCTTGCATCAATAAACAAATTTGGACAGCTCCATTTTCAAGATATTAGTACTGGTGAAATGGTGGGCCATCATAGGACAGGCCTTGGACATTGTGACGTGATGAAGGTAAATCCCTCCAATTCTGTCATAGGCTTGGGTCACACATGCGGGAAAGTCACAATGTGGAACCCCAACAATGGCACTCCTCTGGTGAAAATGTTGTGTCATCATGGTCCCGTTTCATCAATAGCCTTCCACAGAGGAGGACATCTCATGGCAACTGCAGGCGTGGATAGGAAAATTAAATTGTGGGACCTTAGAAAGTTTGAAGTTTTATTTACATATTCAGGGCATGCAAAAACAATGGACTTCAGTCAGAAAGGTCTCCTAGCCCTAGCAGGCGGGTCCTTGGTGCAAATATGGAGAGATGAAGCAGGCAATCAGGATTATAGATTTTACATGAAACACAGAATGGTGAAAGGTTTTCAAGTAGGGGATCTACTATTCCAGCCATATGAAGATGTTCTTGGGCTAGGGCATTCTATGGGCATCTCCTCTATTCTTGTTCCAGGATCTGGTGAGCCGAATTTTGATACATTTGTTGCAAACCCATTTGAAACTACTCGGCAACAGAGGGAGAGGGAGGTGCATCAACTGCTGGACAAACTGCAACCAGAAATGATTATGTTGAACCCAACAAAAATAGGTTCTGTCAAAAGAAAAAGAAAAGGGAGTGATAATGGCTTCAATAAGCAGGAACTGGAAGCTGAAATGGCTGAAGCTGTTGCTGATGCTAAGAGCATGCGAAGGAGCAAGAAAACCAAGGGAAGAAGTAAACCAAGCAAAATAGAGAAGAAGAAAAAAGAATCAATTAGCGAAGCGAAGAGACCTTTCTTGGAGAAGCAAATTGAGGAGGAGCGTTCCAAGACACAGAAGATTGAGAAAAAGCAAATGGATTTGCCGGTGGCACTTCAAAGATTTGTACGTAAATGAGATGCAACCAAGTTGGAGTTTGGTCTTCATTCTTAAACCTGAATTCCCTCTGCAGGGGAGGCTAAATTCTGAGTTCAGCCTCCTTTTCTTGTGGAGGTAAACGTGGCGTCGCATGGGGAGGTCAAGTCCAGGCACTGCTTCTCTGGAAACCTAGTCAAACACGTCTTGGTGTTCCCGGCATGAAGAGGCACATTTTTTGGCTCGAGATAAAAGTTCTCACGAAATTTTCTTTGTTCTTAAATTTTATTATTTTCTTCTCTTGAATGTTGTACCCATAGATCTTGCGAGTCTAGAGTTTATGGTTCAGAGAAAGTTGGCCTTTAAGCCAAGAGCTTGTTCTGTTATTCAAGCATATTATTAATGCATGAAGTTAATTTCTCAAATCTCTTTCCCTAGACCAAAATTTGGGTTGTCTGGAACTGTACTGTTACAGACCTTGCCATCTCTTCTTTTGGCCTGTTAATTAGACCATGCTTGAAACATAACATGTTTGTATTTCCACGATCTAATCTCTTTAGAATCGATGACTTGGATGATTCTCATCAAAGTCTAATAGCTACGAGTTTTCCCATATTAACAACAGACTAATAATTGTTGAGAATTTAGTCATTGCAAGAAACGTGGGCTCCAAAGCTATCCGAATTTCAGCAATAATAATTGGTCAACCTCTTGAAAAACCTGTTCAAATCTTCTTGTCAACCTCTTCTTAATTACAAGTCCTCGATATTCATAGCTACCTTTCACAATAGATTTTGGTTAAGAACAAGAACACAAGGAAAAAGTAAGGGAACTGAATGACATTATATTGAAGGTTTTTCGTGTCATGATACCAAGTTCTATGGTTCTCAATTGTTTCTGAATGAAGCGTGGGTATGGGGCAGGTAAGGATCTGCTGCACCCGTTTTGAATTTGGTCATTATAATTGATATTAGGGCAACTCAACACTTGAATAGAAGTCTAATATGTGGTGACACATGTTTCTTAAGAAGGGTGGATTATAACACTCCAACCATATGGAATAAGAGTATAAGACTTACAAACAGCTTTGCTTTGAACAAAACATTGAGATTTTAGGGGTCGCATATGGCCATCTAACATATTATCAAGTTCATGCTATTTCTTAGTATGAACATAAAAGGGTGGGTAAGGATCCACAACACTAGAAACGCTGGTAGTTATTGGATGAGATCATTATGAAGATGTTGCAAGTGGCTATCAAAAGCAGAAGAGATCCTAAAAGACCAATTAAATGTTTTAAAAAGTAGCCACTGACTCGCCAATGCACAAGTCGAAAGCAAGCTCTGTAATTCCATTGCAACAATAACAAGAAGAAAAAATTATAAACATAATGGAAAAACGCGATAAGATTTGCATTGCAACAATATGCTTATTCATCTTCATAAAAGGTGGTGGCAATTGGCAGCTGTAATTTTTGACTTTCAAAAAATAACTTTATAAGCGACACTTTAAAATCCTTCGGTTAAATTGACCAAATGGTCCATAATAAGTTCATGTAATTTTCTTATTTGTTTAATTTGCATATTCACGAACCTTATACACACACAAAGGCACCTGCGCACTTTATATTAGCTCTCCTGCAGAAGTGCTTTTGAATGTGTATGAGCGAGAAGTTAACAACCCACTGTTCGAAAGCAAGGCTTGAAGGCCTCCTCATTATCCTTGCCTCTGGAGTCCTGTTGCATCGCAGTCAACAGCGAGCGGCCTTCAACACGACACGACACTGCTGACGGCACCCCATTTTTTAACGGTTCAAAGAAGTAATACTCAGAATCCAACCTCTTATTTAACTGTGGTTTTTTGTTCTTTAGTTATCGGAGGTTTACTTTATCCCTTTATTTGACAATATTCCTAAGAATGTCGCAAGCATTACATGAATTGCGAAATATTGATCTCTTTTTTAAAATTATAAGAAAAATTGACTGGAAAATATAAATTTCCCTTGAAAAAACCACCGTTTCCTCACATCTTCGGACCGGGTTGGAGCTGCCTACTAGGACCTGCCCCGTGTCTTGCTCGAGGCGGTTCAAAACCCACAGTTGCGCGGGCTTCTCCACCTATTTATACCCTTCTGGCGACGACCGCCTCTTTTCCCGCCCTTCGCTGTAAAAGAAATGGCAGAGGAAGATGGCGATTTCCAGAGGGACGAGCCCCATCCCGATGATAAAGACGATCCCGTATCCGGGGAGCTAAGGGATCGAGTCCGCCTCGCCGTAATCAAGATCGCGGAGTCGGAAGGTCTAATTTCTGGCTGGATTTCGCTTTTCCTTTCTCCAAGGACGCTCTCTCTCGTCATTTCATTATTTTTTGATTCTTCGTCTTTTCTTTTTTCCCTGATTTTTGTCTGCATCGGCAGCTGGGAAGTATGGAATGGAAGTGTCCCAGCCGGTCGTTTCATGCATCGCCGATCTCGCTTTCAAATTCACAGGTACGACGGAAAACTGAAGTGGAATTTCATTTTCGCTATGGTTTGGTGAATGGCGAGATTCAGTTTCTTGACTACTCTTGCACTACGGAAAAATTGGTTTCCTTTTGTTGTTCTCGGTTTGGATATTGCGGGATTGGAGTTATCTAGGATTGTCGAACCTTTCCTCTTCTGAGTAAGCGACAAGTAGGTTACTTGAATCTTTTATGTTTCTGCATCTAGGCTTGGCATCCTAATTGTCTATCTGATCTTTACGTCCTTTCTTTGGAGGATTCACGTGGAAACTTTGACTTGGTTCAGTGAATTAAGCTGTTTTTCTTCAATGATTATTACACCACACTGCTAGTTTGCAACTAGTGAAGTGTTATGAGAGGCGACATGCACTCGATCTGTTTAATAAGCAGAAAAAACTAACAGGCCTGTCAATACTATGGATCCAAACATGAAAATGGATCCGGATCTAAAGAGCATACATCAATCGGATAACATGCAACCACACGCAATCATTGGATCACACATCAGCAGGGAGCCACCAAGATAGGCAAGCCAAGAGCGTAAGATGCTTGATGGAAAAAGATAAATATGACAATCTTGTGAAAATGGAAAGAGGAGATAATGATAATTTTCAAATGAGACCACTACAATCAAGGAAATGAATACGTTTCCTTTTGAAATGTAAAATGCTCTATTTTAAGAGAGAGGAAACCTCCAAACGATTGATTAAGTTGAAGACATTGTGGATATAGGAGAATACTCAGAACTACCTTCAAAGACTTTCGTCTTGCTTTTTGAATTTTCTGTCATGTTATCAGAGACACTGCTCATGTTTGGTGGAGTAACCATTCCTTAAGAAGCAAATGTTGCCCCTTTTGGGGTCTCATTTGCTCATTCCATTCCAAGGACACCAAGAACAGGGCAACCTGCTCCTGGTAAGGGTAATCCTATCTACAACGTATTTTAGAGGAGACTTCATGGTTATCCCATCATCACATCACGTAGCTAGAACCTGGCATGCCAATTCTAGTTTAAGCTGGGTGCTGGTTGGTCAGGGTGTAAATTTGCTGCCCATGACATGGGCCCGTTGTCCAGCTCTATTGTACATTTGATGTTCATGCAGTTAGAAGTACTGGTTCATTTTTTAGCTAATACATTTCTTTATGTAATATATTTTGTCAGTTTTTTCCAAGATCCCATCTTTAGATTTAAAAATATCTTTGTACAAAATTTAGGAACTCTATGATACTTTATATTATGTTATGTGTACATTACCTATATTATTTTGTACAGTGTGGGCTATGAAATGGAACTTTACAACATTGGTTTGATACTTTGACGTAATAGACTGTATATATCATGGGATAAAGAACAAACAGATTCATGAATTTGTATATATACTCCATTGTGTATGAGAAAGCAATGAATTTTGGAAAGGGATTACGAAAATAAGGACCATGGGAATCATGCTTCTATTTCCCCTCTCCAACTCTTCTGGTTAATATTGCACTATCAATCAAAATTTAGATTGGACAGAATGCTCATTGAATGGTTTGCCTAGTTCACTTCAAATTGCAAGTTCTCTAGCTGGCTCATTCTCCAACCGAAAGTTCAAATTCCAAAACCATTTCACATCTTGGTCTAAGCAGAAAGAAGTTATGTTATTTTTGCAACTCATCTATACAAAAGGCTGTTCTGTTGGGAATGACACCATTCTGTGTTTGGGTTTAAGGAATTTTTGACGAATCAACTGTGTTTGAGTGCAAGCATGTATGTATTTTGCACTTTTTAGGTGTGTGTAACTTGATCCCTTATTTTGTTTATGAGACCAGAACAATTAGCAAAGGATCTGGAATTGTTTATGCAGCATGGTGGCAGGAAATCTGTCAATATGGAAGATGTCATTATTACAGGTAATCTTGACACACTCTTTCTTTAGACTTCTACGTTAAGCAAGAGCATCCTGAAATGTGTGTGTTTGTGTATGTTCTTTGCCCGTAATTTCTTCAGCCCTTGGTAATTTGTCAACTTCACACATTTTTATGAGTTTAACTTCAAATGGTGCTTGTGTGGATTAGCACATAGAAATGAGGATTTGGCTGCCACATTAAGGTCCTTCTCGAAGGATCTGAAAGAACAGGAACCTCAAGCTGAAAAGAAACGTAAGAAAGCTGCTAAGAAGGAAGAGAAGATTGTGTTGGATTGATAGATTAATTTATGAGGTAAAAAATGCCATTCTTTCTTTTCTTTTTCCAAAAGAGAGCAAAAGTTGACAACCCAAATCAACCTTTTAAGTACTATCCTTGCTGATGAAGATCAAGATGATATACTGGACCATGTGCTTGTTCTTGATTCTGAAGGTGTGTATGTTCCACGACATAGATTTTGATTCCTGAAAAACAAGCTGCCTATAGTTGAAAAGAACTTGAGGAGGCTATCAAGGTATATTGTTTCTGGACTGGGCTTCAACTTAGACATGATAGAGTTGTTGTACACAGTGTGTATTGTATATTCTTATAATTTCTATTTTACATTGGAAGGTATTATTATTATTAATTTTTTTTTTGTGTTGAAGGTTTTAATATAAAGTGAAATTGAGATTAGGGCATGGCCCCAGATTCGGATCATGGCCTTTCAACTCCTCTCTTTGCCTTTATCATTCTCTTATTGCAGCTATTAGCAAATTTCTAACTCTTCCAATAACATCAGCAACATGAATTCTATGACCATTATATCAAGAGGAACTTAGTGAACTGGGAGAACATAGTGAAACCATCAAGGTTTTATTGCAGATATATATTTCTTCTATATTTGATTAGTCTAGACAAGAGCTTTGCTATTGTAGATCTGCATTTTAAATTTACGCACTTAAAGTTTCACTCAAGATTTATGTATTATGAACCGTGACTAGATTTGATGGAGACAGTTTTGTTTATATACAAGGTTCGTTAAATTGGCGGACGACTTATGTTTTAATTAATGTTTTTTTAATATAGAGTAAGTTTTCAAAAATTTCTTGATTTTGTGTTACATTTTCTTATTTTTACATTTTCAAACTAAAAAAATGTAACTTTTTTGGTGTCAGTTATGCCAAATGTTGGTTTGTCTGATAGAATGTTGATTTTAAATATTTTTCTAAACTTAAGAGTTTTCTTATTTTTAATTTTATTTACAAATAAAATTTTTAATAATTTTTTCCGAATTCACGACCGATTCAACCGAATTTCTGAATCGGCAGATTCGCCTCGGGCAATTCGAAAACTTATTTTTACAGCAGTGGGATGGGTGATCGGGCACCCACACCATCATTCTTATTTCTGCATCGGACATGAAAGAGGTTTTTGCCAAAAGGAAAAGCAATATAAAGGGTAGCGGTGGAGGGACAGGATCACATTTCATATGATGCAACTTCTCCTTTTGAGGAAAATAGCGGGCAACTTTCGTCAATCCCTAAAAAGAGAAGTTTGTCTTGCTTTGCCAAGCTGGACCCACATCCACAAGGCCATGCGATTAAAACGCTTGTGCCTTTCTACATGATGGCATTCAAATTTCTAGCCACTTGCCAATGCTATTTCACAACACTGAAATACTACTGGCAGTGAGGGATGGGAAGCCAATCGAAGGAATAAAAACTGCAGGTTTGCTTTTGGGGCTCTGTTCGCTAATTTATGTGAGTAGTTGGGACACTCCATTTATCTTTTCTATTCAGTTGAGATTCAGTTTAATGGAAAATGGTGCTACTTCAGGATAGCTTATGAACTGTCCGATTACTATAAGTGCGAACCTGCCATTTTTCTCAAAAGAGAGCTTGGAAAGTTGCTAGATGTTGAGATCACGTGTACAGTCTCTTCTTAAATCACATGGCTATTTTAGTTCATTAGTTTGTGCGGGTCTGCAAAAGCTTGTAAGTAGTAGATAACAAATGGTTTAATTTAGTAAGTGCATATTAGCCGGCCAGTGACCACGGTATACAATATGGGGCTTGAGTTACACGTACACACAACCAATTTGATTTTGTGCAACTCTTGTGGCCGCTTGTGAGGCCGATGGTCCTACAGTCCCTCGACAACTAGTCCAGGATACCATCCAAATCTGGCTCCGCTTTCTTTTGTATTGTCTACGTTTTTTTATGATGATTGATGTAATCTTTGTTGCATGAGGTTCATTTTGGATGCTATCATGCCTTCGAGAGAGAATTTTCCGAACTGATTTGCTTGACGCATGGACGGCTATGGATGATCTTGGTTGTTCTGCAAATTCAGCTGTATAAAATATTTGGGTACACTTTGATTCTTGGCATGATTGACTGTCATGGTACTATGCCAAAGTTGACCCTTGAGAGTGAAAGATTTCATTCTCACAGTGAGGTCAACATGAGATAGAAGTTTCACAACTAGAAGCAGAAGTTGTTCTCAGCTATCAAGGCCCAATGATATCTGGCCTAAGGCTCCAAAATTGTTTTAGCAAGTATGTCATAGTTGAAGGGGTTGGAAATTCTGGTCGATCAAGTGGACACAGTTTGGGATTTTCAAGATGTATTTTCTGAGAAGTTTCTATAACTACCTCCCCTAAAAGAGTTGAAGTTTGAAATTGAATTGTTTTTATGGTACACCACCAATTTCAAAAACTCAATATCAAATGGTTCCAACTGAACTAGTAAAACCTAAGAAGTAGTTACTTGAGTTCCTTGACAAGGGATTTATGGGGCATGCATTGATTATCATGCATCATGGATGACCTATCTGATTTACTTGAAAGGCAAGGATATCACCAATTGTATTTTTAAAAGACAAAAGAGTATTCCTCCGGAACTTTAGGACTAACTCTGCACATTACAGGTTCTGGGTGATGTGTTTTGGTTAACGAATGTGCGGCTACATTTATGGTTTTCATGAATAGTCTTCAAATTGTATTTGTACATGTTTGTGACAGTATCCATTGATGACCTTTGAGTGCACTCCAAGAGAGATAAACTATAAGATGCATTGAAAATTGTTCATTAGATACTAAGAAAACATAAGAGTTGTACTAGAAGTGTGAAGTTTGGTGGAACAAGTTAATTGGACTGGAGTGTGGACATAAAGTGTCCTATTTATTCCAGGTGTAGCGTTCTGCTGGCCGTTGTGGATGACACTTTTGGAAGCCAGTATTTGTCTTCGAAGCTGATTATATGCACAGGCCTGTGCACATTTACACTGCACAAGTTCATGTGCATGATACGTAGTAACGTAGTCACAAAAGTGGGCCAGGGGCCCAATATAAGTGGGTCAGGGGTACAGTTATTGTGCCCTGAAGGCTGTGCATCATGTATAGCCGTAACTCCTGTTTATCTTCTTCCTAGTTAAGCTGGTCTCTTGAGGGAAAACATCAGTTGTAGGTGAGTTTAGTACATCAGCAAGTCACTAATTTTTTTTTTCAAACTCACTTTCCTCTGTATCTCAACCTGAGGAAGGATACTCAGGTGCCCAGTATATTCCCGCATTCATGACAAATGGCAATATAAAACTCGGTATTTCTATCAGGATCAATGTAGAAACGTGTTTCTGTAATGAAAAACAACTACTGAGTTCAACAATATAAAATAAAGTTCTATGCTGATGGGGACACTTATGCCTCCCTCACTGCTTAAGAGTTTTCCATGCTGTATCACTGGTAGAGACCTTCGTTATCATCAGCTTTCTGTGCTGTGGTCCAACGATCGCTGTCGCCCTCGCCATTGCCCCTTAGTTGGAATGTTCTGGCTCCACCACTGATCTGTTCTTAATAGTCCTATAGAAAACTAACAGTTGTCCTGCCAGGCCTTTATTGACTTTTGAGAATTGGAGAATCAGTGATCTTTGCTCAGATAGAATCTTGGTATGTACCTTCAAAACGCTCCATGCACCAAAGGTTTGTAATTAGCTATATTCCATTAACGCTCAGTCCAAGCAGCATCAACTATTGTGCATTCCTTTCCTGTGGATTATTAATCGACCGGGTGAAGGAAATCTTGTAATGATTGAGGATGAGCAGTTTGCAATGGAGGATGGCTTCCCCTCCTCACATTTTAGGGAAAAAAAATTATGTTTAGATTTTTTATTTTTTTTTTTAATTTGGCACATGTATAAATTTTGGAAAATATAACTTGGCTCCTATACAAATTTTGAAAATACTACTCAGATCAACACAAAATGAAAAATCTCATGAACTGCCTCAACTGGACCTAAATATAGGTTGGTAGAAATTTTTTAGTGGACACTGTTTCTCTACTGTCTTGCCACGACCACAAGAATGACTTGGTTTGACACCCTCATGTTGTCTAACCCTTTTTTTAATACAAATTGCAGGTATGAAAAGAAAAATTCGATGTGAATCCCATTTCAGAAATTCAAGATATTCTCAATGAGGTAAATACCAGGCTGCTTGGGCAACGAAGAAAAACCAGACCCCTTAAATTTGGGTTAAAAGGTATTTAAACAAAATATGGACCTCATAATGTGTTTATAAACACTAATTTTATATAAATTATATTGTAGTTCAAGTTTTTTTTAAAAATTGATCTCTTCTATTATCAAATTTTGATGTTATAAGAGCTGTTTGTTTTTTATTTATCAAAAATATTATTAAAATAAAAAATTGACTAACTTATACATGTTTCTTACCAAATCACTGACTCAATGCGTATTTCAAATCACTCTTAAGATCATATCAATAACGTTAGATTGCAGAAAAATTTACTTTAATAATCAATTTTAATGGGTTTGGTTTTTATCCCTTATTCAAGTGGTCAGGTCTCTCTCTCTCTTTCCACACACACACACACACACACATATATATATATATATATATATATATATATATATATATATATATATATATATATATATATATATATATATATATATATATATATATATATATAGTGTGGTGTGTATAATACTGAACGAATACTATTATATTATCAGAATAGTAGGGTACAAGGTTCCAGGCCTGGCTCTTTGTGGGATCTGGACCACTGACATGAGCTAGCTCATCATGCTGTTTTGGACTTTTCTATTTATTTGCCCATCAATTAGCCCTTGAGTTTCCACTCAACACACTTAACGCAATCAATAACAGAGTCCCATTTCTTGATTAAAATTTGATCACTTATTGAGAAAGAACGTGACTGTCAGTTGTCCCGGAGCTTTCTTCATTAAATTATTGCTGGCCCTGCGGTCTCTGGTGGTAAGGAACACGATGCCTACCTAAAATGCGGTTGGCTTAAATTTATCTTTTTCATTGTTTATTTCATCCAAAGCTGTTTTTCCTGCTTGTTGCTTGTTATGAGACCGAGAGAGAGAGTTGTTAAGATGGTACCACACATAATAACATAATACTAGTATGACACTTTATAAAGTTGTGTCTGGCAGTAAGCAATCATAATAAATAAAACTTGTATAGAGAGAATATTCTCAATCGCTCATAGAAAATGATTCATTTGCTAGCACATATATAAATTTGTTCCCCCTATCAGAAGCTATGCCACTAAATGAAAATTAAATATGCTCTGGCTCTTTGATTTAGATCTAGCCTCGAACTGGATATTATATAGTACTATTTGTTTATTACTGGATTCTGCTAGGCAGAAGGGAGCTGCTTCCCCAGCATCTATATGCCAATGGAATCTAGTGACTTTTTAATTGTCTCTTAAAGCGCCAACTTTACATACCATTGCCCGTGACATATAAATCCAGGTGAAGTACAGCTCATGTGGCTCAACTCAAGTAGATGTCTTATGAGTAGAGATGTCCATGAATCTTTATTTTGAATCAGGTTTCCTAGTGAACTGTTAATTTAAATGTCAGATGTGAAGAAAGTTTAATATCTGAGATCAGATTCAGTTTTAATAAATGACATCTAAAAAGCTTCGAATTTGGATTTGGATTTAAATAAATATTCTGTTGGACAATAAAGATCGATATAGCCAGTTAACTTTTTCCTTCATCCAATATCTATATATTTTGAATATCGGTTCTTAAAACATCATAATGAATTATATTTGAATTTACAAGTCGATGTGAGGTCGGATTTCGGTTCTGAATTTGAAAGTTGGGCTCCAATATGGTATGAACTGAAGATGTATGAATATTTGATAAATAGAATATGGGAAAAATATACATTCTATTTGAATCCGATCTAATGACATCCCCACCTAAGAAATCTAATGCCATTTGGTTCTACACCGTCGGAGCCCCAAATAGAAATAGTCGGGTTCATTATGTCCTTAGGAGTGAGATAAACAGAAGGAGTTGGGTCGAGGCGGGTCTACCTTAATCCACTCTCTTTTTCCAGTAACTGAGGGAGGGAAGAGAAATTATATAGCATGATCCAAACCTCATAGCATGATCCAAACCTAAACCATTTTTTAATTGCATAATTTCAGAAAGCATTTTAGTTTATGGTTGCCGGTTGGTCTCAATCATGCACCAATTTTTTGGGTCTGATATTATCATTTGTCTTGCTAAAGGGTTAAAAAAAAGCCTCTTGCTAGCATGATCCAAACCTAAACCATTTTTTAATTGCATAATTTCAGAAAGCATTTTAGTTTATGGTTGCCGGTTGGTCTCAATCATGCACCAATTTTTTGGGTCTGATATTATCATTTGTCTTGCTAAAGGGTTAAATGATCACAACTCCCAATACAACTATATATATATATATATATATATATAGTAGTTATATCGTCTTATGCTTCTAAACTGGGACTTTTTCATGACTTCTCCTGAATTGCTCAGACAGTAAAATGTGTGTTGAAAACTGAAAAACATGCTGAGAAATTTACAGAGAGGATGATTCTTTTAAATGCAAAGGCTCTAAAATCGAAGTTTTTCTTCTCTCTCAAAATTTCCGATCGGCGCTTTATTGAGAGACGGAAAACCGATCGGCTATTATTGTCGGTCGGTGTCGGAGTTGTAATTGTTGCCGTTGGCCTGTGCATGTGTAGTGCGCGGCGTGCACACCACAGTATGAAAGAGAGAGAGAGAGAGAGAGAGCACTCAGAATGTGACAATGACTTTGGATTGTCGTGGAAGCGACATTAACACGTATAGGAAGTCCCTGGATCGAGAGAAGGAGAGAGGAATTGCGCCACTACAGTTGACAGGGGACTCGAGTAAATGGAATTGAATACAGCCACTTGATGCATCGTTGATATATATATATATATATATATATATATATATATATATATATATATATATATATATATATATATATATATATATATATATATATATATAAAAGGAGAAAAGGTAGGCCTGGATTTGTTTGGTTGTACTTGTCTAAATGCCTGGCGTGTGTTGGAAGTTGGATTAAAAAATGGCCTATAAATTGTATCAAAACTGCTTAACGTATTAGATTAAGTGACACGATAAACAGTCCGCCCCATGCAATGTATTGGTGGCAGTTTATTCTGAGAGACTAGTCGATTTCTTCGTCTAAACCTCCCTCTCTCTCTCTCTCTCTCTCTCTCTCTCTCTATATATATATATATATATATATATATATATATATATATATATATATATATAGGCTGTTGGATATTGTTATTAAAAATTCACGGTTGAAAAATCTCAGAAATCATTGCTAAAAGCCTTGAGAAACTGTGATTTGCAACAGCTTTTAATGATGATCATTTAAAAAGTTCCATGCACGGAGGAGAGAGAGAGATAGAGGAAGCCGATAAAATGAGAATATATAACAAAATTTGGGGACAAGAGGTCCTCTAGGTACATCCGCAAAAAACAAACCGCAACAAACAAACCGCAAAAAATTCCATGCACGTAGGAGAGAGAGAGATAGAGGAAGGTGAGTTCCTTTGGCCATGTAGATTTTGATCCAACTATTACCGCCTGATTAGAGAGATTTCCGTCCAATGATGCCCGGCCGATGCATTGGTGTGAGGGAGCAAAAGATTTCACCATCTAATATATAAAAAGAATTGAAATATTTCAACGGCTAGATGTTACCTAATGGCTAAACATTTAAAAGCAATACGTTACCTAACGACTAAACATTTAAAAGCAATGGCTAAGTGCCCTATAAATCATTTTTAAAACATCATTGCTGTACCATAAACCATTGCATGATATTTTTAACTCTAGGTTTTAAATACTTTGTCATCCGTCAATTGGCTGCTTTTAGTGTGTGTGTGAGAGAGAGTACATCATTGTGATCGGATTTCGACTTTATAAAAAAAGATAAGTTTTATTACGTCAATAAAATTTCATGACACTACCAAACGATAATGGAAATCTATTACTTGGGTCAATTACGTCATGAAATTTAAATTGAACATGAATGTTAGTAATGTCATAATTTACCTCAAGTTTTAGACAATGTGGACATATGTGGGCGGTCGCATATTTGAGAATATACTATATATAAATAGTTTCACCAATGTTAATCAGGCTTTTTATCAACATTTTTCTAGCGTCAGTAAAACTTCTAGAGTTCAATTATTCAACATGGAAGAGTTCTTGCAGGAGTCCGCCAGTCATGCTTATAAGAATAATATGCTTGCAAGTTTGCCAAACCTCATTCCAATGGTGGAGCCACATATGGGCTGACGTAAGCAGTTGCCCACATCAGCCCATCAATGTTCTTTTATTTTTACAATAACATATTTAAATATTTGATTTGTTATATATAAGTCTCTTTTCGGATATATAAATATGTGAATGAGTGTACTTCCATCAGCCCTCTCAATGTTTGTTTATTTTCACATTAGCATGTTCAAATATTTGATTTACTATATACATGAGTGTCTCTTCGGATATAGAAATCTAAGAATGAGTGTCTTTCTATTAATTTTTTCTGACTGACCTTAGTCCTTGGTTCCATCACTTCCTTCTTATTTTTTGGTGTACTGTCATATTTTGGAGACAGTTTCTAGATATTGTTCTCAATATAATATCCCCCGTCCCTTTAAAAAATATACATATATAAAATTTTAAAAAAATGATTTATTTTATATAAAAATTTTAGAAAAATGATATTTTGGCTTTTGTCAAAAGCCATAATTCAACTCCCTACAAAAAATTCCTATTTCCACCCTTGCTTCTGGCAGTTGTTGAACATAAATATAGAAATGAATATATACACATATCGAAAATGCATACCCGAGGAGACGCCTGGCTCTGCTTCTTTGTCTGCTGGTTCTAAGACTTTAACGTGGAGTTTGGATAAGTTGAGGGAAAACTATCCAAAACTTTTTAAATAAATTCAGCTATAATTTATTCATGTCTATTATGCATTATGTAAATACACTTACAAATGATTCCAAAACCACTTGTCATATCTAATTTTCAGTGTAGAATATATGTATCATATAATTGTGACAAATATATGACTAAAGTTTGTATTTTACATATCCATGTCATGTGTATATATCAATCTTATAATGAATCAACAAAAATATTTTATATATGTGAAAATATATTTTACACAAAAAATGCAATTATCAAAATCAGGCAGAATGACTGAGTTAACCAGGTGAGTCAATTCACTCTAAGACTAGTCCCAAGGATTTTAAAACCTTGACGCAAGATGACAAGCAAAACCGAAAACCCATAGTAATGAGATAATAAAAAACAATCATACCATGTGTAAAATTTATATATAAATAATTGAACATAATATATCGAACTTGGTAGGCTAAAGAAAGGGTGAAAAGCTTTATTTTTAAAATGAAACTGATGTATTGAGTTTATTTATTTAAATTGATGCAATTTTTTTTTGTTAAGAATTCTTTTCCTTACAGCCATGAATGGGCCGTCCTAAAGAATACTTTATAGTTGAAGTACTGGCTGTAATTCTCCTACCGGGGAAATTCCTCGATTTGAAGAAAGATTTAAGGCACGTTGATTGCCAGAGACTGTACTCTGTGGACATGCTGTCACCGTGATGTACTTAACACTTTAAAATATTTAAAATGGACCGAAGTTTCCTCGTTGTCAAAGCTAAATTAATATTGCATGATAGATCATGATGAAGTCCAGGACTTCTTGGCATCTGTTTGCATCCGCCTTTTTACGGACAGAATGACCTTTACTTGAAGTAAAAGCTATTCAGTCAATCGGACAATCCCATACTGAATATTCTCTATCACATGATCTCTCTCATGCACTACCATGAGAGAGAGAGAATTAAGATGATTTTATAAGGGCTAACAACTAAGAGTTTTGTACTTATCAGTTTTTCTATATCCTATATTCACAATTTTTAAAATTGTTCTTTTCATACCCGCTCCTACCCATATAGGGGTGAAGCCAGGACTTTTTTTAGAGACATGCCAAACAGTCCAATCTTGGATCTAAATAGGGCCAAACTGACCTCGAATCTAAAAAATGCATTGCACAACTTGTTTTTTTCATACCCGCTCCTACCCATACAGAGCTATGCCAGAATTTTTTTTAGGGGTGGGGCCAAACAGTCAAATCTTAGATCTGGGTAGGGCTAAACTGACTTCAAATATAAAAAATACATTGCACAACTAAAATTTTTAAATTTTTTCAATATAATTTTTCTTTTTTCAAATAGTTGGGTGGGGCCATGGCCTAGGTGGCCCACCCCCTCCCTCGGCCTCTTTACCCATACCCATACCTCTACTAAGTGTCCCACATTAACCTCAAGAATGGAAACCCTCAACTCAATCCAAAGTTCTTCAATACTATAAAGATAGCACCCTTCATAATCCTACCGAGAACAACCTTGCGCTACCCACCACTAGGCATGAAAGAGAATTTAAGAACTATAACTATTTAATTATTTATTGTTTTGTCGAACAATATTCAAGCTAAGATGGTAGAACAGACCATGGTTAACTTTTCACATAAGACTTTGGAATTAATTAGACACCCATAGAGATAAATAAAGTGATTAGTTTATCATAAGTCATTGGTTTCATTACCGACGGTTTATTCTAGCAGAAATGTACAATAATTTCAAGGAACCAAATAGAAAATGGCTTTTTATGAATCATATAACCATAAAAAATGATGTTTGAGTCACAAAATGAAAATGAAAAAAAAAAGATACTATGTATCTGATCTCAAACCTCAAACTTGTTGATGTTGCATTCAATTTTCTCAAAAGAAAGGTCCCTTAATGTATTTTTTGCTGTCAAATAAAGAGAGATACCGCGAAAAAGCCGAAGTCCCTTTCCCCTACCCCCGAGGTCTAACGGGCTGGCGTATGAGACTAAAATAAATACAATGTTAAGATCCTTACTCAGCTAGGCATAGAGGAACTGCATTAACCAATCCAGAACTGGAATTTTACTAATTTCCTACCCAGATCTACTGCTACATTAATCAAAGTGAATTTTGAAACATAAATAGAAAACTGGATTGGATTCTTGGTATCAATTTATCCAACCTCATAAGTCTCTCAATTGATGCCCATGTGGTTGGAACCGTCAACCTGCTGGAATATGTTGGATTTGTATCCGGATCTATCCTAACAATTGCCAACCCAATAGATTATTCATTGATTAGGCAAATTATAAATACTGACTGTGGTGGCGAAATGCCAGCCATGAGAAATTTCATTGCTAGATCTCATGATCACACTATGATGACTCAAAAATTATATACGACACCCACACCAGAGCCAAGGTAGGGCTGCTTGAGCCCTCGCCCCACCTCAATTTTCTTTTTTTAAATTTACATGTAAATTTTAAAAAATAATATTTTTTTTAAAAAGTAATAGAAAAAGAATTCATCATGAAGTCATTCTACTTCAGAGGGCATGGAATAGCTGGTTGAGCGGGTGGCTGGTATACGATCAATAGCTAATCCAAAGTTTAATTCACATTCTGAATTTGATCTAAGTCGATTTTTAAATTATAAACCTACAATTCAGCTCTTATAATGAAAGCTTCCTGGTTCTACCCTGTCACCGTGGGAAGACTTTCTTCATGCTCCCCTAAAACACACACTTGGTCCAATCGGGCCAGGGTGTCCGGGCCCGAAAAAATCAGCTTCGGCCGAGCCGAATGGGGCCTGATTCGACTTGATTTATTTTTTAATATTATTTTATTTAATAATGAGATATCTTTATTATTAAGAATGTATTTTTTTTTAAATTTTTATTGTATATTTTAAAAAATATTTTTTTTTATTTTAATCGGACTGAGGGGAGTCTAAATTCTGAAGTCAAACTCGATTTTCAGGTGTCAGACAGACCAGGCCGAGCCGGCTCAATGCCCAGGCCTAATAATGATCATGCTCCTGGTTGTGGTCCGGGACTCGCACCTCCAAACCCACTGGTCCCTTACCTGCAACGGCGCTCACTACTCGCTTCCGGTCGAGTGGCGCCATTTGGGTCGAAAGCGAAACGGCCACCAATAAAAAGGCAGAAATTGAAATGAACGAAGGGAACAGGTAGCGATGGATGGCCATTACCCGATATATATATATATATATAGTGTAAAACATAAATACATAGAGAAATGAATTTTAAATACATAAGTCGAGCCGAGTCAAGCTCCCTATATATATATATATATATATATATATATATATATATATATATATATATATAGTGTAAAACATAAATATATAGAAAAATAAATTTTAAATACATAAGTCAAGCCGAGTGGAGCTCCCATTACCCATTCGAGTCAGATTGACCTAGCAAGGTTTTCTTTTTTTTTTTTAATAAAATTGACTGGAATGTCAAATAACCAGCCCAACCCATCCCATCACGAACCAGGTACCCGACTCGCATTAGATATTTGGCCCCTTGCCCTGATTCAGTCTATTTCATGAAAAAGTAACAAATATTACTGTAACAATTTAAAATAATAACATAATATAAGATAATAAATAATAAACTTTAGAATAAAAAACAACAAACTAATTTGCTGAATGTTAGATGAATGCTAAACCCAATAAACCCTCTCAATGCAAGTGCGCGCGCGCACACACACATAGATATAACCGCCAAATATGAGTACTAGTTATTTGTTTTTTAAGTATTAAATTTGCATTAAGTTATGATTATAAAAAACCAACTCAAAAGGAAATATGAAGTCACAAAGGCTACAAGTATTCTAGAACTGTTTTCTCATCATGGTTGTGGAGAGGAAAGAAAAAGAGACATATAAGAGAATGTGAGAGAAAATAGGCTAAATACTTGGTTCCCTTTAATTCCATAATATAGTTTTCAAAATATATGTAGTGATTATAAATAATCTAATCTATTAATTGATTGATACTTTCCACACTTTTGAAAGTTGTTGTTTCAAAAGGTTAAGATGGCGCATTAACTTGAAAAGTAATTTTAATTTTATACATGACGCATTGTGAGCCATCAATCGAGCATATTAAATGATTCAAAATGAATCTATGTATATTTTTTACATTTACTCAATCTTCATGTTTCATAAGTATTTGTGACATTAATTGTATCTACATAGGAGCAGTGAATTCAACACTCTACGATTTTATGGCGTTCAGTTGCTTCGGTCTAATTTCATACTTTATTTCAGAAATAAGTAGTTATGACATTAATTGTACCTACATAGGAGAAGTGAATTCAACAGTACTCCACGCTTTTGTGACGTTCAGTTGGTTCGGTCTAGTTTCATACGTTATTTCAGAATTTGCCTCTACCAATCAACTCGAAAAACTTAAAAAAACAAATAATTGGAATTTGTTCCGCAAAATAGATTTTATGAGTATATGGCATATTTATCCTTGCAGATCTTAAAAACATCCAAATCCGTTAATTTTAAAAATTCACCAGAGATTCAATAAGATAGTCATATTTTAATTCAATTTTGACATACTTGTGTGTGTTTTTTTGTTTTTGGTCTTTTCATGTTTGGGTTTTAATAAATCTAATCATAGATGTGAATACATAATGAATATATATATATATATATATATATATATATATATATATATATATATATATATATATATATATAAGTCTAAAACTGTTAATAATGAAAATTAGATGTTTAAATCATAGTTCATAAGGTTGCCAAATTTAGCTTTATCCACTCATAAAATCTGATTTGGACATTCTCTTGATCTTTTTCAATATGAGATTTTCAAACATTGCTTATCCATCTATAGTACTATTATTTTTTTGGCTTTTGAAAGAGCCAAAGTTTTCCTCCTTTTTATTCTCTTAACCATCAATGAGAGGTTTGATGGCCTTGAATTTTGATTATTAACAAAATTTCACCTCAAACTGGGATTGAAATGAAAATTCCAGTTCTACTTTCCTTCTATGTTTCACAGTGCAAAATTTTGATTTCAAAATTGAGAATGATATGTTTAATAGAACAAGAATTTATATTTTTGAATCGATGAATTAAAAGTTGAAACCATCATGACGTGTACTTTAAAGATTGTTAAAAAAAAATCTAAAACTTGGAATTGTACCCATTAGGGAGAATCATAATTCATGAATTTTGATTCAATGATGAGTCTATATTTTTGGAATCAAAATTTTTTGTTCAATTTACATAATTTTCATTTTATAAAAAAAGATAATTTCAATTATGTGATTCCATAACTCCAATCTCATGAGAGTCTAAGGCTGCATTGGTGTCTAGTGATGAGATGACGCGCTTTCATCTTGATGTTGATCCCACTATACATTGCGCAAAAGCATAGTGCTTGTTAGAATCGGATGAGTGATGTGCAGTTTTCATGCGACCAACCCAACTAACTGTGCTATGTCCTTTGAGACTATCCATCTATATTTTTGCATTAAAAAAAAAGTTTCAAACCTAAGACATAGATGAAACATACTTTATAGTTATATTTACACATTTCTTGTCCCATCCGTACTGTTATAACCCACCGAACCATACCTATGAAGCAGGCATACTTAGATACTTCATGTCCCATCTATACTTTTATAACGCTCGCTGCGCTTGTCGCACTTACAAGTGATGAACAAGCCCAGATTAAGCCCTGCTTTCCATAAAACATTTTTGAAAATTAATTTCCAACTTACAAAAGTAAAGAGAGTTTGTTTGGAAGCGATGGGCCCACAAACTTGATCCCTTTGGTGGGGCCACGCTTCCCATGTAGGGCGCGTGGGTTCCACCTGCGAACCACTGGCCGAGCTATCCATGACGATGACGATGGCAATGACGATGATGATAATGCAGTTTTGGGTTCATCCGTTGGTTCATGAATAAGGGTGGGCAACAGGTTGGGTTCCGAGTCCATGATGGGTCGGGCTTAGACTGGTTATTTGACACTCGGATTAACCCAGATTGGTTTGAGTCGGGTATTGGATGTCCGACTTATATTCATTGGCATATGACATTAGCAAGCCACTCATTTAGAAACATTTAGTTCATCGTTGATGACTCTTTTAGAAACTCTTCATGTGTTATTGATGACACTTTTATAAACTCTTCATGTATCATCAATGGCACTCTTAAAAATTCTTGGCAGGTCAATAAGGTTTATGAGATATTAAAATATGAAATATTAAGGGTTTCAAGTACAAGTGGACATGGAACTAGGTACCCCCATTAACCTGGCCCGATAATAAGGGGGGTTGGGCTTTGTGCCAACCCAAACCTGACTTTGTGGAGCCTGACCTCAGCGGACCTAATCCTATGCTCAGCCTTATTAGTGAATGATATATACCTCTTCCCACTCTACTTTCAATCTTTTTTCATAGTTTCCTTTTCTTTGTTGTTTTCTAATTAGTTTTTCAAGAGAAATTTAAAGTTGGGTATAATTTGGAACACCAAAAGGAAAAAAAAAAGGCTGCCCTTTCTAACAAATCTTTGAAACAAATTTTCCAAAATTTAATATTTGAGCCATTGAAGCAATAAAATGCTTTTTAAAGAAATTTCTCTAATTTCTCTAATATATATATATATATATATATATATATAATATTTTCAAGCACGTTTGGATGCATTCAAAAAACGGCATTTTGAAGGCAAAACGCCATTTTTGGCTTGTTTGGGTGGCCTACAAACTGGATGTTTCATATATTGAGTGTAGGTTTTTCACTAAAAACGAGTTTCCAAATGGCCCATTTTTTTAAAAACCAATTCTGCAAGTAGAATCTACTTGTGAGAAGTCGACGGACTCAGGGGCAGAGCCAAAGGGGGGCATCGAAGGGGCCTTGGGCTCCCTTCAATTTTTTTTTTAAATTTACATGTAAATTTTAAAAAGTTTCAGTTGTCCTATATAAAAATTTTAAAAATTGATATTTAGATTTCTGTTAAAATTTAAAAACTTTAATTTCGACCCTATCATGGGTTTATGAAATGATCCACTTGACTGGTGGAGCGTAAGTTTTTGTGTTTTCAGATTTATTTATCTTGCTATTTGTATTTGGATTTCAAATTAGAATTCTAAAAATCATTTTTATAAAATCAGGTCTTTAAAAAAAAGACCCCATCTTTTGAAGGGGTTCATCCAAACGCTACCTTCAAGTTAAATTGATCAAAAAATTAAATATATATTGGAGGTAGACGGTTTGTTATTTAATTTATTGTTGTGAGTTGATAATTGATATGGAAAGACATAAAGAAAAGAACGTCGACGACGTCCAACCCATGGGCGCGGCGCTGTTAGTTTTCAGATCGGATGAGAAAAAAAAACTCTTTTCCCGTTTCTTCCTCGTTTACCGCCACCGGAAAAAGCCAACCTTTTTCCTGCTCTACATGTTCAAACTGTGTGCCGGCAATGCTTACCTTGTGATCAACTTCAATCTTTTCTCTTGTCCCTTAACGCATTAGCCGGAAAGTTGGTCGGTGGCAAGAATAACACCTAAATTGCATGATAATAAGATCCTATGAGGATTATGATCTTAAAAATTTTGCACTAAAAACGATTTTCCCCTAAATAAAAATTAAAAATACTTATTATTGTTATATTTGAATAATTTCTCTCATTTATAAGTGAGTCTCTTCTAAAAAATTATAATTTTATATTAATAAGTGAGAATTTTCCGGTCTCTATTCTTTGTGCGCCCATGATTCTTTGTCGCACTTTGGACTTCTTTAGATTTACCCATGCTTAGAAAAACAAAGACCGAGAGAGCGGAGCCAACAAATTTTAGTTGAGAGGCACTAATAGATCTCTCGCTTAAGAAAATGAGTGATTTAAAGGCACTGACTCGGGTATGGTGTGGGCAGCACATGCGATTTAACCTAATTAAACTTAGATCCAGCTTAATCACAATGCAATATTTCAAGGGCTGGCGTGATTGCCCACACCAGTTCCACAGTAGCTCCTTCTGACCGCACGGACCGGTTGCTACGAGCCCAAGCCGAGCCCAGGGGTTCGGGGGACGTTAGCGGTCGGGACCAAGTTTGGTCGTTGTCACGAGTCGGTGGTCCATGGGACCATAACGTATTAACGTTACGTCTCTGTGGGTCCCATCGTGGTGTGGGGTGGCCGCCGCTCGGACGCGTGCACGTAAGTCTTGCGGGATGAGGCATCCACACGGGATGGGGGTATTTCTGTTAATAAATTCGACGTGAAGACTAATACCGTCATTTCTTATAGAAAAGCAAGTCCTTCCTTTTTCTTTGATTTTTTTTTTTTTTTTTTTTTTTTTTAGGGACGTGGGGACCACCGCGGGATTCACATATGCGCCTTCCTCCAAATGATTGGAGCGGCCCACTCCCCCTAGCTTTTCTCCTTGAACCACGTACCGTAATTTTCACCTCTCACTTTCACCGACACCCTCCCGCGCTCTCCTCATCAAACCGCCGTTTTACAAAACTGTCCTCCAGCTTCAGTAATTTGGATATGGATCCGGGTGGGACTCGGATTCAAACTCCAAAATTATCTTAACCTTAGTACTATTGTATCCTTGTAAATGCATTTTGTCAATTATCTAGGTAAAGCAATTTAGATTAGTGCAACTCGAGATTGAAAGATGTGAATATATTTTGTTGATGAAT
Source organism: Nymphaea thermarum (assembly GCA_011799765.1). Classification (NCBI taxonomy): domain Eukaryota; kingdom Viridiplantae; phylum Streptophyta; class Magnoliopsida; order Nymphaeales; family Nymphaeaceae; genus Nymphaea; species Nymphaea thermarum. The sequence continues at coordinate 135,794 of JAANDH010000220.1, read as the reverse complement.
TTGCGAGGAAAACATTAACTGAAATTTTTGGCATTTAGTTCACTCAAAATGCTATTTACGTTTGGTGTAGGGTCACCACGTTTAAGTCATCACTGAATCAATTCAAGCCTAAGTCACTCGGACTCTTCTATTTTACTGCCGCACTTGAGTCGGGTGCGGCTCCGACTCACACTCAAGCCCAGTTAGAATGTCATATTACTAAATTACTTATATAATATATGTTGTTATGATATTTTCATATGCAATACAATTATTCAAATATGTTATATACATTAGTAACTAAAGTGTACTAATAATATATACATGTTTATTTTGTTATATACATAATAAATTAAAAAAATAATAATAGTAAAATACCATGATCGCACCACTGCACCTAAATTTTTTGAGATGTGCCGTTCCGGCAACCGCACCCCGCACTCAGGTGACATAGATTCAACCCCATGCAACGCTTCATTCACAATCACATGTTAGACAAGTTTAACTCAATTTTCCAAACAAAAAGGGTTTCAAGGTTTCAGTAGTGAAAAGCCAATGAGAGATTGCTTTTAAGCTGATTGGTATGGGCCACTGCCCATGCTAGCCCTTGAAATCATGTACTCTAGACTAAGCTAGACCAATGTTGAGCTAAGTCCAACCACATGTGGTGCCCACACAAGGGCTTAAGTAGGAGCATGGTAAGCAGTCATCATCCTAAACCAGAGATTAGTTAGTGCCCTTCAGCCAAAATTTTCTGGCTTCGCCACTGCTTTTAAGGCTAGCAGGCATTAAGTAACTTATCAAGAGAAGGAAGATAGGTTTTCAACATAGGGTGAGTAAGAGGATCATGTTATCATCCGACTTTGCAATAAAACATTAAGCATTGCGTGAATGTTTCACAAATCGACCTCAATTATTATAGCATATTCATGGAATACTAGAACTTCATAAAACACTTAGAAAGTGTTTCATTTACCAAACTACCCTATTGAGTTAAGTACTACTTTCATTGCTTCTATGTGTGTAGACTCAGCATGACCCTTGGAGTGTGGAGCCTGATTTATACTTATTATGTTTTATCATATTTGCACTAAACCCGGTGTTTAAGGGAGGGGATATGTTTTTTCTCTCATTATTTTGTTGTAGTGAAAAACTCTATGCCGCTGTGAATGTAAGAAAACAGTTAAAAACCCTATGCAGCCGTGAATGTAAGAAAACGTTGTCTCCGAACCACCTAAAATTCTTGTGTCTCCTTCTTTGCCTCTTTCGATTTGTTTTTTGAGAGGGAAAGAGAAAGTCTCGCTCCTAACAACGAGGACGGGAACTCCATAGCGTAGACCCGGGTCTAGTGGAAGCACCTCGGTCCTCATTCCATTGGACCTAATCAGACTGAACCTGGGCCGTGTGGGCAGGTGCCCACCCCAGGCCCAGCCCACATTTGGGTCTTAAAGAAAATTAGACATGCTCCAGTTTGGATCTCAACTCGGTGGATGCGACCCGGTGCATTACGGCTCCGTTTTTGTACTTGGATAGGTACTGGGCGTCACCCTGTCAGTGAAGCGAGGTTACACGCACTGAACCTTATACGCTCATCCTTTCTCCGTCCAATAATATCGACAACTATCGTGGGGCCCACCAACTCCGTCCTTCTTTATAACGAGGAAGTACTGGAATATACTCGATCGGATATTAGATCCCCACTAGCTTGGATGGGTGTGAAAATGGTGAGAAATTTTATTCTTATTCCGCTCATCTTTTTTCGTCGCAACTCTAGTATGATTATTTACAAGATATGCAGTTAAATAATATAAAATTAAGCTCATGCTTCTAAAATAAATAATTTTTTTAATCTTATGTTTTTAATGTATATACGGCATTATGTTAAGGTCACAAATTTTTCATTAACTGGTGTCTCGTTTTCGGTTCATGTTTGCATTTCAGGAGTGCACTTAAACTTTTGTGCTACTATTTTCACTTATGTTCCTTTTTGTCCTTCATTTGATAAACATAAGTTGCTTTTTCGATATATGTCGGAGCTGATATGGCAGCAATGTAACATTCTATATATAATTACATCTATCATATCCACAATTATATAGCTTGTAAACTAAGATATATACCGAAAGCAGACTCTGTACCTTATAAGACGAAAGGTTTGATGGGGACTTCGGCTTTTATGTTTATATTTATATCGTAAAGATATACAATTATTTGGCGTAAAATTAACCCAGGTAAATCTTATAAGCAGGGACTTCAAGACCCCTCTTTAACCGCGGTTAAAATTGCAGGACCAGCATTTATAAAGAAGGGGCCGTCCCTATTTTGTAGCGACAAAATCCAAGACTCCTCCCCGATGTTAAAAACGGATTTTTCGAGCCGACCCGATTTGGAAACGAGCCCCCACCAGTGATTCCGCAAAAGGGCATTTATGTAATTTTAAATGTAAACGTTTGGTCCACACGACCTATCAGAAAGATTTTGATGCAAGTTCACCTTTCACGACTTTCCTTTTTTCACCATGCCACGTCGGATGCCGAGAAGGGTCCCAGTGGGTAAAAACTGCGAGAAGTACTGGAGGAGGTTGAAAAGGGGAAGAGCAAATCCAGGCCTTCCGCGCGCCCAGGGGGGAGATGGTAAAAAATTTTCTACCGCGGTAAAAATACGTCCGCCCCACCTTGCGCTACCGGATATCACTCGGTTATCTAGCGTTGGAAAAAAGTTTCACGAGGAGTCCTTCTATTTTAAAGCATACAATTGTAAGGCTCTAACTTGTAGAATTTTGCAGTAGACTCGATTCCATTTAAGGGCAATTTGCTGTTTAGTGTTTATCATTACTCCTTGTCCCTCACACTCTAGGAGTCGAAGATTTCATTTTTAAGTTGCTTTGGAACTAATTTTTTAAGTTTAGAGTTAACAAGCAGCCTAACAACAATTACAAAATGCACATTATTTGGGAAAATAATAAATAATTGCTTAACTTTGGAACTTAATGAATGGGCATTTGATTAAAAAATATCTCAAAGTTCTGCCTAATGATAAGAGCTATTAATTTTTGGTATGAAATAATAAAATTACCTAATTAAATCACAAAAAATGTTTTGGAAAATAAGAGGAGTGTTTTTTCTAGAGGTGTTTTTGTTATTTTATATCAAAAGTTATTTTTTTGGCAAATAGCTGAATTTTGATTTTTTAAATTACATTAAGTTTTAAAAGTTGAGATGCATATCGTTATTTATTTAAATAATATATATTTTATATCTTTTTTTTTTCAAAAAATGATTTTAGATTAGATGATATGAGTATAGGAACTTTTGGTTCTGTAAAAGACTAAACAACCAGTTCTCAACACTTTCAGCATAATTGAAAAAAGTAAAAAATGTAAGTTTCAAAACGCGGAAAGTATTTGACTCGCATGAAAATTTTCAGAAATCGAGGATGCTTTTGGAAAATGTGGTAAAAAATTGGTCCTTCATTTTTTGCCCTTTTCTTCTCCCCAGCTTCTCCTTCTCTCTCGTCGCGTTCGTTGGAGAAGGTTTGGTTGGAGCATTTATCCATAAAAATTCCGTGTTCTTCTCTTTCTCTGTCGTCTCTTTTCGCAGTATCGAGAGACAGGCAGAGCGGGAGGAGGAGGAAAGCGACAAGCAAAGTGGATCGAGGGTTTGGAATGGTTGTGGAGGCCGATCAGATCTTCTTCGGCTTTGTTCGCCGGAAATTGTAGGATTTTCCGGCGGATCGGCCGGAAGATCGACGTCCTACTTGGTAGTACACCTGGAGAGAAGGAGGAAGAGTGCTAGGGCTTGCTTTTTCCTCTTCCTTACGTACCATTTTTGAGGAGCGATATTCGCATTTTCCTTGCGATGAGGGGAAAAGGGGGTGCTTTGGTGGTTCTCCACGGCACGGTTACCGAGGTTTCGTAAGACCCCTGTCTTGTGCCGTAATCCATTCGAAACCTGAAGCTTTGGGCTTAAATGCGCTAGGCGACGCTCTTTGCTGCGTGTCGCGGCGAGCAACCGAAATTTCACCGAGAGCAGACGGGGGATCGCATGCTGACAGGCGTCTCGGATTTCTGGAAGTCACGATCCGGTGAGGGATCGTTTGATTTCTAATGTCCTTTCTTTGTTTTCGTCCCGGCTTCTCGTTTTTTGCCTGGAGTCAGACCGACTGTCTGTTCTTAGTCCTGCATTTGGTGCTTTTTGAGCGGTTTCTGTTTTTCATTTTCCGAGGGAGAGCGAGTTCAATTTTGAGCTTTTTTACACTCATCTCTTTCCAATCATCACTGGCTTCCTGGATTCCCTCTGAATTCCTGGAATTTTGGATTTGGTGCTCAATTTTATCAGTTTTTGGGTTTTCTGTTCACCTGGAAACATAATTCTGTTGTTGTTTCATGATCCAACTGTTTCCCTTAGAAAATTTTACTACTAGGAGCAATTTGTGAACTGTGAGGGGATGGATTTCTTTTTTCTTTTTCCCCTAGATGGGCTTTTTTTTCCCATTTACCATATATTGGAAATCTTTGGACATGATTTGCTTGATACTTGTCAATTAAGTTCACCCAGCTGCAGTTCAATCGTTAAAAAATAAGGAAGAAACAACAAACTAATTTGATGAAGACTCTGTTTATTGTTTTGTCTTGTGGGATCAGGTACGTGTTGCTAGTCGCAAGTGCTAGATGTCCTTTTTGATTGTTCAAGGAGTTGGAGCTGCGGATTAAAGAAGTCGCTGCTTTGGAAGGCTTAGTTTCGGATTCTCAGAAATGCAGAATGCCATCTGATATCGCGAACAGAAATCTGGTAAATCGGCGCGACTTTGAACACAGAATGGAGCAAAAGACTGCAGCCTCCACGCATGTTTCACGCCTGGGGCCATCCTTCTTTGCTGAAGATGTCCACTTCCCCGTAGAGGCAAGATTTTCTTTTCCTGCTTCTAGAGAAGAAGTTTTTCCTAGTAAATTTGGCATTTTAGACTTTATTAGTGTCCCCCAGTCAGCCTTCGCCCCCAATTTCTTTGTGGTTTACCATATATTTACTTCCCCTCTTTAACAAAGACTTTGGTTTCACTAATATGTAGAGGCAAATTGGTTTCTGGAAGAATGAGCCATCATCAGACATCCGAGGTGAGTGCATTGAATTTCCATTGGGATTTTTCTTAGTCATGCTATAAGACCTCCCCGTTTATCTTGGAAATGCCATTGTCTTTTCTGTTACTTTAGTCTTCTTGTTCCTAAATGCTTATTAAATGGCTGGAATATCTTCATCCTATCTCGCACCGTAGCTCTCTGAATGTTTCTGGCTCAAAGTAAATTAAAGTAAGTATATGAGGATTTTAATATATGTCAAATATATGATCCCTTGAATATATATAAGAGGAGGACCAGCCCACACCGTTTTCTAGTAACTTCTCCCAGGATATTCCTTTAAGCCTGACCAGTGAAGAAACAGTTGACCTCTGTATAAAGGAAGGCATCATATGCATGATAAGCAGGACACATTAGTCGAAGTGGTAGGTACACTACCATACATTTCAAATGACAGATGGTCAGACCCAGGAAATTCATTCCGTGGTTCATAATGGAAGGGTATTGCAGTTTTCATTGGCTACAAATGATCGGAGTTCCAATGAAGATTGGAATGACAATCTTCTATAGTTTCTTGGCACATCTGCAGAATACACGGAAATTGCATTGGCAACATGTCCAAATGACAGTAAGCTGAAACTCTTAGAAGACAAAAATGAGAAAAAGACAAAAACAAAACTTGATCTAGCTCCAGTAAGTGAAGTATATCAGTGAAAGAGAATTTACTCATAGATGGATTGGGTAGGCTGAAATCCTGGACGTGACATTCAGAAATAGTATGAATTGCTGAAAACAAGGTAGAACATGGGGTCCTGCAGGGCCTACAAAGTGATCTGCGTGCAAATGCCAAAAACAGAACTAATGTTAGTCGTTTATATGTTAAGAAATTTCATACTTCAGAAGAGCAGGAGATGATCTATAAGTCTTGTTCGTTAATGAGTTACAGAAATGTGCTCCCTTGATAGAAGTATTTGTAATCATTAGGCATGTCTATTCATACATTCCAATATGGTCCTTCCATCTGTTCCTTTTCAAATCATCAAACTGAAGGAGATGATTGACATTGAATTTAGATGCTTCCTCTACAGCCTGCGCCCATCCCTTTCTTTCTATTTGTGAAATTAGTAAGATAGAAGGTTTCTTCATTTGTCTAAGACTTTCTTGGTGGAAAATTTAAACTAAGTCATTTTACTTGGTTTTTCTCTTATATTCATATGTATTAGATAGATATAAGAGTTTAAAGATTGATTATCTGTAGTCTGTTGAACATGATTGGGAGTTTATCAGTTGTAAAATTAATGGATAAAATTATTTTTCAAAATCAAAATAAAGTTGTCATTTTTTAAAAAAAGAACTTTACATGTATCACATTGTAAACCAGCAATTAAGTTGATCGATGGCTGATATTATATACTGCCGAACTGGAATTCCTGTAAAAACTTATTGATCCTCTTGTATAAGTTGAGGATTGGAATAAATTGTGCTTTTTTCTTGGCTGCCATTTATCTCATCATAGTAACTGGAACAGAATCTTGTCTTCATCTGTTTATATGCTCTTCGCTAGAAGTATCTGAATTCTCTTCTAAGAAATGTTTTATCCACTCAGGCACAGGACCGAATGTTATGTCACTGATGTCAACCAGGAATGCTGTTTCTTCCTCTCCACATGAAAGCTTTGGACTGATTGGAGCACACTCATTAGACTGTATAGAAAAAATGCCTTATCCTATCAAAGAGCAGAAGGTCAAGACAATCCCTGAAAGGAATGTTATTGGATTTGAAAGAACAGCTGCATTGTCAAGTGCTTCTTGGGGAACTTCAGACAAGAACTTTGGCAGCCAAGCAAACTTTTGTTTAAAGCCTTCGTCGTTGTTTATGGAAAACAGCAAGGTTGATAAGATCAAGTCTCAGCATGAAAGTGGCCTCTTTTCTAGCTCTTTGTCAGAAATATTTGAAAAGAAAAGTGGGTATCTTTTCTGCACCAGTTTGATTTGTTTTTCAGTTCAATCATTAATAATTTAAGATTATCTGGCAATTTGGTGTTAGGTGATTCATCTTTTCATATATCTCTTGCTCTATATATTTCTTTCCATGCCATTTCTTTTCAGAGCTTAATATGTCCTGTAGTTGTCAATTATGCTTTTACTTTTCCTCTAAGTAACTTTTCTTTTTGAGCATGCAGTGAGGATATCATCTCGTGATGATGTATTTGGTCACTCTATAGATACTGCTACCGCTCATTTTGAGGAGGATGAACCTTTTGAGTCTCTTGACGAGATAGAGGCACAAACAATTGGAAATCTGCTCCCTGATGATGATGATTTATTTTCTGGAGTTATTGATGGAACTGATTTTGTTTCTAAAACTAAGAATGGTGATGATATGGAAGACTTTGATTTGTTCAGCAGTGTAGGTGGAATGGAATTAGAAGCTGATGACAGTCTGACCTGTTATGGAAACAATAAGACCGGTGACCTTGTTGGTGTTATTTCAAACAGCCAGCAGATAGGATCAAATGGATCCTTTGCTGGAGAACATCCTTATGGTGAGCATCCTTCTAGGACATTATTTGTCAGGAACATTAACAGTAATGTGGAAGATGCAGAGCTACGTGCTCTATTTGAGGTACTTGAGCTTTTCTTCCACGTTGTTCTATGTGCAGCATTTTCTTCCTACTGCTTATTCATTTCTTGTGTTGACATTGCATTTGCTCTCAGCAATACGGTGATATTCGTGCGCTTTATACTGCATGCAAACATCGAGGTTTTGTTATGATTTCTTACTATGACATAAGATCAGCACGTAATGCTATGAGAGCACTTCAGAACAAACCATTGAGACGCCGCAAGCTTGACATACACTTTTCCATACCAAAGGTAACTGTCTTCAATTATGTCCTATTTTTTGCTACATTCATGCTGTTCCCCTGACAGCTGAATCTGATGTAATATTTTTCCTCACTATTTTGACTCTGTGGCCCATCTCCTTGATCAATACTACGCAAAATTTTCATTCTTTTTATCTGATATTTTAACTTGACGATGTCCACCCTAATCTCTTGATCTCATTTCTACAGCAAACCTGTAATAATAATTTGTGTCTGGATACCTGATGATCATAAAAGCACCAGGCCTGACTGCATATTATTCTTGTATACATCTTTTTTCAAATTCTTGGGTATTTCAAGGATTTGCAATAAATTTGGCTTATACATTTAATCCGTGTTCTTGGTTATGACATTTGAAGCAATCTTCTTCCAGCTCTTTTTTCAATGGACTAAACTAGGCTTTTTGTCCCTACACCAGTGCGAGATCTAGGAAAATGGCTTTAGCTGATTGGGTTTCTTCAGGATTCCCTTTTTTTTCTTTATAGGTCTCTTTTTTGATAGATCAGAGAGTCCTTGCTGCACGAGCATAATGGCATGCATTTCGTCCCATTTTCCATTTATTACATTTGCATTTTGATCTATTATTTATTCAATATATGAAGACTCTACATTATTACTATTAGCAGGACAATCCTTCAGAGAAAGATATAAATCAGGGTACACTTGTGGTGTTCAACCTTGATTCTTCTGTTTCCAATGATGATCTTCGCCAGATTTTTGGTGTTTATGGTGAAATTAAAGAGGTTATTACCTGCTTCTCTTCTTCCTAGGCCCTCTTTCTTGAACAATTCTTTAAACTCCGATTTACATGCTTGTTGTTTACTGTAGATTCGCGAAACACCTCACAAGCGTCACCACAAGTTTATTGAATTTTATGATGTAAGAGCAGCTGACGCAGCTCTGAGAGCTTTAAATAGAAGTGATATTGCAGGGAAGCGGATAAAGCTGGAGCCAAGCCGTCCTGGGGGTGCAAGACGGTGGTATTCTCCTCACAACCTGCTTCCCTTTACTTTTTTGGCTGTTCTCCTCTTTGAGTTGAGTTTTTGTCTATCAGCACATAAGCAACCAAGTTACTGGCTTGCTGCTGGCTTGTGTATTTTCACAGAAAAAGCTGTTACCAGATGTATTATGGTTGCCATGAGGACTTTTTCTTTGTCATTTTACTTGATACTGAGAGATAGCATATATAAGATTTTTTAGTCAATCTCATTTTTAAATACATAGTCTTTCAGATCTGCTGCTTTATTGGAAAGAACATATGCTGTAATTGGCCCATAGTCCGCAAACCTGGCTAGTCGACTAAAAAATTGCTCACGTCAACTTGGATCCTCAAGGGATTGGTTAAGAGTCAAAAATTGATCCCCAAACCCTGGAGGACTTGATTCTGGAATGATTGAATCAGCTCAAGATTGCCTCGGTTTTAAACTGTTCGTACAGACTGATTATAACTATTACTTAATATCATTAAGAAATCATCTATAATTCTCTATTAGAAACAAAGTAATCTAATGTGTGTTGCTTATGGTTGTCATTCTTTTTTCGTTATTTCATAAATTATTGTTATTTAGTTGTATTATCTGATACTTGTTATTTAATAGATATGCTCAACTTCGTCATCAATTTGTAGTAAAATACACTATAAAATTTATGATCTGTCCTGGACGGGTTGCCAAGTCAAACTGGCTGACCCATGAGCCTGCAGCCAATTTCAGACTGATTCATGGGTTTACATCAATTAATTGGCATGGACAAGCTTATACAGTTCATCTTTTAGGAATGTTTGCATTCCTGCAACATCTATATAGTATACAGAGACAACTGTTCAACTATCTGTTTCCAAAGGTTGAAACTCCAATCTGAATTATGGGGCAGTTTCTTCCTCTTGTGTGGTTGTACATCTTATGCATTCTCACATGCATGCCATTGTATGTGAGAGGGAGGGAGAGAAATGGAGAAGGAGATTTTGACAAGTTCACACAAGTTTATACATTAGAATTGTAAATGAGTTGATAGTTTCTCTGTAATTGCCCATGAGTCATCACCATTAGAATTTCTTTTCACTAGTCCCACTACCATTGCAAATTTTATAAACTTATGATATAATAACCATATGTTTTGATTGTTATCGGAAAATTCAATGTTTTTTTTTTTATTTTTATTTTATGAAACTGTGAAAATGCCCATCATTGTTAAAGTGCAGATCCCATCACCATTTCAGGTTTGTAAAACTTCTGCACGTGTCAAAGTCAAGGTCATTGTGCATGAACATCAACCATGTTGAACCATTACTAAGCACATTTTTCTCTATGCTGCTACATGAATGAAGGAAATGACTACTTCATTCTGATGCAACAGTTGACGTATGTGAACATATACAAGCTCGCACACATGAAACAGGATTCCTTATTATATTTTCCAGCGTGACTTAATGTCTTATAGGAGAAATCAACTTTTCTGCAGTCTGATGCAACAAATATCTCATGATTTGGACCTTGAGGAAGCTAATTTGCTGAGGCATCAAGGAAGCCCCTCGAACAACTCGCCTCCGAGTTGCTATGGTAAAATATTAGATTAACTACTACTAACATTTCCTGCAGAATGAGAACATCTGCTGCATGATTTTACTAGTTCATAGTAACAGTGTATTTAGTTTTGCAGGATCGCTCTCAAACAGATCGATTCCAGCAAGTTGTCCTGAAAATGAAAGTATTCAGGGTTCTAGTCTATCCAACCGGCCAACTGTTAATCAATTCATTGACTCCGCATTCCAGGGGCTTTCCACTTCCAGTATTGCACCACCCTTATCACCACCAGTTGGTATTGCACCTGTTGGCAATAATGGCAGCCAGTCGAACTTGGGGGAGCTCAATCACTCACTGGGGCATATGAATTTTGGTTTCCAAGGCATGCCAGGGTTTCATCCTCATTCACTTCCTGACTACAATATCATGAGCAATTCTCTCCCAGGTGGCTCACCAGCAACTGTGTCAGCCATGACTGCAAATATTAATCCAAGGCATACTGAAGGGATTGATGGGCGACACATCCAAAGGATTGGACTTAATGGGTTTCAGGGCCATTCATTTGATCTGAGTGAAGGTGGTTAGCTAAAACATTTCCGTGAAATTCTAGGTCAAGATATCTTTCCTTGTACACATGCATTTAGCTATACTAGTTTCCCTTGTTCCACACCACAATAAAATAGTAACATGTCTCACATGTTTTAAATGCTTCCTTGTATTTAAATGATTTACAGAAATGCATTTAGTTTATATTCTAAAATCTTCTGCTGTATTTTGACTTTACATTGCAAAAATAATTCTGTGGGGAAAATATTGCAACGAAAGGCCTTTTGCAAAACAGGAACACGTTACAGAGTTCTTATCTTATGTTGTCCACATTCAAGCAATTTTTATTTTTGTTTCTTTTCTCTCCTTTTTTGGAGTTTCTTGCAGAACTTGTCTTCTGTGACCCTTAAGCTCTCTGAAGGAATTACCATGCTAAGCTGAGAATGATAATAACGTCTGTGCATTAAATGCACGAATTTAACTTTAGCTCCAAGGAAACTTAAAATGTTTTCTGGCTGTCTTTATTGCTCAAATAGTCAAAATTGAGCTTTATAATTATATCAGGGAGAATTGAGCTTTGGAGCGGCCTGTTTTCGCCTTTCGTCTTTGCTCAATTTCCTGTAGAACAGGAGGCTTGTTATTTATGTCTAATTGTTATTCCTGTATTTTGTTCCAGGAAATGGTAGTTGCCCGGTGCATGGCCACCAGATTTTGTGGAGTAATCAGAGCTCTTACCAACCACAGATGCCAAGCCACATGATGTGGGGAAACTCACCATCATTCATTAATGGCCTGACTGGTCGTCACCAACCACAACTGCATGGGTTCCCAAGATCTCAAGCGCATATGGTCAACACAGCGTTGCCTTCACCTCACCACCATGTGGGCTCAGCTCCTACTGTCAACCCTTCCCTTTGGGACAGACGACATGCCTTTGCTGGGGACCCTAGTGAGCCAACGGGATTTATTCCTGGATCACTTGGAAGCATGGGCTACTCTGGAAGTCCAGGGGTGCATCCGTTAGAATTTGCTGCTTCAAATATGTTCTCCCATGTAGGTGGAAACATTTTGGACCCTTCGATTTCTGCTGGCAATGTGGGATTACCCTCCCCACAGCAGAGATGCCACATGTTCCCAAGCAGAAACCCTATGATTTCTATGCCACCTCCATTTGAAAGCTCTAATGAGAGGATTAGGGGACGGAGAAGTGATTCAAGTAATCAAACTGACAATAAGAAACAGTATGAACTGGATATTGACCGCATATTACGTGGTGAAGACACAAGGACAACCCTTATGATCAAGAATATTCCAAACAAGTATGTGGTTTAGTTAATAGACATATTTTCTTCATATGTTACTCCTCTTTCAAGGCCTTGATTTGATATGTTTTTTTTCCAGGTACACTTCCAAGATGCTGTTGGCTGCTATTGATGAACACCATCGAGGAACTTATGATTTCATCTATCTGCCCATTGATTTTAAGGTGATTTCCTGCTTCTTTTGATGCCATTAGCTCTTTGCAGAATTTTTTTGTCCATATTGATAACCTTTTTCTTGTATCAACGTTTTATGCAGAACAAATGCAATGTTGGTTATGCGTTCATTAACATGATTGATGCCATGCAAATCGTTCCGTTTTATGAGGTAAGATTCTTCTACTCCTTGGGAGGCTCCGTGTTGAGGTTCTTTGTTTTATTCGCTGAAAGAAATCTCTCTCTCTCTCTCTACAGGCATTTAATGGCAAAAAGTGGGAGAAATTTAATAGCGAGAAGGTAGCATCTCTTGCTTATGCTAGAATTCAGGGAAAAGCAGCTCTAATTGCTCACTTCCAGAACTCAAGCTTGATGAATGAGGATAAGCGTTGTAGGCCCATTCTTTTCCACTCCGATGGTCCAAATGCAGGTGACCCGGTATGTGATTCTTCTATGTGCCTCATAGGTCAGTTCAGAAGCTACCAGGGCATTCAAAACTTCCAAATATGTTAGCCAGTGCAATGTTGGAAGTTCATCTATCTCTCTGTCTCTTTGGTTCTTGGTTGGATCAATTTCTCATAGCAGAATATGCGTTCCTGCACTATTTATCTCCCATTGCATTTGTTTGTCTAGTTGCCGTCCCCAGCATTAATTTACGTTTGCATTGAAATCAAGACAAAAAGAACCTTCCTTGTCTGAAAAGCTGTGGCTTGTTTAGGTTGTCTGGAACTACACTGTTCTTCCAGCCAGAGACAGGAGTCATGGCAAAGTCAGTGACTCAGTGGTCTGTTGCCAATTCTTAAATATGTTCGCTGGCATTTTTAATAAAGTCTCTGGCCTTAATAATTCTTTTACTGTTTTTAATATCTTTATATCATCGGTCATTGTTCTCTGTGGCATCCGTTAACCTTTATCGTCTCACCTAAAGCTGACAATAATTCCCTTTCATTTCATCAGGAACCATTTCCTATGGGCGTTAATATCCGAACCAGACCTGGAAAACCACGTAACAGTGGAGCTGAAGAAGGCCAGGGGAGCCCGTCGACCTCTCCAACTAGAGAGGAAATAACCAACGGAGCCACCTCCGTTGGTGGTTCAACGAAGGATGGAGAATGAGCAATTCCAGGAACTAGAAAATGAGAATAATCAGTTCAGTTGAAACTGCTTTGTTTATTATCAGAGACAACATAACGTGAGAGAGAGCGAGAAGAAAAGAGGATGATAATCACTTACGTCTTGCGCCTGACAGGGTTCTGGTAATTGGTGTTGCAGAACCAGAAGTTTTGGAGACTACCTGTTATTGATGGATGCTCCTTTTCCCTCTTTCCTCTTTCCATTTTAACTTTGTAAATCAAGGCTATTGTGAGAGATGGAGCCTGTGATTTTTGAATGGGCGTGACAAAATGTACAGCAGGAATTCGAGTGAGAGAGGGTTAATTTTGGCGTGACCGGGCTTCCTTTTTTTGTTTTTTTCCTTTTTTTTAATTTTTTTCTCCTTGTGTGGAGCCGCTTGGGCTGTTTTTGGGTGAGAGCTACCCTCCTTGAATGAGGCTGGCTAGTTGCGTTACTTGTGTACGTGTATGTGTATGTGTTGTGAAAACAAGAAACCTATGGAGCTTCTGGGGTTGCGGTTCTCTGCAAATTGTACTTTGTTGTACTTGTGGTATATGCCACATTTATTCAGCCAACTTAGCTACTTGGAGTTGTATAAATAAATAAAAGAAAGACAAGTTGATGTCTAATCCTTCTTTCTTCCAGATTTGTTATATATGCTTTTGTAGAAACTGCTTGTTAATTTTCCAAAAGCATGCTTTTGTCTGTGCACACAAGAGAGATAAAGAGAGAGATATCAGGATTTCCATCGAAAAGCCTTTTTCTGGCTGGGTTCCCACCGGTCTGAGGTCCATAATCGGCTATTGCGTGTACTAATGGGAAGTAGAGCAGGCGAATGCTTCGAGGGCTCTGTATCTCTTTATTTGGTTACTAATGTGGAAATATTCTGCAGGATCAGATGATGGTGAAAAGCAAGATATAACATCGACTTGAAAAGGAGTCCGTTCAAGGCATCAGGGGAATGGTCGGCTGTGTGGAAAAAAGTCGGCTCGTATGGTGGTTGATAAGTGCACAGGTTGTGGGCCTGTGGCCCTAAATAGGCAACCATCAAAAGGAAGAGATCAGAATTCCTCCTGTCTGGATTGAAAGATCCCTTTCTACAGCCTACGTTGTTCTGCCTTCTGTCATGAAGATTCATTAGGGCATGCGCATGATAAGAGGAGAAAGTGCGTGTCAGAGAATTGCCCTATGGAAAGTGAACTGTCTCTGTGCTTCAAGAAGATTATGATTAATCAATCAGGTTCTATGGAGCATGGTAAGATGTTGAACGCCTTCAGGTTGCCAGGGAGTATAGTAAAAAAGATGCAGGTTTTAATGGTTGATTCTTTTTGTGGGAAGCATGGGATAGACATAAGGTTTCCTCATTTGCAAGACCATTCACAAGCCATTTTCAGTCATAGTAACAGTGCATCCTTCAATTTAAGTACCGTACCCCACCACTTAAGACAAAACACACAGCACCAACAGAACAGTTTGCCATAATAGTCTCGACTCCAAGATCATCATAGTCATTTCCTAAGCTGGCAAAGACTCTGAAAATTTTGTCTTATGTTGGTGAACTAGCGAATCCAACATAGGGGGCAACAAGTAAGAAGTTCATCTCACATCCCATGCAAGGTATCAACATTGGTATGAAATGGTTCGTCATGGCGTGTGAATCAAATTCATCCAGTTAAACTCGATTCGAGCTCGACCTGTTTGATAAATGAGTCAGGAAAGCAAACTCATTTAAGAAAATGAGACGAGCCCAAGTTAACTCAGTTCAATTGATTAAAGCTCCCTTAAACTTGTGGAAACTAAATATATAATAGGTGTTTCGATGTACCCAAGGCTAGCAAGGGAGAGATCCATAGTTTGAACACATGCATCGTTGTGTTATTGGTCAATAATCTTCGAGGCTTCGAGCTGCTTGAATAGTAGCTGCCATCCACAGTAGGAGGAGACGAGTCATCTGCGTTGGCTGCCATGAAGAATCATGAACTACCATCGAACAAAATGCCCAATGACTGAAGAAGAAAACGATCAAGGATCTAGACGATGCAAACAAGAACACCAAATATAACGTGGAGGAATAGATTACCAAACATTAGCAAGAGATTCTTTACTAACTTTTTCTTGCCTCGTTACATTACTATAAACTCTAAGCAGCCTAAGCAAAGCTTGTAATCAGAACAGGAGGAATATCACACGATATCTCGTGAGTTACACAACTTAACTTATCACCTCTCATTGAGTCTGGGGAAGGTAACTCTTACTACTGTCTTTATCGGAGAAGGATAATATATATATATATATATATATATATATATATATATATATATATATATATATATATATATATATATATATATATATATATATGTGGAAAATATGTCTAAAATAAAATTTGTAGTTTATATATATGCATACGTGCTATTATGTATGTTATGATAATAATATACCAATCTTATAATGAATCAAAAAACATTATTTAATATATATTTATAAGGAAAAGTCGTGGAGTTAATTTACAGTACTATTATAGTCTCCATGCTTGTTTGTGAATAACTAAATCATCCTTCCTCCTGAAATTTATGCACTTAATGAATTTTCCTGCTTAGCAATTGGAGATGGAGCCACATGTAAGTTGGCGTGGGTGCTCTTCAATGTTTTCTTTATTTTTATATTAATATTTTCAAATATTTGTTTTGTTATATGCATAGTGCCCTTTGGAGCTGTTCTCTGACTCCGCACTGTTAGCAATTCTGGTGCTTTGGCTCATGTGAAGCTTTGGAGCTGAGCAATTTGTGTTATGATCCATAACACGGCACTGTGGGTTATGCGTTTAAAATGACGAAAATGCCCATAATAGTAAAACAGAAGGTACCTTCTATAAGGGCAAAAGAGGAAAAATGCTTTACAAAATGACGGAAATGTCCTTATGATGGGAGCAACGGACAACGGTTCTTATGTTAGGGATCTAAGAGGGAAAGGACTCTCGCTCAAGACAACTCATGTTAATTTATGTAGACAGGCTTGGGTGTTCGGGCAAGCACATGGTCGTGTTTGACCCCTAACACGCAAAGCGTATTTTCATAATTTATTAGTAATTATTTTCACGTTTTATTTATTTTTTTCTTGTGGGGATTTCTCCTTTTTAAATAAGAAAGGCGTTTCAATCATTTCAGACTCCGAACATATGCTTTCGTGTTAGGACCTCAATGTATTACCTAAACCACAAATTTGATTGACGGCGACAATGGTTCGGTACTTTAATAATACCAAAACGTTTGGCACGTTATTTGTTATTTCTAATAGTTCAGGTGTGTTTTCACAAATTTCTCTTAAAAAAAATTTATTAAAAGGACAAAGGAAATGGAGCTTGCGGAAAAACTCCCTTTTCTCTCTCTCTCTCCCTGTGTGTGTCGCTGTGTGCTCCAGCGACGGTCGAGGGGTCCGTCTCTTCCGGTAAGTGCTCTCTCTCTCTCTACCTCCCTTTCTCCGTCTTTCTCTTTCCTTCTCGGATGGTGCCGGCAGCGGCAGCAGCTGCTGCTCTTCGTCGACCCTTCCACGCCTCCCGTGCTGGTATTTCGCCCGCAACTCTCTCTCTCTCTCTCTCTCTCTGCTAGTCCCACACGCACACGCTGTCCTTGCTGTTGCAGGCTTCGTTCTTATTTTGAAAAGAATCAGGGTGTACCGGATGGGTGAAATTTATCCGCCGTAGATCCTAAATCAAACATTGTCCGACTTTGTTTAATAAAAAATCGACCCAAGGTTTCGACTTTCCTGAAATTTCAGCGGTTGAAATTTTTGATAAAATTCAGATCATGTTCAAGTGAATTTTCATGCTTCCTTTTTTCATCTTAGTGAACATGTTCATATCTTGTATGAAATATGTGCAGATGTGCTAGATCTCTTCTGAAGTTTTGTATTTATATTTTGAGTGAGAAATCTGTTATGGAATCCATATCTCAAGACAAATCTATTATCTGTATGCTCAAATGAAACTGTGGTAATTACACTTTTTTGTACGATTGTGCGTGTGCGTGCGCGCGCGTGATGGAGATACTAACGTTGTAAGAGCAAAAAGGTACTAGGAGACTTTGTCTGCTGTAATCGACTATGTACTCGTCCAAACATTCCCACCAACATCCCTGTCCACTGGTGGAGTTCTCAATGATTGATAAAAGTTGTCTTCGTTGAAACATTTTCCATTGGTAGAGTCTGGAGATTCTGGTTATCTTAAGGTGATTCTAGCTCAATTATTGTGGACGAGGAGATTCTTAGCAATGACTTAGGATGCTTGTATGGTAACCTCCACAGCAGCGAACATCTTATAGTCTTCCATCTTATTACCGATAATCTTTGTATCCAACCTCTTCAATCTCCTCTCCTTGTTGAATGTAATTGTCTTTCAGATGCAACCAATGGTGGTTCCTTGTCCTTATTGTCCATTTCTTGGTTTATCTTTGGGAAATTGGCTTTCAAGTTTCGTAGGTGTGTGGTATGTGATTGCAATTACTTGCAAAAAATTTTGATCAATGCCATAGCTAATGATTCTTTAATTTTTGACTAATATTATATGCTAAATTTTCACATGGTAAGTAGCATCTGATCTGTTATTGGCTCAGTAGTGAGTACATGGTTTGTGACTCGACCAAGACAACTCAGCTGAAGGCATTATGGAGTCGAAAGAATAGAAAAACTGCTGCAGTCCAATAATTTATTGGTTCACACCATAAACTTGGCTATTTCGTCTCTGTCCTAAGTTATATGTAACTTGACTGAGTTTGGAAGAGATTGCACGAGCTCATATCCAAAAATGTAAGAGAAAAAAAAAGTGGAGTAACCTGCAACTCTAAAATCCAGTGGGAGACCCTTTTCAGTTTCTACTTTCCCTCCTATCTTCTTCAAATGTACCCCTTGACTTACGTGAACGTTCAAGTTTCAGTTATGGCTTCATTAACGGATGCAAGTAGTAGCTAACGAATTGGACATTATCCTACTGCTGCAAGTTTGTACCTCTTTGACGCAGTGATTAGAGTTCCTCATTCTAATCCCCGGAAAGAACAAACCAAACGAACTAAGAATGAAGAAAAGAAGCAGAAATTAAGTAAATGAAATGAAGGTTTTGATTAATCAATCTTCAGTAATCATTCCAAACCACACATCCTTAATCATCCTTCTAATTAATTGGATATCGGATCTGAAACTAACATAGTCTAAAGTCCAAACTCAAACTAATAAATGAAAACACATAACAGATCCAATAAAACAGAAACAAAATGGATCAAATCTACGATCTGCCCTGAATGGACTGGTCCTGCATCACTCTCTCCCTCTCATGGCCCCCTTCTGCTAAAGAGGCTTTGGGGGAACATTCAAGTGTGCACGGAGAGATATTTCCTTCTTTCCTAGGTTTGTTTTTGGTAGGCAGAAAGATAGTGACAGGATTTATTTCTTTTATCTTTCTTTTTTAACTTTTTATAAATGCATATGTGTGTGTGTGTGTGGAAACGAGACTTAAGTATTTTGAATGCATACCTAAGGTTCTTAGTACATATAAACTATAAAGAGTAGTATTGACTTGTAGCAGTCTGGACTTGTTTGAGTGATTCAGTTGAGTCACTCAAGTCATTGGGTCAGATATGCAGGGAGAGCTGAAATTGAGTCTGGAAGTTGCCAACCATGGTTCAATATGCTGACAGCTTCAATTGTTAAAGTAAATAATGAAGAGATAAAAAAAATCTCATTACTAAGTTTCTTTGAAACTATAATTATAAGATTTATTTTTGAGAAACATGATCCCCTAGCTTGAATTAAAACATTAACACCATATTCACAAATACCAGTCTGAGCAATTTTTCTAGGATGCTTTTTTGGAAGTTTTTCTAATATTTGTTTTTAGAAAACCTCAAAAGTTCAAAAAATTAAATATATAGATAACAACAATCAAAATCATTGAAATTGCAAGTTTCTCTAGCAATTTAAGTGTAGATAACTATGAACAACATAATTGAAATTACAAATTTTCTAGTAATTTCTTTTTAAAAATGTTTACCTAGGTAGTCATAAGCTCACCTAGTGATGCGGACATGCCTAGGCCCACACCCATCTGCACACCCATGGCTGGCCCATGGCTGACAATGACAAGGTTGGTATAAGACAATAACTCAATGGTTCAAACTTTTGACTATGGACCAAATCTTGCTTTGGACCCAAAAAGGATGAAAGTCCCTATATCATGCTATGGAATGAGTGCAAGATGGAAGTGGGATCCAGGTTGGAAAGGACTGAGCATGATATTAGGTTCCAAATGGTTGATGAACATATTAGATGGCTGACAAAGCATGAGCCATCTTAGTCATGAATATTCTTTTTCTTTCTGGGTTTTTGGTATTATGAAATGCCTAGTCCTGATTAGTCCCTAGGCTTGGTCCTTCACCTGAAGACTTCCTATGCGTTTGAGTACATAGACATTGAAAATGATTTTCCGTAAAAGATTTTTCTAAATTTTTAAAAGAACCCAAAAACAAAAGAATATACACTTTAAAACATATAAATGATGGTTTTCTTTAAACGTTGTCAGCTTTTGCAATAATATTGTGTAACACCAATGGAATATTTACTTATTGGCAGTCTTTTGGGAATATCATCATAGTTTCCCAATCATTTGAGGTTATTTCAAAATTTAAATACAAAATCATTATATCTTTGATTTAAACTTTACTACTTTCATTGACACTTAATGGAAGTTTATGGGAGTCAAAAAAGCATTTGTGTAACTAAGAGGAGAAGAATAAGGGATTCATGGGTGGAAGCATGAAGTCATAATATCTGTATGAGAATTATATAGGGGGAAGTATGAAGAACATGATTCCTGTTATGTTGCTGGATTAATGAGCAGCATGTTGCCTCTTGGGAGCACACTGCCTTTCTTATAGCTTAACTTTTGGTAATCCTAGGATACACTAAATATGCATGTAGCCATGTACCTATTTAAGAGGGATTTAGGACTTTAGAAAATATGCATGTTTACAAACTCACATACATGCACGTGTACAAGGCATGTGTGTATGTGATGTTTTTCCATCTCTAATATTGGAAGACTAACTGAGTCAACCTAATTGTGACGATTGACTTAGTGATATGGGCCCAAGTGCAACTCCACCGTTGGCCCACATTCATGCCTTGCCCTTTCTATGAACCACTTTGGAAGAGGAGATTTTTGGAACCAGATTTGAGGAGCACACCAAGCTTGGAACTGGACCTGTTGTTCGATTCGATCTAGAGCCTAAGTCACAAAAAGAACCATCGGTCCAAATCCAAAAGAGTCACACCTCCTGTGTCACATTGGTTGTGTCATCCATTGCATCACTAATTGTATTGTCGCCTACATTGCCATTTGCATCATTTTGGTGTGGATCTCTCCTCACTATGAAACCTCCTTGCCACTCACCCATGTAGGTAATGCACCTACTTGATGTGGTGCAATCACCTTCACACCTTGGGCTAAAAAAGAAGAAAATGCATGAAGTGTCTTGCCCAGCCTTTTTGACTTTTTTTTGAAGGTAGTGCAATGTTATTGGATATCAAAGTCATGCTTTGCATGTTTGCTTTGCTTTGATTGAACCACCTTGGGAAGTGATAGGGTTTTAGTTTGTTTTATACTTGTATTGTGTTCTTTTATAAGTACAGTATGATTGCTTGTAATAGACATGTTGAATTGAATGAAAGGTAAGTCTGATGCCCTTTAAGTGTGATTTCTTTGGGCACAAGGCTCCTTTTCTGTCCTTCAATGCCTAGAAGAAGGAGGGCTAGTTTGCCCTCCTCTCATTAAGAGGAACTTCCAGTTCTTTCGGATAGGCCCATAGCTGCCACATAGTCGACCGTTGTTTTGCAAGGCTCTGTTCGGCAACCAAACTTCAATGGTTAACCTGGAAGAACATCCAGTCAGCAAACTCTCCTCAGTTTCATTGGGCAACTTGATGCTATATTGCTAAACAAGCTTTCATTGATTCCATCAGACAACCTAATGCTAGATTCTTCTGATGCCAACTGATAGGACCTTGCTATCGAGCAGGTTGGCTGTGGCTGGATCAGGGCCCTCACAAGAATGCTTGTTAGGTGTGCTTGAGAGCAAGGAGAATTGGTGAAGCCCTTGATTTTCGAACTTCTAAGGCCGAGATTTGGAGGATTTATTTCTCCATTAGTTAAAGAGTTGCACATCAAATTTGAGGAAGATTTGACTTTATTTGCAAAAGTTACGGATATGGAAAGGGCGCAAGCTGAGATTGGCAGTTGGCTGCAAGGGTAGAGAGTTGCGTCTTGCCCAAATTCAGGATTTCTGCAATTTTCCTTGGCCACCAATTTGAGGATAGACCAAGTTTGGCGTCAATCTAAGACCAGATGATGGGGTTATGGCCTTGGGAAGAGGCCAAGCAGGGTTTTGCCTGGACCATGCATATTCTACTAGGCTAGGGGTGATATGGGTGGAGGGAGTGTTGAAGAGGTTTATCAATGTTGAACAATTCACTGGAGAGCTCCAATGCAAAAGTGGAGTTGCGACTTGACCCATGGGGTTGCTTCCCAAATTGAGGGTGGGCAACGTGGGGGAGATGTAGCCTATTGCATAGCCACAAAGAGCTATGTTGCTTGGATGTATTTGCAGTATTGATACACTAGGCCATTGTCGATGAGGAGAGCTCGACTCACACGGCTTTTCTAGGGCAACCCAATGGTCGCACATCACAGAGGAGAGATTGTTTAGAGCAATCTAGCTTCAAGTTGTTTGATGGAATCGATGAGGGCTTGCTGACTTGATTCACTTTCAAGTTTCTCGTTGAAGTTTGGCTAATGGGGGACAACCTTGCAAGGTAACTAGCAACTTTGGAGAAAGGGGAGTGGTATGCTAACCTCATTCTTCTAGGAATTAAAGGAAGGAAAATAAGTAACACAGATATGGCAGATTGGTTTCCATACTTGTGTCGACATGCCAACATGGGTACAAGACACATCACAAGAGGCTGTATCCTCAATTCCTCATCCCCACATTTTCTAAAGTTGTCATACCCATACCTCCATCACTGGAATGAAACATGAAGAAACAATCACAATGTTTCTTGAAAATATTCCAAAGGCTTTGTTGTGGAAAGTCTTGGAAATTCTAAAAAATGGAAAAGTTAAAGCTCAATAGGGATCTATAAAAATGGCATCTTTAAGGAATATGAAGAAACAAGAATGTTTTTGTAAAAATAAAAGTGGATGGTTTTTGTCAATTGCCAGGCAAGGTTATCGCAAAATGAAATGCATAATTTAAAATGTTGAAGTGTATAAAATATTGTTCCAGGATCACTTGTGGAATTCGAAAATATCGTGATATTAACGTCGAAAATAATAAAAACGAAAAAAAGGGAAAAAATCGTGATATTTTGAAAAAATTGGGAAAATCTTAATCACGATATTATCGTGATTTTTTCATTTTTCTATTTTTTAGCATTGATATTATCATGGATTCAAGCATAAACTTAAAATAAATTATTTTCATCATTTTTATTGTCATTAAAACATTTCTGTTATCACTGTTATATAGTTTTAGTTATGTTTTCCTATTAGTTTCTCATTTGTTTCATTTATACCTAATTTTTTTATTTTTTAAAATTTTCTGAGCTTTTCTCGAGATTTTCTTGAAAAACAACTTTGCCGATAAAAACCCAAGAAAAATCTCTCTGATAAAAACTAAGAACGATATTGCAATCGTTTTAAAAATATTGCAATAATTTATTGTTTATGAATGTTGAAGAAGATGCTATATGTTTTTGGCATTGCTTTAAAGATATTGTAGTAATTTGTTGATTTTTAAAGTAATTTACACAAGCACCTTATTTATGTGGAGGTACCTGTGTCAACAAGCCTACTCACATGTGCAGATACATCGTGTCGGGTGCAATCTATGTCACATGGGTGCTTCTAAATGACTGCCACACCCGTGTCACACTGGTGCTGGATGCTGGTGCTTGTCTGACACGGTTCATCCGGTTCAATCTGCCGAACCGGGCGAAAGCTGACAATTTTAAGTGTGCATATAACCAAAGTATATCTAATACATAAAGTTTATATGGATAGATAAATAAGGCTACTAAACAGTTAAATAACTATGTACCAAATGATTTATATGCATATAATATTTATACACACATATATATACATCATCGTTGCACCCACACCTAATTTTTTAAAAAAAGTTTCCGCACCCGCACCCGCACCAGGGCCCACACCACACACCCATGTGACATAGGGTGCGGTCGATGCACCTGAGGTCGAGTCTACCATTTTTTTTTATTCGATCAAGTTTAACCATCTATTATTTATGTGTCATTGTGATAGATATCACAATATTTTTGAAGGCATTGAGAAAAATATAAAAACAAACATAAGAAAAAAAAATGTGTTTTTTTGAAAAATGTGAAGATAAATTTATCAGGTTTTTATCGTGTTTTTTCCCTTTTTTGTTTTTCTTTTTTTTCATCAATTTCATCCTGAATTCAAATTTAAACTTAAATGAAGTTATTTACCATCATTGTTATCATAATTAACATATTATTTTTTTATCATTTTATCTAGTTCCTTAACATCTTGTTATTAATTTCTCATTTATTTTATTTTTACCTAATTTTTAGATTTTTTAAAATCTTCTCAAGATTTTATCAAGAAAAACAATTTTGCCAAAAAATACATAAGAAAAACCTCGTTCTTAAAAACCTAAGAAAGATATTTGTGATATTGGCAAGTATATTTGTACACTTGTGTTTTTGCACACATGTTTTTTGAAATTGCTCCACACCAGTACCTGCACCTGGACTCATACACATGTGACATAATTTAGATATTTAAACAAAAAATTTGTTCAAAATATTGAAAATAACATTAGAACGTTAGAGTTATTGATGATTGTGCTTCAACAGTTTGTGGTGGCAACACCATGTGTTGTTATTTTCTTGGTTGTTTAGTAATTGGTCTTAAGCTTGGTTTATGACTTTATTCTAAGAAGCTGTGCATTTTCACATCAACAGTCACCACAATGGGAAGGCAGAAGAAGCTGAAGGACGAGGAAAAAAGAGGCAGTTTATCTATTAAAAAGGATGAAGCTTCTAAGCCAAAGTCTGAGGAGAAGCTCTTGAAAAGAAAAAAAGAAGCTTCTACTTTTAGTGATAAGACAGAGAAAAAAAGTCGACTAGGAAATGGTGCTAGCACTAGTGAAAAGATTGCTGGTTCTGAGGAGAAGCACTTGAAAAGGAAAAACGAAGCTTCTACTTCTAGTGACAAGACAGAGAAAAAAAATAAACAAGAAAATGTTGCTGGTACTGGTGAAAAGCTTGCTGGTTTAATCTTTATGTGCAATGCACAAACAAAGCCCGAATGCTATCAATATCGTGTCTTTGGTCTCCCTTCAAACAAAGAACAACTGGTGAGGAATGTCAAACATGGTGCAAAGCTTTTCTTGTATGATTTTGACTTGAAGCTTCTGTATGGAATCTATAAGGCGTCATCTGATGGTGGGATGAAATTGGAGCCAGACGCTTTCGGTGGAAGATACCCTGCTCAGGTGAGGTTGCAACATTATCATCATGATGATTTATAGAATTTATACTTGTCATGTTGTATTTTTGCAGGGAGAAAAGTAGTTGTATTTCATTGTAGAAAGCTACAGATTATAAACACTAAGTTCCTAAGTTGTTAAATATACTGGCCTATATTTAAAATGATAATTTGAGAACCGTGAATCAGTTATTAGTTAAAATTGCTATGGCAACTTTGTTGCTGCAGTGCTACAATGAAGGTCATCATCCCTTTTCTTACCATGAGAAATTATGTTGTTTGGTGTTTTTTGTTTCATTGAAGCTTGCTTAACTTTTCTAGTTATACAATTTAGTATAGTGATTTAAGTTATTGTCATAAATTTGTATGGCATAAACTATTTCATCCTCTGTATGGGCTTACTATTGGAAATTTATACACATTAAGTTCTTTTTATAGACGGCCTCGTGAGCATCCAGTAGTAGCCCCATCTACATAAATATTCAAGACTGATGGAACATTTATGTAGTAAAAGTTGGTATTAGGTTGTTAACTTAAATCGTGGTTCCAGTACTTGTTCTTGGTTCTCCTCCATCTATGTGGTTGTTGGAAATTAAAGGCATTTGGAAAAGGTATAGAAGATACTGCCAAATGTAAAACAATAAATTTGATAAGAAGGAAATCCGAGGAAATAAATATGATCTGCTCATTTAGTCAGAAGATGTACTTATTTACTAGAAATGTGCTTCCTTTCCCATGTTCTGAATCCTATAGTGATGAAGTGTGAGAGGATGGCTCATTTTCCCCTTTAATAAATGTGTCACCCTCTTGGCATTATGCATTTGCAAGTTTCAATAGGTCTTGATAGCGATGTCCTCCCTTTTTGTGGTAATAATTTAATTCATTAGTATGTTTAACATTTAAAATGATTATAAATGGTCTAAAAATGTATTTGCACTGTGAGAAATAAGGTTTTGTTGTAATTTGAATCTATCACATTCAAAATGGTTACTATTTGTTTTCCATAGTTTTTCAGAATATCCTAAAAATATTGCTACTTTATGTTATGATTAAATCACGGCTCTTAATAGAGCTGTTGGAACTGCCAACGGCTAGTTCAGCAATACAATAAAAAAAATAAAATAAAAATAAAATAAAAATAAAAATAAAAAATAAAATAGAAAAGGAAAAAGTAAACTAATTTCTAAACTAATTCCTAACTAAGGTAATATCTAATTAAGAGGTAACAGACAACTAATTAAGAAATCCTATTTCTTAACACCCCCCCTTAAACTTACGATGGTATCACTGAAAGTTTATCTAAAAGAAAGTTAAATCTGGGAGAACATAGAGGCTTCGTAAAGAAGTCAGCCAGTTGGAATTCTGAGGAGACATATGGAAGCTTGATAGTTTTCTTCAAAAATTCTTCATGAACATAGTGACAGTCCATTTCAATATGCTTGGTTCGTTCATGGAATGTTCGATTCTTTGCAATGTAGATAAAACTCTTGTTGTCGCAGCACAAATCAGTGGGTTCTTCTATTCTCGTTTCCATATCGAGTAACATTTGACGAAGCCAAACAATTTCCATAGTCGTGGAAGCCATAGCTCGATATTCCGCTTCAGTAGAAGAAAGAGAAACTTTTTGTTGCTTTCTGCACTTCCACGAAATGAGTGATTCCCCTAAAAAAATATAAAATCCAGTAGTTGAGTGTCTATCATTTGGATCGCCTCCCCAATCAACATCATTGTAAGCAGTCAAATTTAGAAAAGAAGAGGAAGACATAAATACTCCCTTATTCATTGTCCCTTTGATGCATCTAATGATACGAAGAACAGCTTCCATGTGAACGGTTGATGGAGCATGCTGAAATTGACTTACTGTATGAACCGCATGAGCAATATCAGGGTGAGTAATACTAAGATACATTAAAGATCCCACAAGCTGACGGTAGGGAGTAGGATTGGTCAGAGGAACTCCATCATCAATCTTCATTTTGCTTCCTATTACTTCAAGGGTTTCCGTGAATTTATCATCTGTTATACCTGACTTATCAATAATTTCTGCAACAAACTTAGTTTGAGACAAAAAATATCCTCTAGTAGAAAATGCAACTTCAATACCCAAGAAATAAGTTAGATAACCTAAATCTTTCATTTCAAAGGTTCTCTGTAGGAAAGCCTTACATTGTTTAATACCTTCTTTGTCATTACCTGTAATGATCATATCATCGACATATAGTAGAAGGATTATGATACCTGCAGTAGTTTTCTTAACAAACAAAGCAGTGTCGGTCAAACATGAGTGAAATCTATAACTAGAGATAACAGAGTTAAACCGATCAAACCAAGCTTTGAGAGCTTGTTTAAGTCCATAGAGAGCCTTTTTAAGTCTTAAGAACTTTTTCTTAGGAATGGACACACCAGGCGGTACTTCCATATAGACTTCTTCTATAAGATCTCCATTTAAAAAGACATTTTTAACATCCATTTGATGGATATTCCAGTTTTTGATAGAAGCTAAAGCAATAAGAGTCCTAACTGTGGTCATCCTAGCTACAGGGGCACATGTTTCCTCATAGTCAATACCATATTCTTGAGTGTAACATTCTGCAGCAAGTCTCGCCTTATATCTTTCTAGAGATCCATCACTCCTAGTCTTCACGTTGTATACCCACTTGCATCCAATAGTCTTTTTCCCCATAGGTAAATCTTGTATTTCTCAAGTTTGGGCTTTGTTTAAGGCATCCAATTCTTCTTCCATGGCACCCTCCCACTCAATATATTTAGATGCTTCATTAAAAGTGGAAGGTTCAAAGTGAGAGTGAATGACATTAAATTAATTCTTACTCTATGTGATGGGGTAAATGTTTCATATGACACAAACTTATTGGGTTGTCTTATATTTTTAGTGGATCTTCAAAGGTTTTCTTCACTTGAGGTTGGTTGGGGATTGATAGTCTCATGATGATCTTCTTCACCAATATCTTGTTGTCGGTTTCTTCTTTGATATGTGATTATGTCATTGCCTACTCTACTATCACTATTATCATCAGTGTTACTATCATCAACATCATGTATTTCATCATCACATTGAGAGAGATACTTAAATAAGAAGGAATAATCATTGTTGTGTTGTGACTCTTCACAATTTTTGAATCCACTTTCATCTTCACAAAACTTTACATTCTTAGAAACTATGATCTTATCTTTGATAGGGTCATAACATTTGTAGCTTTTTTGAGTCTCAGAATAACAATGAATGCACATTTAATAACCTTTGAACTTAGCTTGTCAGCCTTGTCATTAAGAACAAAACATTTGCATCCAAAAATACGAAGTCTATTGAAATCGGGTTCTTACTTGAATAATTTTTCAAATGGGGTTGTATTATTTAAAACTTTTGAAAGCATTAACAGAGGCAAGGGCTGTTTCAGCCCAAAAGTTTTTAGGCACATTTTTGGCAATAAGAAGAGTTCTTGTTGTTTCAATCAATGTTGTAAAACGCGTATCGTAAGCCGTATCGGTCGGGCTTTAAGATACGCCGTATCGTAACCGTATCGTAATTTAAAAAAAAAATAAATAAAAAAAATTAAAAAAATCGGAAAATTCATAAAAAAAAATAAAAATAAAAAATTCTTCATAGAAAACATGTTGGAGACTTAGAGTCTTTGAGATAATGATAGACTTATTAGTTATTATTGATTTATTGGCATTGTTATAAACTTATGCGTTCATCATTCATACTTCATAGACATCAAAATTCATAACAATATCATTCAACAAAGCATAATCCATAAAGTGATAAAAGTAAAACATTCAATGATTCAACTTTCAACTTTCAACTTTCAAGTGTTCAACAACCATAAATTCATAACTCTTAAGTGATAAGTCGTTCGATACATATAAAATGAAAGCTCTCTTGGCTTGACTCTCATTCATGATTCATCATTCATAATCTTCATCTTCATCGTTAAGAATTGAAAGATCCTCACCAACATATTCAACACCAACAGTAGAAGACTCTCCTTCATCAACAAAGCCTTCTGTTGCTTCAGCTTCAAGGTTGAAGCATTCAAGATCTTCATCATCAAATATTTTAGCTGGTTCTTGCTCAATCCATGGCTCTAGATTGTCAAAATTTTCCAAGTCTGATAGGATCGAATTGAGATGTGTGCGTCCTTGCTAATGTTTTTTGTAATTCTCTACGTTAAATAAGAGAAAACTTGTTAATATATAATTTCATATAAATATATTGTACAAAAAATGTAAACATTAAGCTATATGCCTATATTATCTTTGTTTCAACCTCATATTATATCGAACAAAGACAATGTCATTCAACCTTTTATGTTCGAGCCTATTCCTTTTTTTGCTATGGATATATTGGAACACACTCCAGTTCCTTTCGCATCCACTAGAATTGCATGTCTGGCTGAGGACTTTGATTGCAAAACGTGTTAGGTTTGGACAATCAAACTCATACCTATTCCACCACAAATCTAAACAAAAATATAACAAATCAATGTGAAAATTTTAAAAGAATCAAACGTAACAAATGCAAAGTAAATTAAAAATTTCTATGTATTTACCTGGACACATGGTTGTCCTAATTCGAACGGCGACAGGTTGTCCCATGTCCCGAAAACAACTATCATATAGATCCAACTCATTATGCACAACATCTTGTTCTGTAGAATCTGCCACTAACACGCTAATACAATCTAACAAACCATGCATGACTTCTCTGTCCTTCTTAAATGTAGGAGAAAATCTAATTGCAGGATTTAGATATAAGCTGCTGCATGAAGAGGTTGATGAAGCTGTCCAGTCCACCTTTTATCTATAATCTTTCATATGGGCATATATAACTTTTTCTTTCCTTTCAAGTTGTCTCGAATTACCTCTTTTGCTTTATCCATAGCCTCATATAAGTATCCTATGGAAGGTCTATCCTCGCTGTCTGAGAACTTTAACTAATGGAACACAAACCTTCAATAGCTTCACACATGATTCCCAAAATTCGTTATTGAATACAATATCCACAACTAAAGAAGCATTTCTTTTATGAGCATGTGGATATGCAGCCCATTCTTCACTAGCGAACATCTGCCTCAAAGGAGTTCTTTGTTTCGCCACACTCTGCACAGTCAATACGTTTGTGGCAAATCTAGTTTGTGCAGGTTGTATTAATTCAACTCCTTTTGTAAACTTTCTCATCAAACTCAATGCATATGCATGATTATAGATAAATTTTGTTACCTCTTGACATTGATCAATGGCTGATTTCATAGCATGCATCTCATTAAGATCTTGAAACATTAGATTAACACAATGAGTGACACATGGATTCCAATAAAATGTTCTATACTTTTGAAATAACAAATCTCCTGCAGCTCTATAATTTGCAACATTATCTGTAATAAACTGTACAATGTTTGCAGGTCTAACTTCTTGTACGACATTATCAAAAGCATTGAACAAAATCTCAGCAGTCTTAGGAACATCAGACAAGTCAAGAGATTTCAAGAACATTGTACCTTTAGGACAATAAACAAAAAAATTTACAAGTGTTCTTGACCTTGTATCAGTCCATCCATCTGACATAATGGAGCAACTTGTTTCCTTCCAA
The DNA here is from genome assembly GCA_011799765.1 of Nymphaea thermarum. Classification (NCBI taxonomy): domain Eukaryota; kingdom Viridiplantae; phylum Streptophyta; class Magnoliopsida; order Nymphaeales; family Nymphaeaceae; genus Nymphaea; species Nymphaea thermarum. Next base: position 105,010 of record JAANDH010000220.1, on the reverse strand, counting down.
CATAATTTCAACTCATCGCAATGTTCAGACACTTCTTTGACCGTATCCTGAAGAATTTTGCCCCTCAACTGATGATATGATGACATTTTGAATCTGGGGCCTACAGACTAAGTCACCATGGTGCGGCAGAAATGGACCCGCACCGGCGTCGACGCGATGCGGGTGCGACCGAGATTCGCACCCAAGCCGCACCAGCTCAAGCGGTCGCACCCAAACCGCACTTGTAAGGATACAGGGCAGTAGGGAGAGAGAGAGTGTGGGAAAAGGGCGGTAGGGAGAGGAGAGGGCAGAGCAGTACGGAGAGAGAAAGTGTGGGGGAAAGGGCAGTAGGGAGAGGAGAGGGAGTACGGGAGAGAGGGCATGAGAACTTGCATGCGGGAGTGAAAGAGTGGATAGAAATGGGAAACAGACAGAGAGTTCAGGACAGAGGAAGAGGGACGGCTCGAAAGCTCTGGACAGACGGAGAGCGACGACACGCTTTGGGGGAACAGGGAGAGCAAGGGTGAGGGGGACTGAAGGCGAGACGAAGAGAGGGCGAGCGAGAAGCGTGGGAGGAAGAGAGTGCAGACAGAGAAGGCTCGAGCGAGACAAGGGTGAGAAGGAAGGGGGAAACAGATGGGAGAGAAAAAAAAACCCTAGTTACCCTAATTGCCGCTGCACCGCACTGCCACTGCCGCCGCTGCTCCTTCCTCCACCTTTCTTCTTCTCTGCATCAAATGCTCACCTGCATAATGAAAGGGCATCGAAAAGGGAGACAAAAAGGAAGAGGAATGAGAGGGCAACGAAAAGGGTAAAGGGAGACAAAGAGGAAGAGGAGAAGGGGAACCCACGTCGGGTCCTGGCCCCCTATCGGATATTATTTGTTCTTACCCGATCCTGATCAGATATTGAGTCAAATATAAACTCCCTCTGGATCAACTCTGGATCAAATGTTACTTATTATAGCAGATATCTAACATTGGATATTTGTTTGAATCTCAAATAATATTAATATATATTATATATAATGTTTACAATTTTTTGTCATGTATATTTATATAATTAATATATTATAATAATAAATTAATAATAATAATAAATACCGTCGCCGCACCGCCACACCTAAATTTTTTGAGATGTGCCGTACCGGCACCCGCATCCGCCGCACCAGCACCCGCACCCGCACCTAGGTGACATAGCCTACAGAAGCAATTGCATTTGCCATGGCTTGGAATTGAAAAGAATTAGTTGCAGTAAATGAAATACATGCATCATAAAACCATTTCCCTACTTGCTTTTGTGCATGATATAACATATCTTTAGATGTCATAGCAGCACGAATCTGCGGCTGGCCACCTGGGCTGGTATATGAAGAGAAAAAACTCTTAATAGAGCCAACACTAGACCTACCAGTAGGAACTCTACCACTAGGTGGTCGCATACCACGCCTGACCCTAATATCTGCTGTGCCTCTTCTCTTCCTTCCCGTTATGCCAGATCGACCTCCTTCATACATGATCCCTTTTCCTCTACGATCTCTACCTCTTGAGGTCTCCAAATCTGTTCTTAGACTCTATCGTCGTCATCATCACATTCATAAGCTTCTTCCTCTTCTTCTTCATCTTCCAAAGGCTCATTATAGCCTACATCTGCCTCTTCAATTTCTTTTTGTATCATCTTTTGACGTAAAACATGAAGCATATCTAAACATCCTTCAAATTTCAAATCTTCGCCATGGATCTTGTCAACTTATAGCTGTTGCTCGTTATCTACTCTTACCGTTCAGGCTTCTCATCTGCCAACCTATGTCTCTTTTACATAATTATCTTAAAATTTAAAGTTAAACATGCATTCAGAAAATGTATTCACAACAACCAATCTTATTTGTGCAGAAATGGAACATAAACATTGCTAGAAAGGTAATCAAAGAACCAAGTTTTATTTTGATGTGACCAGAATGTAATTGGTTAGTGGAGGCCATATCATATCTTGGGAACTACAAGACCTAATTTCTTAAAAAAATTGAAAAATGGAAAACTCAATTTCATTTCTACGCACAAATGGAGGCAAATGTTTGTTTGGTCCTCCAACACATTGAGACACATCTTTGTTGGTCCCTGCCAAATGTCTTTAGCTAAGTTGTCAAAATCATAAGTATCGGTCAATGTTCTAAAAGGGCTATGGTGACTAGTAGGGACTGGTCGGTTCCAGTTGGTCCAAGTCAAATATCTTTGAGCACACACACACACATGGATGTACTAACAAAAAGGAAAGAAAAAAAAAACATACAAAGTGCCCAAGACCCGAAAGCCTACTTGAAACTACATTTAGAAATTGTGAGAAGGATATTAGGATGTGACAGAAACTATTAATTACAGCTTATGAGAGAGTGGAAATTTGTGTTATTATTTAATCAGCCCTTACAATGCTGGCTATGTTGCAGATTTGTCGATTCAAAGATTAACATATCGGACACACACTTAAGAGTCATCATATACTAAGAGACAGTTATCAATTTCGTTCCCTATAACACAGTAAGGAATCAATCAGTCTTTGTGGCTGTGAAATCAAATTGGATGTCACGTATGCAGTAGGAATTGCCTACTGAGAAGTGAAAACCTAATATTTCATTTTGACCAAACACATAGAAGTAGATAATTTTATTTTTGAGCAGATACTTTGAAGGGAATGATGTTACCTCTTGTATCAGATGAGCAGATTGTAGATAAGGTTGTCTATGCAGAAGTTTTCCAAGTTCAGAAGATTACCCACTGTTTTTCTTTACTGTCGCATGAGGCTTTTTGGTTTGACTGTCTAAGTAGAGAGTTGGTAAACACAATGAGTTTGTAGAGTCGTAACTAAAGGGACTCAAGAGCCTTGAGAGGGAGTTGGTAGGGTTTTGGAGCACTTTCACTGTCTTGAATAAGTTGGTTGGATTGTGGGAAGAAGGTGGATGGTTCTCTATTAACCTTAAAAACTACAAGGAGGGCCTGAACCCTTCATATTCTGTACATGTGAGTCAAAGAAAGAAGTGTTTTGTGTGAGCATGACTCTCAGCTCCTGTAGTTAGACTACAGGTGCGTAAACTTTTCTTCTTTTTAGTTTATTAACTTTATTTTGTGAGCATTATGGTCAAAGTCATCATCACAAAAAATGCTGTTTTTTTGAAAAAAACGCGTATTATACGCCAAAAACCCTTCTGACGAATAAAACGGGAATAAGATGCGTTTAAAAAAAAAAAAACGGCAAAAAAAAGGCACGTATAAAACGCGTCTTTAGCATTTTTTAAGGCGCCAGGAACCGTTAGATGGCACAGCGTGTAATAATTATTAAAAGGTTGGCTTTTTTGAAACTTGATCGTTCCTTTTAATGGCAAAAATGTATTTTTAGAAAGGAAAGAGGGCTTAGGTTAAAAACTTATGCCCGATTCTTCTTCTTCATCATCGTCTCCTTCCTCTCCTCCTTTGTCTCCTTCTCCTTCTCATCTGTTAAGAGCATTTGACTGAAGGGGGGATGCCGGATGGACGAGCAGGGGCCGACGAGAGTTGTCGAAGGCTGATGGGAATCGCCATCCTCTCCTTCGTCGTTCTCATTTGACTGAAGAGGGGAGTCGCCAGACATTTGACTGAAAAGGGGAGCCGCCAGACGGAGGAGTGATGAGAGGGCTCTGTTTTACAGTTTAATGTTTTAAACTTTACACTTTACTTTTATTATATTGTTGCACATTTTGTTGTATCATGTATGTTTCTTCCAGAATAGGGATTTTTCTGTGATTTTTGTATACATCAGAAATCTTGATATAGGTTTTCTTTTTTAGGATATGGAAAACAAGCATTGGCATCTGGACCTCTTCTAAGAGGATAAACGATGGAACATTCCTCTGTGTTGTGCTGCTTGCATAACATGAGACGGTGAGAGACAGATGCCCATGCTGAGAACGGCCAAGGAGTCATTTTTCAATGTCTTTTTTAATTTCTCATTTTATTTTTACATAATTGTCATGAATTTTTATTTATTTTTTAAAAATTTGTCGTCTTTTTCCCGTTTTATTCCCGGTATATATAACTTTGCCGTATTATACCCGTTTTTTTCCTCACGGTATTATACCCGTACCCGTTTTTTGTGACAATGGGTTCAAGTCAGGTGCATGTCCATTTGGTGATTTTGGATTATCGCTGCTTGATTAGTCATATTAGTGAAGTCACCTTGTCTTGCCTTCAGTCTTGGATTGGTTGCCGCCTCAGGGTGATATGGCTATTCTAGTTATTTCTTTCTTAATTATTTGTTAATATTTGAGTAGGAGATCTTATCTGAAACCAAAATTATTCTATGGAATAGAAGCATTGTCAGATAGTGTTGCATTAGTTTCTTTAGTAAAACCTGAAAAAACCATGAACCAGCTTCTCTGGTAGCATTTTTCGAAATCTACCCTCATATTAAATCAACTTTAAGCCAAGAGGTTGAAAAGGGAAGACACGACAAATACATTTGCAACAAAATTTTGGGATTCATTTGATTTTGAGTACCAGGTCTAATTTTATAAGGAGCCGGCACCACATTTCTTATAAAATCTTACATGACTCTCTAGCCATTAATGTCTAAGGTGTTCCTTAGCTTCATATCTGCCACCACCTTAGCATATGCAGAGGATCTTTAGCCTGCACAAATAGCTAATAGCTGATACAGCTTCTCAAAGTCAAATGTTGCTACTGTAGGAAAAGCTTCTCTGCTTGTGTAGGTTTGTCACGACATTTCTCCTATGAAAGCAGCTGTAGCATTTGCTAATGTTGCTGGTGTAGGAGATGCTTACTATGTTGATTTTTTTGACCACATATCCATGCATGACATGGTTTAAATTTCAAATACCACGATGTGTCCATATTTCCATCATCATATGGCTTTAGCCTTTCATAAGCAAAGATTTAGCCATGATATCATGGTCATAATCAGCTATTTAGACAACATTTAATGTACTTACCTATTATCCTGAAGTCAATATTGGCCTGTGTGCATATGCGTATAGCGTGAGAGTCCTCACATGCAATTTTGTGCAAGTATTTATTGGCTGAGAATGTACAATACTGCTCGTGGCTGTGGAAGAATTCAGATTACTCCTTGACCTCCATCAAGGCAATTTTTTTCTCTGGATTAGCGAAATTATCAAGTTTAATTCTGTTGCCTCCTCCATATAGAACTCGCTTCAAATTATGCCCTTCCTTTCTGTGGTGTGAGACTCAATATGTCAAGTCCGTTTGATATGTTTTTAATGTCTTTTTCTTGTGTGTGCAGGTGAAGTTTAAAGTACAAAAGGATTGCTTGCCTCTGCCAGAAAGCACGTTCAAACATGCAATCAAAGATAATTACGTTGAGCAATTCAGATTTAATCCTAGGCTCAATGCACAACAGGTCCGTGTCTTTGTGTGTATGTGGTGCAGTGCACTAAGACTGCTGCTATTAGGTTGTGTTCAGCAGCATTATTTTGTTGTTTCTATACTGAAACCCCAATAGCAATGACCTTTAGAAACTGTGATCTGCACAAACATAGTGCACTTGTGACTGCCATACTCAACCAGTGCAGTGTTAGCTCCCACTTTTGAAGGTGTTACAAATATATAATGCTTACAATCTTAGATAATGCCGCCCAATATGTCTACTTTCCAGGGCCATTTGCCCTTTTATAGGTTTTGTTTGAAGAGTCCAATTGTCTGAATTGCTTCAAAATGTTTGAATTTGTATTTCTCAAAAAAAAAAAATTATGAAAATCTGATGTGTTGGATTTTATAAATATTTTGTGATTGACAGCCTTAGTATTCTAGGCTAATGAAACCTTAACTAGGCAGTGAGTTTTCACACGACTTTCTACATCTATGACATTAGATCTGGTTGGATCTTTGAAAGAAAATGCCTAAAGCACCAACCATCTCGCTTGGGCATACAATATGTGTGTGTGTTACTATAATGTCTGCCTCAGGCTCATTTATTTATTCTGTGGTTGGTCTGCATGCGCATATGCTCATCAATGAGTTTAGGCCAGGAATTGGGTTACATTGACACATTCTATAATCCTAAATTGTTTTTTGCAGGTTGAAAATCTCTGTAAACTGTTTCAGCCTGTCAGAATACGACGGCCCACTCCTCCATCTGTATCAGCAGCTGGTCCAGTTGCAATGGCTCCGTCTGCTCGGGGACATCTGAGTGTAGTTCCTGTAATTTCTGCTGTCAGTGCTTCAAACCACCATAGGGAGGATCGTTTGCTTGCACCAGTGGTGCCTGAAATCGCACGTCCAAAGGACCGGGAGTATCCTGTGGGTTCACATAAGCTGCATGGGCCATTGGTAGAACGACGTCCCCCACGAAGAATGGCATACCCAGTTGAAGATCGTCAGGGGATTCGAAGTGGACTCTCTTTGCCAGGACCTGAAAGAGATGAACACCATTCTGTTCTGGAAGATCGCAGGCACGTTGCTGGCCGTCCTGCCCCTGAGGTGGTTCACCGCGGTCATGTTCCATTGCATGGGAGAGACCGTCAGGTGCTCCATGATGTTGGTCCTTTGTATGAGGAGTATCAGGTACATCGTGGTCATGTTCCTCTCCATGAGAGGGAGTATGAGCTATACCGCGATCGTGTCCCTGTGCATGAGAGGGAGTATCAGGTAACCCGTGACCGAGTTCCTTTGCATGGGCAGGAGTATCAGGTGCCCCATGATCGTGTTCCTTTGTATGAGCGGGAGTATCAGGTGCTCCATGATCCTATTCCTTTGCATGAGCGGGAGTATCCGGTGCCCCATGATCGTATTCCTTTGCCGGAGAGGGAGTATCAGGAGCCCCGGGTAGGAAGAGAGTTGGGAGGTGGCTTGTACAGTTCAAGGCTACAGGTGGATGAACTGCAGCCTGTGTCACATGAGAAGCCGCTTTATCACAGAGCTACTACATATGAAGAATCAACTGCACGTCAACAGGTAGTGTATGACAGGCCCAATTATGATGGGGGCGTCTACGGAAAACCAACCACGGCATATGGGGATCCTAGATCTGAAATTGCAAACATGCCAGTCTCTTCCAGGTACTCCTTTGCGGGCGCAGTGCCAACTTATCGCTAGCAGGAAATGCTAACAGCCTAACACCATTGCTCGCTTTGATGATTCTAGGGTGGATGATACACTGAGGCAGGAGCTTTGTTCTGTACTTGACTTTGGCCTGTTGCCTGTACTAATTGGTCTTTCATGTTCTTAATGGCAAAACTGAGTCTGCAGTTTTACTGCGACCGGTTTATGGTTTGCAGTAGCAAGAGACTTAAGCACAAGGGTGTAACGGCTAGTGTTGTAACGATCTATCATCTTGTTTGATTTTGGGTAACAAGGATTAAATGCGTGAAAAGCTGCTCCGTCGGTCTTTCTTTTTCCAATTTAAATAACAAGTTTGGGTTACTTTCTTCCTGGCGAAACAAAGGGTGAAAGTAATTCATAGTGGTGCTATATGTTGAGCATTTGTGGTCAAAGCCTATGGCAAAACTTCAGTCCAATAGAGAGATTCATGGTTTGGGTTGACCATGGTCACGTTCTTGTACTGTTGTACAAGGGAGAGAGAGAGAGAGAGAGAAAACGGTAAATATAGATAAGTGATAAAATTCAGACGCACTACAATCAACTATAGATATGTTCTTAAGAGTAAATTGATGAGAATTGTATGTTAAATGTCATTCATTGACTTTAAAAACGCTTTTTTAATAATACAAAACTGAACGGGTCTTATATCATTTTTTATCGTAGAAAAATCAATTGTTTTACAAAAATAACTTAAATCAAAACATGAGTGATGTTGAATTAGTGTTCAAGAACATGCTAGGATGTTCACATTTTGTTTATAATATCTTTAAACATAAAATTAAGTGGTGTGGTATTGGGTTGCTCATTGTTTTACATGCCAGCACTAACGCTCCGTCTAGATCCGTCTAGATGAAGGGAAAGAGAGGAAAATGAATGAATAGAGAAGAAAGGAAAGGAAACAGACATGAATAGGAAGGAAAAGGAGAAGAAAGGAAAGGGAATGACCGTCCATTCCTTTCCTTCTCAATCTCTTCATTTTTGAATGGACTGGAATTACAATAAAAAGTCATATTTCCTTTTCCTTTGCCTTCAAACGCAATTCTTAGCTCTCATTTCCTTTCCTTATTAATTAGTCATCCAAATACAAGAAAGAGAGGATGTAAGAGATGTATTTATGACAGTATACACTGTAAATGAATAGCATTGACGGCATTTCCATTTCGTGATCACCCTGGAGACGGATCATTAAGCATAAATTTAAAGTTGTATAGGACATTAGGAGTACGCCCGTCATGTCGTCGGGTCCTCAGAAGTGGTTCAGGGAAAGAAACCTGGCGTGATTGACATAAACCATATTACCTGGCCGTGGCTAACAAGCCGATGAATGTTCAGGGCCCTAGCCGAATCTGTTTGGCTCTACCGAACCGCTAACCCCATATTTTCTTAGGTCTGATTCAGTGAATGATAGTCACTACATCAAGAAGGGGTCTCTCTGTGAATTAATCACGAACACGTCCAAATCATGAAAAAAACAAAACCTTTTAACAAAATAAAATGCTACTATCATGATGCTGTACTAAGGGACCGTTTGGCTTTCAAAACCACAATCTTTTTCCTAAATATCTTAACAGCCTGCATTTTGAAAAAGTTTATGTCGTTCTCTCGCTCTCCTTCTCACAAGTGTTGGCCACCCGCTTCTTCTTGATCCCTATTGCAGACGCAGCAGTTGGTTTGAAGATGTCCTTGAACAAAGCAGCGCATGATCTGGTATTTGCTGGAAAACAATCTTAAACGACATGAAGAAAATTATTACTAAAAGCACGCTAAATTTTCAGTGACAGCGAAACATTTTAGGATTTATTTTCATCTAACTACTCATCTCTTTTAAGTAATATTGGTGGTTAAATAAGAGATCACTTGAGCATGTCTTTGTTATTCTATCCAAGCTTGAGAGCTTTTTTGCAACATTTTCACAAAAAAAAAAAACCCCAAAAGGGTTGTGCATAAATATTTGCTCCAAAGCATACATAAATAAGGATGATTAGAAGTGTTCGCTCCTTTTGACCTACAGGTGGGTACGAAGTGATATTTGCATACTTTTTCCTTTACAAAATGAAAGGGAAACCCTAGCTCTAAACCCTCAAGCGATCTGAGTAAGAAATAAACATACTTTTGGCGTGGGATTCATTAAGGCTGACATACAACTATGGATACACAACGATTAGTACATCTTCAATGCAGATGATGATGGTGGTCATGACCTTGCGTGCAGTGCTGCACAGTTTCTCCACAGTACTCATCCTCGTTTAGCAGTAGCAAGGGGTTCATGTCAGGCCGCGGGAACAGCAGCTTCAGGCGGAATGCATCGACACCATTCAGATAGTATTTATAGAGCCGCTTTGCACGAATGAAGCCCAGACGACCGTATAAAGCCAAGGCACCTTTGTTAGTAACTTCTGCTTCCAACGTCACCTATACAACAAGAGAATTTAAATCAGACGGGATAGAGGTTATTTGTCTCTAAATTCAACCTGCAATTGTTCGAAGACTGGAAATTGAAGATGAAGGTGATAACATTTGACAGAAGGCCATACACATCATATGGTAGCTTTGATATAAGCACAATGGAGAAGTGAGTATGATCAACAATATTTGAATGATCAGTAATATATAAATCAGTGGAAAGAGGTAAATAATCTAAACAAGCAACTGTACATCTGAAGAAAAAGAACCCACATAAGATGAGATTTGTAGACTGTCAATTACCTGCTTGAGACAATACATTGTTCACAGAAAAATTTTGTTTTATTGTGATGGTAGGTAATGAAAATTCGAATAACCAGCATAGTCAATATTCTCTACAATTTTAGTAAAACTACCAACTCCAGAAAATGTAAGTCGATCTAGTAGCGGCGTCAACATATATGCAATGTAAAGGGGCAGCTATGAACAGAAAAATATTTGAGGCAAAACCACAAGAAAGTATGCAAGATTGTTTTTTCAATTATTTAAACCTAAGGTTCAAACTAAAATAGATGCTGCCTTATGATTCGAGAGACTGCTCTAAGCTATAAGTTGGACTATATCAATCTTTAGAGGCATAAAGACCAAAAGATTATTAGATCGGAGCAACTGTAAATGCAAATCAAACGATTGGTCCCCTAAGGGTCTCAGTTTTCTAATGAATAGGCTAATGCTTTAAAGTTTAAAAAAGACCACAAACCAAGGTTACCAAAGAAGACCTTACTAGGACTTGGCTCTCTTGCTTGGGCAGAACAACCAATATCAGAGATAAGGGACCAAGGAATTTTGCTTCAACAGTAGGAAGTGAACGTCTTTCTCTATGAAATTTCACTAGGGATCACTGGGTCAACCAAAAATTGCAAGTCTTCTAAGAAAAAGATAGCCCTGTAAGTTCATGATGCAGCTGATATGTCCAAGATCGATGAGCTCAATGTGCCTCTTCTTTCCTTTTCTTTATGGTTGCCTTTTGACTTTTGATTTCATAATTCCATTTGACAACTCGTACTTGATGGTGTACCATTCCATCAGCAGTTAACTAAGACATGCAAAATAGAACACATGATAGACACATATATGTGTGACAATAGTACTTGCGCCTTTTTTTCCTTCACTTTTTGCATCTTAAACTTTCTGAAAGAACCATTGCAACATGACTTTTAAAACGTTGCAAGGCATTCAATAGCGTAATTATCATTGCGTGCTCTTGATAATGCAAAAAGCCGATTAAGAAACCATTGCCGAAGCAAGACAGAACCAAATACCTACAAAAATAACAAGGAGCAGAGTGGCATGAAGGCTGGCATTGGCATTTTTTTAAGTGGTAATGTAACCATTGAAAAACAACTATTTAATATTCTATTATTTGATTAATTGATTTAAACTAAGAAGAATGCTGACTTTGGTGTGGTTGGGGATGTGAACTGTAAATTACAACTGCTCCGCAACATTTTGTTTTATTTCTTAAATACAGTTGGTTTGGTTGTAATCCTACTATAAATGACTGCTTGTATCTTCACTAACACTCACTTTCCTAATTTACATGCCATCCTATTTTATTTGCATACCAAGCAATATATGGTTTTTCTACCATAAGCATGTTCTTCTAATTGATGTCACGTATGGTCATGACTCAGGAGAAATAGGGGAATCTCCCAAAGAAGTGAAAAACTTGGGAAGCCTCAATATACAGATGGAGGTACTTCAGGATCATGCTGTAATGTCAATGTCTGCAGATCAAAAATATTTTGCTGCATCCCATTTTCATGGGATATTTGCTTCAAGAGAAATGCGCCAAATTTTGCTTCAGCTATAAAAGATGACGGTCCTTTGTAGGGATCACATGATTTACGGAAAGTGGAAACCTTCTTATAACTGTGACACAGCTGATAGGTCCAGAACTAACAAGCCAGATGGGACCAGCTGACATAATAAATTAATAAGTCGGGTCAAACACAAAAATTAGCTAAAGCATTTAATTATTATCTAGAATTACGAGTTTGTAAAGTAACATAGTGGAAATAAACACTTTGTGGTACTGGATTAAATTCAGATATAAATATTGGCAAGATTTTACCATAAAAAATGAAAAAATGTTGCAACATTTTCACGATATTGCCTAAAAATAGATACTGCCAATAGTATCATGATATTTTCCTTAAGAAAAAGAAAATTTTGCCTATGTTTATGTTTATATCTTCCAATTTTTTGTTTCTTTTTACATTTCTAAAGATATTGATGTTTGTTAATACATTTGTAAAAGATAAGTTCACAACTTTTTATATTATCTTTATATATTTTTAAGTTTTTGAGTTCCCATATCTTCCTGAAGAAAGTGAAATGTAAAAAAAAGCTTCCAAGAAATTCTCAAGAATGATATTATGAATTTATGACTATGATTGAACTTTTAAAGTTACAGGAAGTATTCGTATGTAGAAAGATGAGTTCATAAAGGAAGATGGTAGACATAAGCACTGTGTGGTAATTGGGACTGAACTTTTCAGGTGACATAAGTAAGCAAGATAACTAATCTCATGCATGATTTAGGAGAAGAAGCCCAACATGCAAAAAAAAAGATGATAGACATAAGCATTGTGGGAATCGGGACTCGACTTTTCATTGTTGAGCAAGACAACTATAATTCAGGATTGATTTAGGACAAGGTGCACGAAGTGCCTCTTCTATTTACCTCTTCTTATTTGGTATGTCATTAACGTCACATTTCTCTTTGCTGGCTGACAGTTACCTTTTGTTTTCACATTTTCATTTGATAACTGGCAGTTGATGATACAATGTTTCAACAGCTGCTACAAACAAGCAATATAGGACCTAGCACTCTTTACATGCTTCTTTTTCTTTTTGGGGTCTCAGAAAGTTCCACAAAGCATAACAATAATCTTCAAAACCTTGCAAGGCATTCATAGCAGTAACTATCATTGTTTTGCATCTGAGAATGAAAAAAGGCAGATTAGGAAACAACTATCAGGAGAACAGGACCAATCTTAAACTAAACTACAATGATAAGAAACAAACTGAGTAAGGAGCATTTCACATAGTTAGAGTTATTTTATTTGGAGAGTTTTTAAGTTGAACCTTTTACCTGTAGTTGGTATTGCAAACCACATAATTGCATCTACGGAAATGAATATCAATGTGAAAATAAGGCATGCAAAAATGTAAAGTGTGAGTTTTCATGATTTTAAATACTCATCTGGAGTTAAAATTGTTTCCAAAGCTATCTAATCTTAGAACCTTTACATTGTCATTACATGCATACCCCTACATGCAAATTTTAAAAATGAAAACCAACACTAAAAGTGGAAGTGAAACATCACTGCACCTCTTCACATCCTGATACCATCATCACTTGAATTGATCTGCTTACAAGCTCTGTTGCTGCAACATACAAAAGGACATATAAATTTAGCGAGCGGCAGCAGCAAAAACAGAAAAATCAGAAGAAGAATAGTTCGGTATTTCCATCAGGAACGAGTATAACTTGTAATCATAAATATAAAGAAGGATATAGAAAATATAAAAATGATAGTGAAATTGAATTGACGCTGTAAAATGCAAATCAAATGCTGAGAAGTTTCTCACAATGTCAAAGCCTATAAGATTCATACAACAGTTCTGTTCTTTTCTCTGTATTTCCTTCCGCAACAAAGGCCAAAGAGAATAAAACTGAAAAGTAGCGAGAGTAATGAATGTGTTACGAAAACACAGATCAGGTTAGCAATATTAGCCAGTTCAGGAGCACTAAGAATTGTTAACTTATTCAACTACATTACCCAGCAGGGCCTTGGATCCCAATTGAATTTGGTTATGGAATACACACAGCTCCAAGTTCTACTTTTGCTTATTAGCACATGACGAGCTTTGCATTATCAATCTCAACAATCAATTCCTCGTCTCTATGTGGACTAATTTGCTATTTTTTCACACATTGGCAGAACTATATAAGCAATTTAAAAAAGGAGGATAGTTTTTTTTCCTTCTAGTTGAAAGAGGTAAGAGAAAAAGTTCTGTTGGTATGGATTAGATCTGGGAATCCCTTGAAAGTACATCCGGAGGCTAGGTTAATCCCATAAATTTCGAACCCCAATTTGCCAGATTGCATACAGAAACTATGTGCGCAAACGCACTGAAATTCCATCTGCCACATGTAGGTTCCTTGAGGCTTCCGTCAAAATGAACAGCTAAACTTGTTATATCTGAATAAGTGCTAACGACTTCACATGATACCACTGTAACTGTCACTGTTGCAGTATCACATGTTCGCTACAAAATACACCGATTTTGGAGAATGAAAGGCTCGTATTCGTGGCAAACAGCATCAAATTCCAGTCTGCTGTTAATCGGATTGTGTAATTCCTTTCTCAGTGAATTCAACCCATTTGTACTCGAACCTAAAGTCTACCCAGACTTCGATCCCTATTTCCGCAATCATGCCAAGGCATGTGATCCAGAAAAAGGAATTCAACAATAATATGACCCTCAGCCCCGCCCGCGCACACACAGGCAGATAAATAGATAGAACGAGAGAGAGAGGTACCAATCCCCTTCCCCCTGTAGGGTTTGATGACGACGAGCATAGCAATGTAACCTCTGAAAGTGTTTCTATGTTCGCCCATCTTGCAGACGACCGTTCCTATGCACCTTCCCTTGTGAAATGCCTGACACCACCATCGACGTGAAATAAAAAATGTGTGCGAGAGAGAGAGAAAAAGAGAGAGAGAGAGAGAGAGAGAGAGAGAGAGGTGATGATGATGGTATTACAAGGAAGCAGAGCTGGGGCCAAAGGTAGACGAAGTAACGGTACGTGAAGATGGAGTAGGGCTCGCTGAGCTCCTCGTCGACGAGGCCCATGATGAGCGGGAGATGGTGCTCCCCTTGGTAGCTCACGTACTCGATCTCCCCATGGGAGAAGGACACCGCCTCCTCCACCACCTCATTCTTCTCCTCCTTTTCCCCTCCTCTTCCAACCACCTCCTCCCCTACCCTGCCTGCGGCATCCATCTATCCTTCTCAGCAGTCAGCACAGCTAGAGGTGGTGACGCGAAGCCAATCAACCTGAAGGGTACAAGTCCAATACCCTGCTCGTGAAGGGCTCGATCGAGGATCTTTGGTGATTGACAAGGTGATTAGAAGAATGATAAAATTCCAGGCATGATATACACAGACAATGGTATTGATGTACCCCTCTTTACTTCACATATACGAACATATTGGGTTAAAAAAATTAATGAAGGTGATGATTTTCCTAGTATTCAGAGACTACTGAGAGCAGAACAATCGAAAATTGGTTGGTCGCCATCCAAATGTGGGTTTCTTCCTTGCTAATTCTTCCAGTATTGTATTTTAAGTGTTGTTCGAATCGGTTATTCCTCAGATCCCGTCAGTTCACTTACTGGTCTGTTTATTTCTTTAAGAAGCAATGTGGAGTGTTCTTCAGTAAAAAAAAAAAAAAAAAGAAGAAGAAAAGTAATTCACATACTGATCTGTTTATTTGTTTAAGAAGCAATAGGAAGTGTTCTTCAATAAAAAAAAAAAGAAAAAAAAAGAATGATATTAACACAAGACTCATTGGTCTCAAGGGAGACGAGGTTCATATCATGTGGTCGTATGTGAATGCTCATAAAAGAGCTGGTAATGCCCTACTGGGTTCTTGGTTCATTAACATCTTCCAAAGTTTGTCAACACCAAACATCTATTCTCTGATTATCATAATTCAAAACCAATTCTTGAATTCTAGGAATCAAGGTATTTATTTCTTTGGCTCATTGTCACGAATATTTTTGTCATGTAAAAAGAAATGAAGTTTTTCTCAGGTATTTTTTGTAAAATTGTTTTTCTTAGGAAAATCTTGACAATTTAAAAAATAAGAAAGAGAAAACGTCCCTAAAAAATGGGTAAAGATAAAATAAATGAGAATTGAATGAGAAAAATAAAAAAAAAATTAACTAGATAAATGATAAAACGATGTCTTAGTCATGACAGAAATGATGATTAACTTAATTTTTAATCCAGGAAAAATAGAATGTAAAGACGTGAAAATACTAAAATAAAAACAAAAAACATTGAATCATTTTTTACCATCAAAAACACGTCTGATACATTTATTTTATTCATTTTTAACATGAGTATCGGGTCTTTTTTGAAATGACATTGCTTTGAACGGCAATATATTTTCCACACAATGTCACCTGATCACATGTTGAGATTTTCAAAATTTTGTGGTCGCATTCCGTTCAAACAAACAATTAAAATGGATCGGATTGATAGATATATCCTTAATCATATTTGCTTTTTCGAATATTCATATGTTTGTATTCGAATTCAAATAAAGAGAAGTCATATCCGAATCCGAATCTGAAATTCGATTTTACAATACAAATTTGATATGAATCCGACTTTTATCTTTGTATCCAAATCCGAATTTTGAACCCGATTTTGTCAATTTTCAAAATTTGATAGCATTGGCTACATGATATTTGTCTAAAAAATGAAATCGATCCAAATCCATATCGAAATCCGATTAGATATTTATGTATATCCAAATCCGAATGTGAACTTGATCGGATGTCGTTTATTAAGTCTGAATCTGATCCGATTTCTTAATCAGATAATAAATTTTTTTCTATATCTGATTCTTTCAGATCAGTTTTCTCGGATATCCGATTCAAATCGGATATATTGACATCCGTATTTTTGATGCTATGAATTTTTCTAAATTGTAAAATTAGAACTTCAATAGTTGCTTTTGGTACTTTATCGAAAGAAGCTTGTCTGAGCTAGACCCCACCCCACGGGAGGATTAAGTAAAAAAAAAAAAAAAAACTTTGAAGGATGTCATGTAGCGTAGTGGTCGAGTCGGTGCATTGGCAAAAGGCCGGTCATCAATTTGATTTCTATGAGCGTTACTTTTTTAGACTGCAAATGGTATAACTCTAGGAGCCGTGAACTCCAAAAACAGGAAAAATTGAAAGACGAGCTTCGGCCGACCCGGTGAATGGCTTGAAAACTCACAGCGTCCCAAATTGTGGACAAAAAACAGTAATGTTATACAATGTAGCATGACTCTGCCAATTGCTATAGCCGCTAGATAGAAACAAAATATGTTTAAGAACTAATTAACAAGCAACTATTGTTCTTCAAGAGAACACGCAAAAGAGTGATGAAGCATCTTCACCAACAATTTGTAAAGCTTGAGGCTTTGGAGATTGAAGTGCAGGAGATATTGTCTATTGACATCATGGAACGAAGTGTTAAGAGAATCAAAATAAACAATTCAGTCCAAGACAAAAACTAACCATTAAAAATAAATAATTAAAGTACATTTTGATAAATCTAATAGTCAGGCATTGCGCAACCAGAATTGTGGTCATTGTCACGTTCCAGTCCTTTAATCCTTTGGACTGCAAATAGCAGGTTGTGCCAAAACTTGGAAGTGTAAGGATATGGCCTTGGGTTTTTGAAATAATTTAATATGAAAATATTATGTGTTAAATCTGAGTATTTGCGTTTAAATACGTTTCTTGTTCACTAAACAATTAACGGTTCTTATTAAATTTTGATAATAAAATAATCAAGCATTTTCATGAAATTTTGGCCTAAAGAAGGCTTTATAATAAATTAGTATTTATTAACTTTCTATTTTGTATATATACATATATGTATATATGAATTGGTTCTGTTGTTTCGTCTATTATGTGTACCTTGTGAGGGTTTGTTAAACTTAGACCACATAAACTTGCATTTGAATACATAATCAAGCATATTCATGAAATTTTGGCTTAAAGAAGGCTTTATAATTAATTAGTTTTTATAATTATATTATTAACTTTATATTTTGTATATATGAATTGGATCTGTTGTTTCATCTACAATGCGTACTTTGTGTGTGTTTGTTAAAATTAGACCACAGAAACTTGCATTTGAATTCATTAGAAAAAAAAAGAGTCAGTGATGTTGAATATGCATCAGTAAAATGCTTTAGGTGACACATACACTTTTTGACGTCGGTTTTCCACCATTATACGTTTTTGTTATCTGCGGCGGACATCTTGTGCCATTAAATAGTTGCCTGTCAATTAAGGACCCTTCTGTGACGCGTTAGGCATGGCGCTGAAGAAGAGGTTTTGAGGTGCATGATGCTTATTGAATAGCATATTCAATTATGTTAACGCCTTGTCTTTTTAGTTTGTGCATTGCGTTCTCATTCAATGAAAATGGAGATTGAATCGATAATGAAGTTTGTTTATTATATGACATCCATGGTCTCATCTTTGTCAGCATCCTCAAGTTGTTTTTGATCACTCTGCCACGCCACATATGAAGTTGACATGCACAAAACTATGCATCTTATAAAAAGAACAAATGAAAAATCCATTGTGTAGATTGAATTTTTATAGAATATTCAAGAAAAGCAGCTGGCTTTTGAGTTTGTTTGCTTCTAAGTCACATGGTCATCCCAACAAGGTCCCTACACTCGTGTCGCTATACTGACATAGTCTAGCGCATATTTGGACATACTTGGGCATTTTTTTAGATCAAACTACTTAATTTAGTTTGCTTTTAATTCAATTTTTCTAAGTCACATGGTCATCCCAACAAGGTCCCTACACTCGTGTCGCTATACTGACATAGTATAGCGCATATTTGGACATACTTGGGCATTGTTTTAGATCGAAGCTGATTCAAACTACTTAATTTTTAGTTTGCTTTTAATTCAATTTTTATTTTGCTTTTTCCAAATTATTGGCTATTAACATATATTATTTTTATTTATATTATTCCTATTTAGTTAAACGTTTTCGAACTTTTTATGGTGTGGTGTTTTGTATATATACCTTGTCATACCCTCATGAAATATTTATAAATTTACACGGTTTTTCATAATACGCTCATGATTATCCACATTCTCTGATTTCCAGCCACAGTGGTGAGCCACGGCAAGGGCCATGGCCCCCCCTCAATTCTGAAAATAATGTTTTACCATCTAATGTTTTCAAAATTTTGAATTTGACCCCAACAAAAATTTTGAAATCTACAACAAGCACCTGTGAAAAAACTATTTCGTCCCCCTAAGAAAAAACTTGACTCCGCCACCGATCAGCCGGTAAGTATAGTAAAAATTGAGTGAATTTTGGAATCCGATGAGTTCATCTCGTAGTTCAATCAATTGTGAAGCGATGAAAAACTAATAAAAATTTACCTAAAAAAGATGAACAAAAGATATAAAAAATAAAATACAAAAAAAATTCCCCAAATATTTTTAAAATCAATCACAAGGCGTGGCACTCTTGAATCTGCCACCAAATTGGAGGACAGATCGAGTGCCTTCTTCCTCATTAGCAAGGGCTATGAATAAGTCCATAAATTCTATAATCACATGACACCGGAAACGGCACGCATCTCAATGAACTCTCTAATTAATCGGATGAGTGCAAAGAATTTTGGAGTTGTTTGATTGTCAAACTAAATAATTTGGCCAGAAACGTACTAAGACAAACGTGACGTAGTCAGATTTTGTACCACCATGTGGAATATCAATGAGCAGGGATGGTAGCTATCCGACAACTAAATGGCCCTCAAAGTCAGTGAGTCCTCGTGAAGCACACTAATATATATATATATATATATATATATATATATATATATATATATATATATATATATATATATATATATATATATATGTGAAACTTAATTATAAATATATATGCATATACATACGACTAGCTACATATATAGATCTAAAAATTGACTGTTTGAGTTGATGATTAGTAGCTAGGGCTACACCTGCTTAGTTGCCTAGGAACATGGTAGTCAAGCACTAGCTCCAAAGCTCATTTAGTTGATGCTGAATCAGCTAAAAATAATAATAAATAAGTTAGTTTCTAAAGAAAAAATATGTAACAAGAATAAAATAAAATTATGATAAAAAAATATCTAGAAGATAACACAGGGCGCTCGACAATGGCTTACGGAATCAGATTGCCACTAGTTTGATTTAAATTAATTTGTGGCTTGAAGTTGATTTTGATAACTGTGGCTACATGAGATACGTGTCTAAAACTGAAACCTCAAAATGTGAGGCACTAAAGTTTATCTGTGTGTGGTGCTAAACTTTGTGTGTGTGTATATATAGAGGAATTAAAATCAGCCGACTATCTTTGTTGTTGGATAACTATCTTTTTTGTTTTATACCACTAAAAACAATCTCAAAAAATATATTTGCAACATAATCATCCGGTTATATATATATATATATATATATATATATATATATATATATATATATATATATATATATATATATATATATATATATATATATATATATATATATATATATCATAATTCAAGCTTGTGGATCCCCATGGTTATACAAATATGAACATATTTTCTACAAACACCAAACTCTTGTTGGGACTGATCTGAAAAGACCTAAATATTTTTAAGTCTCTATCCCTTAAGAGTAGCAATATTTTAGTGCAAGACTCCAAAGGATCGCAGAAAACCTGGCGAAGCAGTAACGTGGTACAAATCATTCACTTTCAAGCTAATAATTTATTAATTTCATGGATAAAAGAATCAATTTGTTGTTTTCATCCATTATTGTCTACAATCATACATTCTTCCAAGAGGGTTTCACACATTAATGTGATTTGAATTTGAATTTGAATTTTTTTTGAGACACATTAATGTGCATGCACGGGCCTTGCTTCTTTCAAAAACAAAAATTTTTAATAAAAATTTACATGTAAATTTTATAAAATTTTATTTAACTTGTTAAAATTAAATTACTGGCATCGACACACACAGATTGCGTGAGCCCACCGCACACACCTCTGTGAAACATGCGTGCGCCGACAAACGCGTGGAAAACAGAGACACTAATGGCTCCATGTTCACACCAGAAGGTCAACACTGCAGCAGCGGCTACCAGACATCATCCTGATCAGCCTTCCGATCCACAGAGTTACAGACGCAGAGTTTCAGTTCTCAGCATCAATCTCTTGCACCGCCGACTTCCATGACCAATCAAATATAAGAAAAGATGGTACTTCCACATTCCAACAACGATGATCAAACACTATTTTTCTTGTTCGCATGTGAAAATGGAAGTTGCACCACCGACTTTGTTGACCAACATGAGAATCCTTATTATATTGCACTTCATCGCTGAAATTAAGCTCTCAAACAAAGCGTAATAACGAAGTCCAATCCGGGAAAAAGCAAAAGCCAGATATCTAATGGAAGAGAGTTGCAGGTTCCAGGATGAGACACATTAGAGAAAGAGAGGAAGAACGGCGGCGAGATAAGGATCTGATTTTTTTCATGACCACCTTCGATCTCTTCCTTGGTAGGCGCTATCATCACCACCAGACGAGGAAGGGGGGAGGTGGGGAGGGGGCGTGAAGAGGCCGGAAGCCACCACCGGGAGATCCTCGTCTCTGCTGTTAAGCAGCTGAGCATACTGAAGAAGGTGAGGGTAGGACGAGGTGGCCGGCGCGGCGGCCGGCTCGGAGTACAGCGGGCTCGCTCGGCCCTGCACCCTCTCCGGGAAGTTGAGCTTGGCCTTGTTCCCCTTGAACCTTAGGGCAGCCTCATCGTAGGCTCGCGCCGCGTCCTCCGCCGTGTCGAACGTCCCCAGCCACACCCTCGCCGCCTTCTTCGGGTCCCTGATCTCCGCCGCCCACTTCCCCCACGGCCGCTGCCTTACCCCTCTATAGTGCTTCCTCCTTGCCCTTCCTTCTGCACCAGTACCACCGCCATAGAAATAACAGTCTCATGATTCCAAATACCAAAAATAAACATCCAATACTGCATGAACTTTCAACTTCTATAGTCAAAACATCGAGCAAAAAACAAAAAGAAAAAGAACAAACCAAATTCTGATTGTGGGCAGTTGAGAATCGGATTGCTGAGAGACGTGGTTTACGGGCATGATTCTAAAAACTTCAGGTCGATGGCTTCCTAAACATAAAAAATCTTCACTCAGATAAGCACCCGAGCTCTGATCCTTCAGGAAAGATAGTCATACTATAAATTTTAATTTTAAACCCACATTCAATCGGGAAACGTCAGAGCAGAAGGCCTCTTAAATAGTACTAGAAATATTCACCCAATCATAAGAAGGCTTAACATTGAGAAAGGGCTTGCGAAACGAGAAGCCATCAACATGACGTTGAACGAGGATGAAATAGGGCTACTGACAGGTGCAAGTGAGGGTTCAGAACTAGGCCAAATTAAAAAGACGAAGAAGAGATCCAGCGCGGAAACAGCAGCAAGAGGGTGGAAAAGGGTTGGCATATTATTGTTACCGGCGTCTTCTTCTTGCTCGGCGGCGTTGGGATTAATGGTAGCGTCCAGCTGCTGGCTCGTGGCCGGGGAGGGTTCGCATGTGCCAATCACGTGGGCGAGGGCGGAGACCATGAGGGGCATATCCTGGTCCGCCCTGGGGGAGGCCATGAAGGGGTAGGAGGCGTGAGAGGAGGAAGAAGAAGAATAGGGCAGCTGGTTGGCTGCTGCTGCTTCTTCCTGGTATGGTGGACCAAGAGGAAGAGGCCTCTTCCCATGCCTGCGATCCAGACTCTCTCCCTCTCTCTACACGTGCTGGCGGCCACAGGTCACACGCTCGGCGGTGCAACGCCTGAGGAAGAAGACGGGCTCTGAGAGACGTGAGGCGGAGTCCTTCAACAGGGAGAACGTGGAAGGAGGTGAGAGGTCGGCCTCTGGGGAGCGGAGAGCGGGGAGGAATTTAATGAGGGATGGTCTAGAGAGAGAAAGAGTCTTAGAGAGAGAGGGAGCATGAAGATTGAAGAATGCTGAGCGGTGATTCTGGTTCTGTAGTTAGGGACTGTTGGCGTTTTCTGCTTTTGATATTTGGAGTTTTCGTTGGAGACTAGTTTTTTTGGCCTTTGAGAGATCATAAGGATGCGAGCGACATTTCAGTACCGTTTTGCACAAGTCAAACTTTTGAAGGACCTAAAATAAGAAAACTGATTGCTACTGCTTGCTTCTTAGCAAGCTCGTTGATGTAAAGGAGATCCTTTTTCTGGTAAGTTGTAAAAGAAACTCAAGTTTGAAGTCTCCTCCAAGCAACGTCGTAACGCTAAAAGCTCTCAAAATTACAAGAAAAATTGTATGAATCTGTTTTTTGAATCTGCCCCAAAGTTTTGAGGGGAATTTTGATAACATCTTGATAAAAATTGTAAGAATGTGTTTCTTGAATTTGCCCCAAAGTTTTGAATAGATTCCTAAAATGTTTTGTAACACTGTCTACTAGAATATTTAGGGCAGATTCATTGAACAATTTTTTTTTTACTTCATTTATTTCCAAACGATCCCTTGGAAATTCAATGTTAGGAAAACTTGCTTTTGTGAAAACAAGTTTTTTGAGGAGTTTCTAAAAAATACTTTTGTATTTGGGTGACACTTCCAAAATACAATTTTTTATGAATAATCTCTCCTTTTTGGAAACCCAGCCTTGTGAAAATTTGGTTTAACTTATTTTTATGAAAATAAAGTTTTGAAAATTTTGATTTGTTTGTTTGGATGACATAGCCTTTCAGGTTATGTTTCCTTCGTGGGGTTGGTATTTGCAATAAAACTATTTATTTTGGTATGGTGGTTATCCTTCTAAAGGGTTGTGCTAACTGGACATTCTAGTTGATAGGTATACCGTATCTCATCAAAGTCTCTACTCTACCCTCGTCTCCACCAGCAGGGAAGGACTTCGGCCCCTCTTTAGGTAGCTTCCATTCACTCCTTTAGCTTGATTAAGGTAAAAATAACAGTTATTGAGGATCATTTATTTTTTAGGATCTCATTTAAGATCATCAAGATCTTGATATCCCAGATATTATTAATCATTGAACCATGAGTAGATTGAAGATCCTTAGTCCATCAAATTTTAGGTTGTGTTTGTTTCACCACAAATCTCATCCTAAATCTGTGGTGATCTAAGATTCTTAGGATCTCAAATCCATGGATTTAAAGTCGCAACACACCCCACCAACTCCAAAATCCAACCTTAAATATATGGGTTTTAACATGTCGCATGAATTTAAAATCCATGCTCTTTAAGTCCTCGGTTTGTTTAAACTAAGGATCTCCCAAAACACACTTCTTTATGCAGCTTTGGATCTAAGATCCATGGCCATCAAACACAACCTTAGGGTTAAGTCCTTTTGAAATATAAAAGATAGAAGTAACTAGGACTACAATGGGTCGGATCTGGTATTTTTTGTCATTAACTGTTGTATCAGTGATCCCATTCTGACAAAACCTCCTAACTTGGTTAACTTTTTCTGATCCGACCCGTTTGTACCACTAAGCACGTAGAACTATGAGATTCTGTGTGAGATTCCGAGATCATAGACAGATTCATGGATTTAAGGTCGGATCTCTCCCTCCCCAACCTCTCCCCCTCAACCCAACCTTAAAATCCATGGTTTTTTATATATAGCATGAATTTAAAACTCATGCTACTAAGGTCCTCAGTTCTCCCAAAACACACCATTTTATGCAATCTTGGAACTAAGATCTGAGGTTATCAAATGCAACCTAAGGGTCTACCAAACCTGGATCTTTGATTCAAATAAAGTGAATACTAGTTTGTATGATGAAGCAGTTTATTCTGGATTTTTTACCCAGAAACCATAACCTCAGTGGGGAGACATCAGCTAAAAATGAGGATATTAATATATCAGATTAGAATAGGATGTATCATTCACCATATCTGATTTATTGGATGTTCACATATTTGGATTTCAATTCATCTTACAATATCTGATTCCAACTTTAAATTTGAAATCTAATCTGACATTCGTGACAACGGAATCCAAATACAAAATATTTAACCAAATCTGAATCCCAATGTGATATCTTAAGCACTGACCAGAGACCATATTGATGCTTATTATTGGATCACATCTGAATCTAAACCTAAATGTGATTGGATGTCATTTCTTAAATCTGAATCCATCTGATTCCCTAAATGCTAACTTTTTCCATACCGCACTTTTCTGAAGCAGTTCAATCAGATATATGATTCTAATCTGATCTATTAGCATCCCTAGTCTAAACTCAGGTTTTTTTCTTTCCCTCTTACAGTAATAGTGATAAAATTATGCTCTGACTTGTGAGCAGACTGCTCATCATGGAGTTTATACCATTGTCACAAAAAACATGTACGAGTGTTATACGGTGAGGAAGCTTCTCATCATGAAGTTTATACTTTAAAGCAATGTTTTCTGAATTGATTCATGAGCTGAATTGGTGAGGCTACTAATTTAGCAGAATCCTTTGAGAATCAAAGAAAGTAACACCAAGATCATTTCCTAAGAAAATAAAAAAATCTAAAAATCTAAAAATATTAAAAAATATATTTAAAAACAGACACATGGCACTTTTATATTGGCTGTAAAATCGAGTCAAAGATCAGCCAATTCAATTCGATAGACGGATCGAGGTCGACTTAATAACCTTCAACCACTGATCACCTAACAGTTGTGCTCTGTCCCACTATGCCACATGAAGTAGTTAAAACATCACAGCCCTTAAGACCTAAGTTGAAGAAAG
This sequence comes from Nymphaea thermarum, assembly GCA_011799765.1. Taxonomy (NCBI): domain Eukaryota; kingdom Viridiplantae; phylum Streptophyta; class Magnoliopsida; order Nymphaeales; family Nymphaeaceae; genus Nymphaea; species Nymphaea thermarum. The sequence goes on along the minus strand of JAANDH010000220.1, from coordinate 79,871 downwards.
TCAAGAGTTCAATTTCGAGGTCGACCTAACCCTAGCTAGCTTTTCATTCGATCAATTGGATTTACATACAAGTGTATGTTATGTAAGTGAAATTAATGTGTTATTTAAGATCTAATTTCCTTATTATGCTTTCAAGTCACTGCATTTTGTGGATTATCTAACTTGTGGATACATCTATCGTAGTTTAATGTGTATAAAATATGTTCATGTTCATTTGCTTACTATATATATATGATGATTGTTCAATGTCTGTGCCTGAAATTATGCTTATTCTTCACAAATGTCCATTGGATCTAATTGGTTCTGATTTTCGTGTGACTGATCACAATCTGGAGTATTAATCGAGAACGTCTCTTTCACCCCCATTTAATTTGCATAATCTACTTTCTAAGAGCTACATTTTCAATTGGATGCGAATAAACTGAAGATGTTTTTATATTGGAACAATATCATTTCAGCTCATATATTTAGGAACTTGTAATCATGGTTAAGATGCTAAACACATTTTTTAATTGAAGAAGTGTGCGGGTCACGTTTGTTAAGAACTCTTAACCATGGTTTAAGATGCTGAACGCATTGTTTATTGCGGAATCATGATGTATCTCAGGCCTTGAGGAACTTTTAACCATGGTTTGGAATGGAGTATATATTAGGCATGCTACTTGAGTTAGTCAAGCAGAAGTTAGGCAGATAGCCACTGAAATATACGTATATATTTTGCAATTCAAATTCGAATTCTTTTCTTGGTGAATGAACTGTTCTACCTAACCAGAATTTGCCTGTGAAAGAATTTCGAACATTGAAGATAGAGAAATTTATAAATAAGTGCACAGTTTTTGACATATTTATAAATAAGTGCCCATATATGCTTGAGTTTATCAAACAATTTGGAATACACCTTTTATTAATTAAAAATTTTAACACATGCCTAAGAGAGTATTTTACCTAAATACAAGAAAAAGCTGGAAATGTCATAAATCACATTTTTTAAGTGGATTCCTCGATAATTTCATATGTCACCACATTGTCTCTGCCTATTGTCTTTACAAATTGCAAGGAAATTTGATCAACAAATGTCTTTTTTTTTAGGGTGAAATAGATTTTTTTAAATATAATTAAACCTTTTCATTCATGAAGAGTGTGTAAACTAAACTTAAGCAGTTACTAACAAGCTAAGTCGTAGATAAGTTCAAAAGGATAAGTGCTCCTTATAATTACATGAAGACTTGAGCTGTTTTCTGTAAATTCTTTCACTGCAATCTAATAGCCTGTCAAGCGGTCTACACTTTGACTCCACAGTTCGGCCGTCCGATTGGATATAGAAGTAATAGAAAGCTATAAAACTCATAGAAACTAAGGCTTACGCTTTGAGAGTGCTTTGATTGGCCGTCGTACTTGTAGGAACTAGGGTTTCTATGAGATTGGCAAGGAAGCCATACGATCTCGAGATTTTGCTAAAACAAACGGGTTGTAGTATTCCGAAGAAAAACTGTTGGCAGCCATGGGGTCAAGGCGACACCCAAGGCCCACGATGCATTTGAGTAGGTTAGAGCTAGGGGTAAACACGAGCCACGTCAAGCCTAAGTTCAGTCAGCTCGAACTCGGCTCGGCTAATGAAACCTCGAGCTCAACTCGGCTCGAGCTTGAAAATAGTTCGACAAAAGCAGCTTGAGCTCAACTGGGTAGTTACCTGTTGAGCTCGAGCTCGAAAATAGTTCGACAAAAGCAGCTTGAGCTCAACTGGGTAGTTACCTGTTGAGCTCGAGCTTGACTCGATTAAGGTTCGACAAACTCGTTTGAATAGAATTGATATTCATCGTTACGTGTTGAGCTCGAGCTCAACACAGATTAAGGCTCGACAAACTTGTAAACTCGTTTGAATATAACGACTTGATTAAGGCTCAACAAACTCAATTAAGGCTCGAGCTCGACTCAGCAGTTACGTGTTGAGCTCAAACTCAACTCGATTATTTAAATGAGTCAACTCATGAACTTAAGCTCGACTCGCTAAGCAAATGACTTGGCTCAAATTTGTTCACGAGCTGAGCTTTAACGAGTCGACTTGTCGTTCGCCCCTAGGTAGAGCTGGGCGAAGTTGGACATATGTCTTTAATCGTCTAATAAGAAAGGAGGTGGGTCCACTCCTTTATGTACCCACCTCTTGCAGTGTACAAGTTCCAGCCAGGATGATCGGGACCAATCTTAGCATAATAAATTAACGCATTGAAGAACTCAGATCATAGTTGTTGTAAAATTCTCAAGACAGAGCTGCTAGTGGATAGTGTTTTTGAATTCTATGGAGCGGAGCCAAGGTAGTGCCTGCATGGGCTTTAGCCCTATCTCAAAAAAAAATTTAAAAAAATTACATGTATAAGAATGCCTTCCAAAGTATAATATATATATATATATATATATATATATATATATATATATATATATATATATATATATATATATATATATATATATATATATATATATATATATATATATATATATATATATATATATATATATATATATATATATATAATGCATTTGTGAGAGGCCGAAGCATCTCTATGGTCGAAGGATTTCAACCCTTTATATCTAAGGTGTCATTTATTTTTCTTACATAAGTTTATGTTTGCCTAAATGTGATCTTATAATTATAAATTTTCAATCCTGACTACAGATTCACTTAGACCGAGTTAAGAACTAGCTTAAGATCATGGTCAGCAGTCAGCACGCTTCCCTGCTGTTACAGTGCCGCGAATCTTTATCTCTTCGAATTTAACGCCGTAAAAAACGGCGTCGGTGCCATATCGGCCGATACTTATCGTTATGTACTGACAACATGGATCGAATCTTTGCTGATAACTAAGTAAAACTAAGTTAAGAAACAGTATTTAACACTTTGTCTTAAATAATGAGCGCAACATAGTTAATTAAGTTGCTTTACGATATTTTACTTTTAAAAAGTGTGTGTGAACCAATTATTGGAGGCTCGGGAGGGCGGGGTCCATGGAACTGCTTCCCTGGACGTGATACCGATAGAGAAAGGAGCCCACGCTAGGGGACGAGCGATGAAGCTTCGCCGTCGCAGGGGGGAGCGGACTAACGTTCGCTTGTACAATATGCTTTCGGTGCACGCCGGACAATGTGGCATGTTGGGAAAGCTGACGTGGTTTCTGCGCCGCTGCCTGCGCGAAGCATGCTATGCTTCGTGCAAGTTAATTCTTTGTGCTGCAAAAAAGAAGTGCGTGTATTGATATGCAAATTGGAGCATAACAAAAGCATAACTTTAAGACACCGAAAGTAAATTTCATATCCACCGAAAGTAGACTTGATATCCTAATGGAGCGAAGAAAAGTGTCAAGCCTTGATTCTTAATCGAACTGCTTATGAGAAATTGTTTAATTTTTAATAAATTTATAAGAAAAATGTCTAACATTTCAAAAGTATAGAAAAAAATTAACTTTTTTTGTTTTTGTTTCTCTAAGAGGCGTGGCTCTTTCTTGAGATCTCAATTCCATTATGGTCAGCTCTTTTCCTTAAAATATGAAAACGTAGTTGAAGCATTTTCTCTTATATTTCAAACTTTAAGGGACACTTATATATAAAGAACAGAAAATTAATGAAGTTTTTATATATAAATAAAATAAATTTTGTGGGTTAGTGTGGGTAATTGTTGCATACAGGAATGTAAATGTGTATGTGTAACTACCAACATAAGTGGACAAGTCTGGTGAAAGCTGCCTCTTTGAAAATCCTAAAATGCAAGAAGAGAGGGTCGACCCGTCATACATTGGCATTCGATTTCAATACCTAAAATCCTCATAGACCTTTTCTTTTTTTTTCTGTTTCTTTATGCAAACAATAAATAAGTGTATGCTAAGGCTATCTTCATGTCATCCCTAAGGGCGCTACACAATAGTCAGGGTCGAAGGACCGAACCATTTTGAATCTTCATGACATCAATTCTATGTGCTGCGAAAGGAAAGTCACCCTAAGACATAAAGCAAACCTTGTACCCTACAGGATAAAAGGTTGGGTAGAAGGTTCGCCTTTTACCAAATAGTAAAAAATCTCATTCATCCAAAAAATTATCTTTTTGTCAACATTGTCAATTTTTCCTCCAAAGAAATAAATAACACTGACTTTGTTTTAGTTTCTTATATGCAAAATTAGAAGGTAAACTTTTGATACTAATATAATATTCTATGAATCTATTTGGGAACAGATTCGATGGATAATAGAATATAGAATTTTATGAATATGCTCTAATGTATCTGATATATTTAAGAACACATTCCACCTATCAAATGCTCCCTTAGATTCGTAGTCTTACAAATGTATGGCCAATTGCATAAACCATATAGTGGATGGACCCAGTGACATGGAACTATATATGCAAACCTCAAAGAATTTGAAATCTAAAAGTGGAAGCCATCAGACGTAACTTGAAAGAAAAGACTCCAGAATCTGTCACCGTTCATGCTTAAAAAGTGAAGGAAAGAAGCAAAGATGAAAGAACAATATAAAGACGACAAAATTCAGTTCTACCTTTGAAACCCACTGACGCTTTTTTTAAAAGAGACAGGGAGAGAACAAGTAGAACTGTAGAAGAAGACAGGGTTCAGTTTCATTTCTGACGTCGTCGCCATCTTAGAAAGAAAGAGGGAGAGCATGACATATTGTTTATTATGTCATTCTATTGTTCAGAAAAAACATACAAAACAACTAACGACAGATGGGATTAATTATTTTGCACATTTCACCGGCGGTGGAATGACTAAAACACATAAATACGAAAGAAAGAGAGTGCACATGTGTACACGCGCTGGTAAAAGCAAGACTTTGCCGGCCGCAAGATAGCTTTTCACTTTCGGCCGCGCCGGCCGGACGTCAAAATTTGCGGCTGCCGCGTCTTCTCCCCGCTCGGAGGGGTGTGGAACCCATCAGCTCTCATAACTATAAGGCGCCTTTCCCTCCGCGCCGTTGCACCTCGACGAATTATTCGTCTTCCTAATCACGCGACTGCAGGAAAAAAGCGTTTCTGCTTTCCTTTTCTTTTATTTTTCGAATAAAAGTATGGCTTTTTCGAAATCCACGAAGATCTTTTGTAGATTTTCGAAGTACATCCCATCCTTTCGGGCGGATATGGCTGTATTTTAAGAGAGAAAAACGGAGAGTTTGAAAAGATTAATTGATTTATTTCAAGAGAGATTTAGTTTTAGGACGTTGATAGATGAGATTTGAATTTGATACACGACAGAATTGCTTTTAAATTCATTTGAATTGCATGCACGACAGAATTGCTTTAAAATTCAAGAGATGACGCTCTATTGGATTCAAAATTCGTGTATTGGTTTTAAAAAAGTATTCGATCATATTCATATCTATGTTTGGATTTAATTTAATTTAAAATAAATATCCTAATAGATGGGCAGAGCTAAAAAATTTTCCTTAAAAAAAAGATCCAACTATAGTTTCAAAACAAGAGTCAACATATATTTTTTCAAAGTTTTTATATAGACTAAATTTTAAAATTACATGTATTTTTTCTCCAATCGAAAACAAATCTGAGCAGACACCTTTGGAGAGAGAGTCTTCCTTTCATCGGCCTGCTTGCTATTTTAACTTACCACTCGTACGAGATGATTAATGAATGTAGGTAAGGTCTCTCTAATTCGCCTCTATGATCCCAAAACCAGAAATAATTGGTTATTGTTACTGAAGGTCCCTTACATTTAAAAGGTTGGTGCATAATAAACAATACTGCAGTTGGTATTCGGATGTGTATTTAAAAAATTAGATTGTGATTTGGGCATGGAAATTAAAGGTTTGGATTGAGATTGAGTTTAGATTGTGAATTTAAAAACCAGTTCCGATATAGTATAAACTTTTCTCCACTCATATTTCAACCAAACATGTGAGCGTTCGATGTCATCTGATTCGAACCCGATCCATTGATATCACTATTTTATCTTGTGTTTGGTAGAGAATGATTTAGCTAAAGTGGAGCTTAACATCCATGCTCCTTAGTCTAAACATAAACTCAACACAACAAGACAAAAGACAGAAGCTTCAAGAGAGCTGCTTCTGTGCGCTTCAGCTGAAACAAGAAGGAAAAAGAAAAAAAAAAATGAAGAGACAAAAGGGAAGTGGGCAATGGTGGACCAAACAGGGACCCAACTTTTCCTACATTCTCCATGTTTTCATGCCTGAATCCCTCCCCACCTCCCCCGGCTTTTTTCAACTTCATTCTTTCCTTCACTCGTGAGATCTAATAAATCCAAGGCCTCTTTTTACTTTCTAACGTTTCTGCCCCCACGTGGCTTGCAGAGTGAAAGAGAACTGGCCAATCGCCCCGGCTTATGTTTACAAAAATGTAATAATAGTCTTAAGAAATAATAATCCTATGTGATGACAAAGAGTATTTTGTCATACCACATAAAAAGAGAGTCGAAACCCGACTTTTCCGCTTATCTCGCTAATGTGCTTGACATGCTTTTGATGTCTTGGAGTGATGTCCCCACTATGCTTCAACTTATATATCAGTGTCATCCTTTTTATAGCACAAGAAGTTGATGTCTGACAAACTGGATCCCACCCCCACCCAATCCATTGCTCCAACCCTTCAAGGATAAGAAATAATAGTCTTACCTTGTGAGCCTTTATATTTGATCCTTTGAATGCATTTAAGAACTCCCGCTCCAAATTACACAATCTTTTGAGGAAGCTAAGAATGGTGCACTCTTGATCTGTGGTGGAATTAGCAAAATTGGCTAAAGGGACACTAGATTAGAAATACTCATACTTGAATGGCAGAAAATATATATATATATATATATATATATATATATATATATATATATATATATATATATATATATATATAATAAAGAAATTTTAAAGGGAGCCTACATATGGCTCAGCCACCGCCCTTGATCAATAATAGTTTAAAAAAGCCTGAACTTATCGTATTTCATGCTTGCAATGTTGGTTATTCATGTTTCAATACCAATATAAACCTCAAACAATTAACTGAAAGGCCAGTATTGTATTTGGTAAGCAAGGGGAGAGCCAGAATTTTTTTTTTCTTCGGGGATTAAATATAATTAACAAATTGAACCTTGGAGTAGCGACCCGGGTCTCATGGAACTGCCTCATATAACTGAAACCAGGTCCATTGAAATCCAACATGTAAATACAAAGTTTTAGATTGAAATCTGTGGGGTGTATGTCCCACCGAGCCCCCACCTATCTACGCCCCTATCGGTAAGTAAGGCCGAGGGTTATTAAAAAGGTAAAAAATTCGATGATATTTTTTGTTTGGTCGGCCATTTTGACATAAGTGTCAACCTTTATCTTTAATTCAAATAAAGTGAAGAGGAGTTTGTATAATGAATCAGTTGCTAGATTTTATACCCGACATTCTAAGTGGGGGTGGGAAGAGGGGACATTTGCTAAAATAAAGATATCAATAGATCAAATTCGAAGAATAAGAAAAGTGGATACAAGAAAACCACATAAAGGGTAAAGACACCATTCACCTAAAGTGCAGGTAAATGCTCCCAACTTAAAAAAAAAAATTCTGGGAAATAGGAATTATGTAATTGAAGAATTTCTAGCATGATTGTAGTTCTTGAGTTTAAAATCTCTATCTGGTTGGAATTCCTCCTAACACTCAAACGACTACCTTTATTAATTGCATGTTTGATTTTTATTGGCACGTCTGAGTTTGTATCTCATGTTCTTACATTTTGAAAATCGGCAATAATCAGTTCAAAATTCGAAATTGGATATGATTGTAGAAACTAGATTCATATTAAATTTGGATTGTGGAATCAGATATGACTTTTCTTTTTCATATTCCAATCCGAATTTGAATCTATATATGTGAATATGAGAAAAAGTATATATGATTGAGGATATATCAAATTCAAATCAAATTTGATGATATCCCTATGATAATAGTTGCCTTCTCCATTTGATTTCCTTGTGTTGGAGATCTTGGAGTTTCTCTTGAGATTCCATTGTTTCTTTTCCAACAAAGATAGCTTTCAAAAGCATTTGAGCACTAGCGCAAAGAAAAATAATTAAACACAATTCAAGTGCTCCTCACCTCTCATATTTCTACTATTGTCTTTTAAAAATTTAAAATTGTTTTATAGGTGCTTCTCAAGATTCAATTATGTGGAAAACAACAAGGTATTCAGATATTGTTTTGCTACGAAGATCCATAGTAATCTTCATTGCTGCTAATTTATCCATATATTTGTTTGAGGCATTGATTTCTAATGTTGAAAACAATCAAGCTTTCATGATAATAGTGCTTACATGGCCCTACAGGTCAACAATCATGTGTTAGTTATGAAAAGAATTTGACTAGAGTGCAATATAGTAAAATATTCCTTTGTGACAAACAACCACTAAATTGCTATCAATTGTAAGGAATGTAAAAAAGATAAAACTTCCAGTTATCCATATCATGTATCATGGTCAAAAGTGTTTGATCTCTTCTTACGATTTAGTGGAGACTAAGATCCACTTAATGGGATATTTAACAAGATCAACGACTGTTAGAAAATATAAGAGCATAATGTGACATGCATGCTAGAGACCCCCACTTCAGTGCACCATAATGGTTTAGAGTTCAAGGTAATGGACACACCCCTAATCCATTTTCTTTCCTTTGGGCATCTACCAAAATTAGATGCTTGTAAGCCACCATGGAGAGGCATAACAATGCAGTGCATGGGGATGCCCAATTAAGGGGTTGATTTTCAAGACTAATGAGACTCTATGATACCTGCTTACATGAAAGATCATTTCATCTCTATATAACTATCAAAGAAAGCTAAAGCCATTCACGAAGATGTGGAAACAGTCAATTAAAGGATGTGGTATAGATATCAAGAGATAATTTCTTTTTTGCAATGATCAAGAAACCTTTATAAACTGATAATCCCAATAACATTCATCAAGTGGGTAGATGTGTTAACAAAAGGATTCAATTTTTCATAGTATATGCATATCTTTAGTTTTTTTGTTATTACTTTTCTAGATATTTGTCTCGGTTTAAGGACACTGAGAGGTTAAGGTGAACGAATATGAATGAAAGATGAGAAACTCTCTTCATGGATGTAGGTCGACCTGATAGGAAACATGTCATATTATCGTATGTTTCTACTTCTTTCTTTCTAAATTTGTATTGGAGTCGTGCTTTATTGATCCTCTTTGCATCTTAACCTTTCTGTTGTTGGTGGTTAGCAACGGCACTGAAGAAAACACTTCAATCTAAAGAAGTCCAGCATCAAATGTTGGTCCTTTATCAAGGCTTCAATAATTCATCCTTGAATATTACTACTTCTCTTTTAAATGTATTCAATTACATTACTTTTTTCTCAGTGGAAAATCTTGTTTGGATGACATCGTGGGCTCTAAACTTAAAACTCACTACTAATGACCCCAAGTATGAAGAATGGTTGTCAAACAGTGATATTGTCTTTTCATGGTTGTTAACTTCCATGGAACCAAAATTGCAAATGGTTTTATGTTTCTCCAAACTGATGAGGATTTGATTAGTGAACACTACAAGGTAGCCAAATGCTTTTAGTTAATGTAGGCCCTTCATAAATTAAAAAAAGAATGGTGAACTGTTTGCTGAATATCTTGTCAAAATTCATGCCATTTTGGATGAAATAGACTTTTATACACTTGTAGTACCTTTCCCTCTGCTGTTCTCTAAAGATAGTAAAAATAGGAAAAAGTGTTTCAATTTCTTGCGGAGCTAGATCATCACAATGAACAATTAAGGAGTCATGTGCTTATGACTTTCCAATTACCCTTTCTTACCATTTAATATTTCTTAACATCTTCAATGTTCATCAAAACTCCAATATTGTTGTGGAGTCTTCATACAGGTGGTCTTATGTTCGAAACCATGAATAGTTTAAAATTTTTTAATTTTTTTGTTAATATATTTTGTACCATTGTCTGTTGATCTTAACTCCAAACTGTTTAGTCGCCATGTTTTAGAATTCTTAGAACTTAAAAAAAGTCTATATTTTAAGAAATATGCCACAAATCCTTAGAGAAATCATCAACAAACAATATAAAATAACAATAATGCAAATTTGAAGCAATGCATTAGAATGCACGGCCCATTTGATTCACTGGAAATATACATGATTTGGAAAAAAATTTCAAATATTTAAAATTTTTCCAGCGAATCAAACGTGAAAATATTTTTTGTACCATTGGATGGATTTTCGGAAACATATTTCCGGAAACAAAAAATTGCCCGTTAGAGTGTGCGTCTTCGTGCGAAAGGGGAACAAAGAGGGGATCATCTTCCGCAGCAGCTGCTTGGTGCCTTGCGACTATGGAGGGTTGCAGGAGCTCATTCCCTCTCCTTCTTATCATGTCATTGGTGGGGCCTTGGTTGATGGGGTGTTGGATGTGGAGATGGCAGCTGTTATGGCACAAGACCACGATGGTGCAGGGAAGTCCAGCTTGGGCCGTGGCCGGTGTGGTGGCGTGAAGCGAAAGAGAGGGCGGACTCCTGTGAAGACGAAGAAGAGCGAGGAGGAGGAGGATGTCTGCTTCATTTGCTTTGATGGGGGAAATCTCATGCTTTGCGACATAAAGTATGATATCCTCCTTGGATTTCTACTATTGGGGAGATGTTTCTCGATGTTATTTCCGTGTTTTTGGGTTCTAGGCATGTTTAATTTTGGGGTTTGTTTCATTTGGGGAGTATTCATGGTGTTTTTTCTTCTATAGGATGTGCCTTAAGGCGTACCACCTTACGTGTGTTAACCATGATGAGGCCTTCTTTTGGAAGAAAGGCCGCTGGAATTGTGGTTAGCTCTCTCTCTCTCTATGTCAAAAGTTTACTGCATTTCTATAACTTTCTGCTTATTAAATTGTAATTTGATTTGATTTGGTATCAGTGTCTTGAACTATTATTAGTGATAAGAGAATAGTAACATGTTGAAATAAGAGAGAAAGAAAAACAAAGGAAACACACAGAGCTTAATGTGGTATAGCCTGATCAATGGCCTATGTCCACACACAAGACAACATAATGGCTGCTTTCTCACACTAACAACCGGTTCTTTTACAAGTGAGAAAACATGAAAAAAAATCACATACCTCCACCGTGAAAGAACCAAACAAAAGGTAGGAGATGATCACTGTTCATAAAATAACTGCCAACCAACAAAATGAAAGACCAGAAATTGCGATACGTCTTTATAAAAAATAACTGATCAGAAAGACATGCATAAAACAAAAAAGTTCTTCAACACTCCCTCTCCAGTGGGGCGTAGAGATTATAACAGCCCCACTTGAATTTTAGCTCCTCAAGTCGTCTCATATCCAAGCCTTTAGTTAATCTGTCGACAAGCTGATCATTGCTTCTAGTGTAAGGAGTTGTAATCACCCTTTCTTGAACCTGTTCACGCACATAATGACAGTCAATTTCTATGTGTTTAGTGCACTCATGAAATATTGAATTAGCTGCAATGTGTATCGCCGCTTGGTTGTCACAATGCATAGGAACTAGTTTTTCAACTTTGAATCTCATTTTACAAATGAAAGACTTAACTCAAACAAGTTCACTTGTTGTAGTAGTCATCACTCTATACTCTGCTTCTGTGCACTGGATCGTAATACTGTATATTGTTTTTTACTTTTCCATATCACTAAATTTCCTCCAATAAAAACATAGTATCATGATGTGGATTTTCTATCTATGCTGTCAGCCCAATCAACATCTGTGAATCTTCTGATATCAATGTTCTCATTTGCCTTGTATCATAATCCTTGACCTGGAGAGCCTTCAAATATCTCAAAATTCTATCAATAGCTTTCATATGTATATTCTTAGGGAAATGCATAAATTGACTGATCGGACTAACGACAAAAGAAATATCAGGTCGTGTTATTGTAAGATAAATCAGTCTTCCAACCAATCGTTGATATCTAAAAACATCTTCCAGAGTTTCATCATCTTCTACATCCAATTTGATGTAGGGTTCAATAGGTGTCAAGGCAGATTTGACTCCAAGTTTTCTTGTTTCCTTGAGAAGATCAAGTGTATATTTTATTTGAGACATAAAAATGTCTTTCTTTGATTTAGATATTTCTATCCCAAGAAAATATCTCAACTTTCTCAAATCTTTTATTTCAAAAGTTTGTTGAAGAAATTGTTTGGTGGCAGAAATCTGGTCATGATCATTTCCTGTTACAATAATATCATCCACATAAACAATAATTGTCACTATTGTCTCTTTAGCCCTTTTGATAAATACTGAGCTGTCTGCAAAGCTACGTTTGAATCATTTGTCTTCTAAAGCAGTGCTTAATTTTTTATGCCATGCACGAGGAGATTGTTTAAGACCATATATAGGATTTTTGAGTTTGCACACTAAATTTGGATTTTCTTCTTGTGGATGTCTTGGAGGTAATTACATATATACTTCCTCGTTCAAATCACCTTACAGAAATGCATTTTTTATATTTAACTGAAATAGTTCCCAATTGAGATTGCAAAGAATGGATAAAATGATTCTGATAGTGTTCATTTTAACAACGAAAGCAAATGTTTCATCATAATCCAATCCATGAGTTTGAGTGTAACCTTTTGCTACAAGCCGAGCTTTGTGTCGCTCTATGGTACCATCACTATGATACTTGGTTTTAAAAACCCACCAAAAGTCAATCACCTTCTTATCATTTGGCATTTGAACCAGTTCCCAAGTCTTATTTTTGTGAAGAGCATTTAGCTCTTCATTGATCGCTTCTACCCAAACACAATTCTTTATAGCTTCTTCATAAGAATATGGATCAAAAATTTTAGATATATTACTCAAGTATGCAACATGCTTTGATGATACCCGATCATAGCATAGATAATGATTAATTGGAAATGTTTGAGTAGAATAAGTAACATAGTCTTGCAAATACCTTGGAGGATACGTGTCCCTTTGAGATCTTCTCACTGTAGTGTCTAGAATTGAATTTTGGATAGCTTCACCCTCATTAGTAATATCATCATCATCATTATCTTCATTTTTCACATCATTAAGGTCTACTTGAGGTTGTGTTGTAGCAATAAACACATCAAACTCCTTGTAGTCCTCCATTGTAGGTGCAACATTATGGTTTGATGACTCTCCCTTTCACTCAATGACTTTAAAGAATGGTTCATGCTCATCAAAACAAATATCTCGTGAGGTCAACACTTCATTGGTTTCTAAATCGAATCACCGATATCCTTTTTTTGATGAAGAATACCCCAAGAAGACACACCGCTTGGCTCTTTGACTTAACTTGTCAGATCTTTTGCATTTGACAAAATCTACACACCCAAAGGTCCTTAAGTGTGCAATTTTGATAGATCTCTTCATAATAATTTTCATTGGAGATTTATTATTCAAATGTCTTGGCGGAAGTCTGTTTATAATATAACATGTTGTCGTAATTGCATCACTCCAAAACCTTTTTGGTACTGACATTTGAAAAAGTAATGGACGAGTTTCTTTTAACAGATGTCTATTTTTTTTCTCAGTCACCCCGTTTTGTTGGGGAATACCCATATATGTAAATTGATGAGTAATGCCATGCATTTTCTCAAATTAATCAAATTCTTGATTATTGTATTCAGTTTCATTGTCTGATCTCAAGATCTTTACACAAGCATTATACTGAGTTTCAATCATCCTAAAAAACTCACAAAACTTTGAAAAAACTTCATTTTCAGATTTCAACAAGTACAACCATGTCATTTTAGAATAATCATCAATGAAAGTCACATAGTAACGACATCCATTATAAGAATTAACTGGCGCAGGGCCCCAAACATCAGAATGCACTAACTCAGACAAAATGTTAGTATGATGTTCTATAGTATCAAACAGTAATCTAGACATCTTAGCAAATTTACAAATGTCACACAACTGCAAATTAAAGACTAACTCAGGCATTAGAACATTCAAAGTTCGACTTGACACATGTCCAAGGCGCCGGTGTCATAACTCTCCATTTGATTTAGAACTTGTGACCAGTGCACTACTTGTGTTATCCAGCCAATAAACATCGCGGCATAATTCTCCCTTACCAATCATCTTCCTCATTGCAATGTCCTAAATAATCACATCAGTTGGAGAGAAAGTAACACAACAATTAATTAAGTTCTCTTGTAAGTTTCGATATAGATAACATATTAGAATTCAAATCTGGCATGTTTAGAATTTTGGAACTAATAGGTTGATTTAAAAATCACATTTCACCAACACCACTCACATGCATAGAAGATCCATTTGCTATAATAACAGATTTATCAATATTATGAGTTAAATAGTTCATAAGTAGATGTCGATCCATGGTCATGTGGTCACTTGCCCCAGAGTCCAACACCCAAGTATTAGAAAACATACCTTTGGGGTTACATAAAGTGGAATGGTTTGCTGATGCAGCCATGACTTCCTGCTTAACAGACATGTGCTTTAGCAATTGTGAAATCTTTTCCAAGACAGTTGTAGCATCATTAGTCTCTTTAGATTAGGTAGCAGCCACTTTTGCCAAGGATAAAGTTTCTTAAGATTTTCCAAACGGTGATTTCTTAGGGTCTGATCTCTCATACAAGTCCCAACAACGCTCACGCAAGTGTCCTTCCTTTTTACAATAGGTGCAAACTCTCTTCATTTTTTCTTTCCATCGGTTAAGTTCATTCTGTCTTTCTGCAGCCACAAATGCTACTTTATCATCAAATTCTTCCCCCTTTGACAGCGAGGGAATCATGACCTGCTTCGTTGATTCATCACTCGTTAATAAAGAACAAATGGTGGATAACGACGGCAGTGATGTATGATAAAAATCTGTTGCTTTATTGGTTCATATTTTCTACCAAGACTGTTAAGCAATTGAAAGATCTTTTGTTGCTCACGTAAACGTTCTGTAGTTTGCAAACTTTCAGTCATATCAACCAAGTAGTCTAACTCGTCCCACAATCCTTGAAGATCACCAAGATGTTCATCGAAACTGGTTTTCTGATCGTTCTTTACACTATAATTTTTTTTTTTTTGACAAATGAAACATCCTAACAATATTGTTTTTCTCACTATACAACTCTTTAGTTTTTATCCAAATTTGTGCAGCAGTTTCAGCAAAAAGAAAGCCTTGTTGAATTCTTAGTTCCATAAAATTCATCAACCAAGACATGACCATGTGATCGATCATCGTCCACTCCTTGTAGAAGGAGCTATTCTCATATGGTTTTGGGAGGTCACCAGTAACATATTCAAGTTTGGATTTTTCACTCAAAAATAACGTTGCTGATTTTGACCATGCAAGATAATTTATCTCATTGAGAAGCACCGACGTTATTTTAATAGCAGGATTGAGTTGCTCTTGAACAACAATTTTCTCAATGATTCGATTGTTACTTGTTTCAGCCATGATGCACACGAAGATGAGAATAAAGAGATCAGGTCTACTCAGATGCCTTTCAAGACCAACAACCACTCGTCGAATTTTTAAAAATCACCTCCAACTCGAAAAATCCCCCAAATTGGTCAGCAAGTAGCTAATATCCTCGAGAATGGACGCCCAATCTCTCAACTCAAGCTGAGCTTCCCAAAAAAATCGCGTTAAAAATTTATCCTTCAGGAAATCTCAGTTGCAGAGTGTAGTAGAAGAGGGTCTCCCATCTCAAGACCCTCCAGTACTCAAAAATTCGTAGAAAATCAATCGTTGGCCAGTTTTCTCTGAAATTAGACTGAAGATCAACAAGCTGAAGAGAAAAAAACACTCCAAATTTCAGCCCCAATGAAGATTCCACGAAGGATCGTGCCCATTTCTTCTACTACTGGATCTTGCAGTCACTCTATTCTTCAGAACCAGCAACATTCCTTTGGGCAGTGATTATTTCTCCCTCAATCATGGATGAATTGAATCTAAACTTCAACTGACTGATCGTGGGTTCAGGGCGATGATGATCTTCAAGTTGAGGTTCATCGATTGTCCTCCATTCGCCAGATTCCTGCAAGTGATCAGAAAACCCCAAATCAGTGAACAACAGAAACAGAGCCCGATCTGCTTGACTCCTCGACAAAAAAACTCTGAAACTTAGGATCGAAGCCCCAACAACCTCGACGGAAATGTTAAACGCTCTGATACCATGTTGAAATAAGAGAGAAAGAAAGACAGAGGAAACACACAGAGCTTAACATGGTTCAGCCTGATAAATGGCCTACGTCCATACACAAGACAGCACAATGACTTCTTTCCCACATTAACAACGAGTTCTTTTACAAGTGATAGAACATGAAAAAACATCACACACCTCCACCGTGAAAGAACAAAACTAAAGGTAGGAGATGATAACTGTTCATAAAATAATTGCCAACCAACAAAATGAAAGACCAGAAACTGAGACACGTCTTTATAAAAAATAATTGATCAGAAAGACGTGCATAAAACAAAAACGTATTTCAACACAACATAATAGTTTCATGGTTTAGTCTTCATTGTCAAACATGTCCATTCATAGTTGAAATTATCAAACTAGGACAGTGTCTGTAAAGTAGGAAATAAGTCCACGAGAGAAGCCTAATTTGTGAAACAACCATTAAAGGCATAGTTGAAGAGATTGAGGTAGCAAACGAGAAGAATTAAGAAAGGCAAGTAGTTAAGAGCAATGCTTGAGGTTTTTCTTTTGTTCCAGGAGGGGTGTGTGGCCAACCCCGAATGACTATCTTAACTGGATTTTGATTTTGTCAATAGAAATATGACTCTTTATCAGAGAAATTATGCTACCCATATCAAACCAGCTTCTCCAAATAATGACATGTAAATTTGGAAATATGTTTCTTTCTCATCAAACTAAGAAATAAATTTCTGAAAATTTATTTCTCAGTCATCACACACACACCAAAATGAGAATCCAAAAGATTTTTCTCATTCCTTTATTCCAGGAAACTTATTTTCAGGAATATTTTTCCAATTCCAGATTTCTTTGTCATCAAATAGCCCCTAACTTAAAAAATACTTCTAGCATTACTTTTCGAGCTAGAAAATGAAGGTGTAGATAACTTAGGAAAATGACAAATTTCATAATATTCAATATCATAATTCACACTTGGGTTTAAAATTTACATGACATGTTTGGAAGGATGTCCTAAAGGTGCATAAAGAATGTACCAATCATTTTGATTAGAAATTAGTGCCTTGCTTTGATTTTCAACAAGATAATATAGTCCTTTACTTTCTACAACTCACCAATCACTCTCAAGTCATCTGATCTTGAAACTTAACATGATCAAATGGTGAGAAAATAGCATTACAGTCATGGGTTTTAGTTATCTTATTGATGGACAATAAATTAGATGTTACATTAAAAACACATGACTAGCCTTGTTCTCAAAAAGTTTATAGTACTTTCACCGTTAAGGTTAAGTAGTCCACTGGCAGTAAAAATAGGGCTTCTTATAACAAATGTATCAACATTTGTGAGTCATGATTCATGTTTGCTCATGTAATCAAATGCACTAGGGTGTTCAATCCAATCTAGAGAAGTAGAATATTTACCTGAGCCATTTTTTAGTTCATCATGTTTGGAGGCAGTGACAACTATATGTTTGCTATTAAATAACTCTTAAAGCATCAAGCTGATTTTCTCCAAAATGGTTGATGAATCAGGTTCAGTTTTTTCTCATTAGCTGTGCATGATGATGACACCAATGGTTCACACTTCCTTGGCAGTTTAGGTCGTCTATTGGATAGTTTTTAGCACCAATTTTTGGTATAACTTTCCTTTTCATAGTAGGTGTGTAACAACTTCCTCTCTCATTGTTTGTTTTGATCAACACTTAAACTGTTTGTCCTTTGTTTGGTGATAAGAGTGTCCTAAGATCATAAATATTTTCTGTATTTTTGGTGAGATTTATCACACACTGTTTTGCAGCAGCAGAATCTCAAAGTGGTTTAAGTGTATGTAGACAACATTGTTGTTATAAGTAATTGGCCTTCAAATATGTCATAAATAAAAAATTATCTACACAAAATGTTTGATATCAAGGATTTAGGAACATTAAGATACTTTTTAGGTATAGAGTCCAGGCACTCAAAGAAATGATTCTTCCTATCCCAAAGAAAATAAGCTCTTGGTCTATTGAAGGAAACATGCAAATTGGGAGTGAAGCCGGTTGATTCCCCCATTGAGTTGAATAATAAAATCAATACAGTTGACTGCTGAAAATCAAAATCACCTGATTGCTAGTGCACGATTGAGTTCACAACACCAATATTGCAGTAATGTGTTAAAAATATATGCTAGATAATGTAAAAAACAAGATACACCAATATAAGTGGGGTATATATATATATATATATATATATATATATATATATATATATATATATATATATATATATATATATATATATATATATATATATATATATATATATATATATATATATATATATATATATATATCAAAGAAGCAATACAACATCAATATGTGTGGTTCTTCTTGTAGAGAACAACATAAATCATATTAATGAATGAATGCATAAGCTACAAAAAAAGAAATCACCATGTGTTTTTTTTTTCCTTTGTTTTATTCACTCACTCTCTGCACATGTACCCACACATCAACACAAACCCTCAGCCGTGTTCTTCATCTTTCCTTCTCCCTTCCTTCATCGTTAGCACACACTCACATTGTCCTTCTTGTTGGTTTGGAGTGCATTCAACAAAGGGGCTCGTTTCCCCCTTTTCTTGTTTTCAAAACGGTGGAGAATAGGGCACCGGGTGCCCTTCTTCTTTTTCTCTGCCCGCTCATGGGCAGGTCGGGTCCTCACTTGAGGCTAGACCCGATACAATATGTATTGCTCGGCTTTCGATAATGAAGTTGGTCAAATTAATGAATGGAACATGTTTCTCATGTTCTTGTTTGGGGTGAAATCAGATGTTGGCCAATATTTTGTGGTGGTAAATTACATCAGAAGAAGAGTAATGTAAGGTAGTTATCATTAGTCAACCATATCATGTAAACATCATCATTAGGAGACGCAAGAGCAGACAAGCACGAAAGACATGTTTTGGGCATAACCTCATAAGATAGGTAGGCAGGTCCGATTTTTATGGGATAGTTGATGGACCTGGTTGATTAGTCAAGGACTAGTTGTTGATAGTAAGTTTTTTATTTTTTTTTTCTTTTGTTTCTCTAGACAATATCTTTAGAAATTGGTGTTGCCTTTTGTTTTGTCCCACCTTTTTTGTTTTGTTTGCAAAGTGCTTTCTGGTCAATGGATTATAGGTATATATAAAATGTTTTACTTGGGTCACAATAGCATTATATATCTATTACATCTTTAGCTTTTAGGTTAATAACTTTTTTTTTTTGGAGTTTATGGATGTTTTGTTTGTTAAATTTTGGATTGTGATATGTGTATGTCCACCTTATGTTAACACCTCTGTTAGTGAAAATAAAGCACTTATCTGTTTAGGACATATCACACTTTATTTTATTGATACAAGCAACTATTGAAATGTGTTGTAGGACATGTCATGCTTCACATTCATGAGGTGAGTAATTGGATACTATATATATTCACTTTTGCTATTCGTTCTTGGACCGTTCTATCCCCTTGAAAAAAATGTCCGTATGAAAAAAAATCCTGGCTCTGCCCCTCCTTGAGGGAACTGCAATCGATGGTGATCTTGAGTTGTATCATTTTCCATTTTAGTTGAAAACCCCTCAATGACAAACTTGATACAATTAGATGTGCAAATAATGATAACAGGAATTCCAACTAAAATGAAGAAATTTACGAAGAGGCGAAAAGTTGTTCGGCACATAGTATCTCAATCTTGTAAAAACGCGAAAGAAAGATCGCCTTGAAAAATTTTCGGTAAAAATAGGTTTGAAAATGGAAAGGTTCTTCAATTTTCCGCACCACCGGTGAAATTTACCGTCGTTAAATCTTAAAGATAAAAACGATAAAACAGATCAACTGCTGAAAAAACCTAAGGAAGGAGATCTCAAGCGTGCGACCCTCATTCAAGGCTGCGTGAGCTCATCATTTCAGCCGCACACTGCGAATCTTCCAGGGACACACACCGAAGGAAAAGTATCAAGTGGCGTGAGTATTTCCTCACTGGAGATACTGGGCATGGCACTCGTTACGAATGCTCCTCTTCGGCGCCCATTCCCCGCCCAATCCTGAAATTGAGGAACGCCAGAAACCAAAGACGGTGGTGGCTTTCCTCGCGCCAAAGAGGGGAAAAGTGGGAATAGTTGCAATCTCATCTCTGATACTCAGAGAGCCGTTCCGTCGAATTCATACTCGAGGCCATGCCTGCACAAATTGCGTGCTCTCTAGTTCTTCCGCTCTTGCTTCCTACAAGTTCCCCTTTTGGATCCTCGAACACGCATACCGTAGCTGGTCGGCCGACGAAATTCTGGAAGGTAGCTACGAGCTTCTCCAGATTCAATCCCAAAACCGTCCGATTGAGACACTCCGTTCGGATTTCGGATGGTTTCAGGAAGGGAAAATGCCAAGCCGCCGGAGAAGGCGCTCGAACGGGCGGCGAAGGGAGCGTCATCTACCAAGGGATGTATGGACCGTGGTCGATCGATGCTGCAGACGTCCGTGAGGTAATTCCGACGTGATTTCTGGTTTTCTTTTGGAGCTTTCTGTGGTTTTCTTCTAGCACAGACTATTTGTCAACCAGTTCTATTGTGAAAGCTACATAGATAGTTCAACCACTGTGAGTTTCACAAAAGAAACCTGAAACGGGCTTCAGTCCAATTGAATTGGGGTACAATTTATGAATGCTTCTTGTAATTTCATAAAGGTTGGAAAGGAGTACATTTTGATAAGGCCGAGGTCCTCTGGATGACTTTTGTAAACGACCAAGTTAAAAAAGCAACTAGTCAAAATCTACTTGCCTTTATTATGTTACTATTTTGAACTCTTGTATATGTTTTCCTTCACTTGTTTCACACGTCATTGATTTTTGCTGCCTCTCTTGGTAGTTCTTAACTCCTTATTGAAAAGTATTCGTTGGTATTTGTCCTGATTTATGCAAATTAAGACCAACGTATTAGTCTGAGAATATAAATGATCAATTGACAGGTAATTCTCTACAGATATGGATTGGTGACTGCATCAGCATCGTTAATAATTGCTGGGTCAGCGGCTTTTCTACCTGATGGCGTCTTCAAGGATTTCATAAGAGCATATATGGACATATTATACGCAGTTGGGGCTGGAGGACTTGGGTTGTCGCTGGCGTTGATTCACATATATGTCACCCCTATCAAACGCACCCTTCAAGCATTCTGGGTTTTAGGAGCTATTGGATCACTCGTTACATATCTTACTCTTGCTCAGCCTGCTGGTGAGAGCTTGACACAGTATGTCATTAATCAACCAACAGCTGTATGGTTTGTTGGGCCTCTTTTTGCAGCCTTAACCGGACTTGTGTTCAAGGAAGGTGATGTTCTTCCCTCTTGATTTGCTCAGTTAAATAGACAGGATTTTCTCCGGTATTCTACTGCAACATGCTACACTGAACTGAAAATTCTGTTTCAACCCTTCAAACTGTGATAATTAACACCACAAGGCTGGAGTTCATCAACCACAACTAGATCATTGCAAGTTTGGAATAATAAATTATTGTTTAAAATTTTCATGTACATAATTCATCATAGAACTTCTCAATTTTCATCCAGCCGCTTGTTATACAAAACAATTTTTTAGTTTGAAGATGTTAACTCTTACACTTTTATTCAATAGGATCAACCTGTGGGTTTCTTTCCTTGCTCATTCGGGAGGGATATCTTTCAACCATGAAAGCTTATTATTGATAATCAAAACTTCAGCTCAAAACCTCCTTCATGTAATTGAAAGCTTGTAGTAATTATTATGTTTGACTAGTCAATGTAATGTATGCAGTACCATATGTATTGTACGTACAGATAAAGAAAGAAGTAAATCATAACAATTGCTTAGCTAAATATGATTAAAAAAATATCAAAGAAAACTACCAAAGAAAACTACCTTTTTTTTTATGAACTGAATGTCTGAATTCGTACTGACTTCATGTCTCAACACAAACAAGGTTCTTTCCATGTTCCTCTCTGATCTCATATCCTTACCGAAAATAGTCCACATAATTTGTGCTGCCTTTGTTGCATGTGGCCTCTTATCCAAATCTAAGGTTGAATGTATACAACTTTACATTTCTTTCTATGGTGTCTAATTATGGTTAGGCACTCACATAACAAAATTTTGTATGGGTTGATGTACCTTACCGTCCTATTCTTTCAAAATGGTCAATGTTCAGGTCTCTGCTATGGAAAGTTGGAAGCTGGTGTCTTGACATTTCTCATCCCCACAGTGCTTCTCGGACATCTGGTAAATTTTTCTCAGTTGATTCTACCATTTGTCGTTTGCTATTACTTGAACTTATGTGGACACACATTTTAAGGTGCATATTCATGGGAAGAGTATGGCAGTAAGAGAGTTAATGATGATATGACTATGATGCTGAAGGCATACTCTTAGTCACTATTAGCAACTGATTCCAAATGTTGAGCAGATGAGTGCTCATTTTGATGGATAACCACATATATAGTTGTTCATGTACATAGGAATTTCATTCTGACAGTTGACAGATCGTCAATAATTTAAGGATTTTCTTAATAAAATCATTACCCTATCTTTGTTTCCAAACAACGCATAGGAGCATGCTCTACAGGGTTAACTTATAGTGAAGGTTTCAATCTCTTCATATGAGCCTTCGTGGCATTGATTCTGAAAAGTGATGCAGATGAATGAAAAGCGAAGGTTGAACATAGAAAGCAAAACTCAGTTTAACAACTTTAGTTGGATGCAACTTCTTGAGCCTTCACAAAGAAAAAACAGATGTTTCAAAAGTATGCCCACCTTATAGAAGTTCTCTGTTATAAGCTTATTGGACCTTTTGATTTTTCATAATGCATAGTAGTTGAATACTCCTAAACTGCTGCAGATATATGCCTGTGCTGGTACAGAGGGCACCTTATAGAAATCTAGGTGGCAGATATACAATAATTCATATAATAAGTAAATAGCATTGGTAATTCAGGATTTATGATTTGCGAGATAATGGCTCAAAAGATCTAGGTGCCAGACATACAACGATTCCTATCTTCTTAATTCACAATTTGCTAATATAGTAACTTAGTAGCATTATTAATTTAGTATTTAGAATTTGGCGACATATAAAGCAACAAATTTGCGAATTAAATTCAATAAAGTTTCATAATTCATGAGTTCATGAATCAAGTTCACCAACGATGACAATGGAGCATGTGAAAGAAGCTAGTAAAGAATTTGAGCAGCTTCCCATCTCCAAACTGTGGAGGATTTCATTACTAGTGTCTACTCATTAGCTAAGATGGCTTTAACTGCACCTAAGACGTTTGATGTCATTCGTTTTATGGTAATGGTGACCTCATAATTAGTTCTTTCAATAACTAGATGTAAGGTGTCATGTTGCTTTCACGAAGGCTCATACGGTTGTTGCTTTGTGTGCTTATATCCCATTAATGACAGACAGGATTAGCCAATGACAATGTGAAAATTTCACTGCTGGCGGTGTGGATGCTTTTTTTCATGATATTTGCGTCAAGGAAGTTTACACAGCCTATTAAGGTATAAAAACATGTTCATTTGTCAATGCTACATTTTCCGGTACTCGTGCAGCTAAATTATTTACAAGCATCGACACAACCTTCTCTTAACTATCCGAGCATTTGATTGACTCTTGTTTTCCTTGATGAAGGATGATATAGGTGACAAGTCTGTGTTCATGTTCAACTCCCTCCCAGAGGAAGAAAAGAAAGCCCTAGTTATGAGACTTGAACAATTGAGGGAGAAGCTTGAATAGCAGAATATCTCTAGGAAGGCTTGTAGATGGACGGCCTATTTGCTGCATGTAACCAGTGAGTTTCTACAGTTTGTAGATAAAAACTTGACGTTTTTTGCTCATATACCCAGCATCCCACTGACTGTTGTTGATGTTATTGTTAATACAAGGTATTTACCACAAGGAAACTTTCAGCTTCTTAAAGCCCCTATTGTTTTACCGTATTGTGATCATAAGTAATCTGTCACCAACCATATTGGTGTGCAAAATTCTGGCATTCAAAAGAAAAGGACTCAGTGGCTATATATCAAGCGCCGTTCTACACTAACTCTTCCGTTTCATGCTGATCAATTAGCTTGTAGACCGCTTTCCAAACATGGGCAACAGGCCAAATAGCTTGCAATCTCTGGTGGATGCGCATCACTTCCAACAAGCTAACTAGTTTGACCCGTGGAGAGTTCGACCATAGAAATGCTGTATTTGCATTTAATGTGTCTGGTGACTACTTTGAGTTAGATTCAATCATGAAAAACGGTTTCCATCAAATTCTATATATATATATATATATATATATATATATATATATATATATATATATATATATATATATATATATATATATATATATATATATTAAAAAGTATTCTAAAAACTCGCTTCAAAAGAAGTCTCGCATTTGTTGATACTGCGCTGAAGATGAAAATAATATATATATATATATATGCAAAAGAATTATCAGAAGCGAGTTTTATCACAAGAAGAGTTCCACTATTTAGATTGAGTACAATTATTATATCAGAACTATATTTTCCCTATTACACAATGCTGGAACCGCTATTCTATATCTAGCTAGTACCCATTCTTCTGCTCTCACTCGGTCATAGAACTTGCTTCTTTAACTTCTGCTTGTTCTCGCTCTTAGAACTTCAGTCTTCCTTCCATAAAGGCTAACTTCAGTCTTCCTTCCATAATGGCTAAGACGAGGAACCTTCATCCAGCGGCTGGGACACAAATTCTAGCTTGCAAACTACGTAATCCTGTTCATTGTTATATTTCAAACAAAAATATTACGTCAACAGACTTTGAACAAATAGAAAAAACCAATAATTGCTCTATTCTTTTATTCCTTCTAGTTTCCAATCAGCAATTGACTTGCTTGGGTTTTGCTTCACCAGCCGTGCCAAAAATTTTATGAAACCGTTGTTACAGTATTTTAAGTATCTACCTCATTTTTTGAATACATTCATAGGACAATAACAAAATGTTACTGTTGTTAAATGAACATTTTCTTTTCAGCAGTAACAGTAATGTTTCCGCAGCAGAAAATTAAAGAAACAATCAAATGCCTCCTTCTATACCCATGGTCTACCAGTAGATTCACAAAATCTTGAACATGACTAAGTTATTTTAATTGGCCCCAATCTAGATCGTTCATTCTTTCAGGAAATTTTAGTTTCTTTTTGTTTCAATCTAACGATATGCTGTGAAGAATTCAACATTGATTTTCAAGAAATTTATCATGCGATGTGTAGATTTGAGGATTCCACTATGGGAATCAGAAGATGCAAATATGATCTTTATGGCTACATGCATTTATGGAAATGGCACCAATATATATATATATATATATATATATATATATATATATATATATATATATATATATATATATATATATATATGCACAGAGAAAATATGTGCACACACGCAAACAAATTAAAAATCATGTGCAGCAAGTATGGATGTGCTGTAGTGCTCACCGGCTTGATTGGTAATTTGTGTCTAGTTCAAAAGCCTTTATCAATACAATATTCAGTAACAAACCAGCTACTCCGAGTTCCTCCGGGATGATGGAATTGGAAGACTGTCTTGGCTGCAAATACTTCCTTTCCACCCACGGTCGTCACTGTTTCAGTTTCACCATATCGTCTCTAAGTTCTCTTACTGTGCTTTCTTGTTTCGGTTTTCTTTGTTAGGAAGGTAGACTCTTTGTTCGCTACAGAAATTTCTGTAAGAAAAAATGCCAAAGGAAAGCAATTGTAATGTTAGCGACAAACTCTATATGATTTTATCAACTTACATAAAACTCTCGTTTCCCGATTAAAAGCTTCCAAGTGAGAGATATAGAAGAGCCAGCAGCACCACCCGTATAAGTATGAAAGCGAGAAGCCATATACATCAGCCCCTGGATACGGTCCGTCAGATTTTTTACTCTCTAGGATCAAGGACATCAAACCTGGTGTCTTCGTCAGCCATGGCTAAAACCAATCTCACCTGTTGTCTCTCTAGCCTATACTTGCAAAGAAGATGTGAAATTTTATTTTTTGTTATTTGCTTCCATATATTCGACCGGTATTTCTTTCCGCCACCCAAGCAAATATGATTTGACTTAATGCGTGACAGTTTATATCATGGTCTAATATCATAACCCTATACGCTTCCACATTTCATTAAGACAAATGACAATCAATACAAAGAATCGAAAGAAGGGTAGCAAATACTCAGCAACCAGCAATCGAAAGTCTGTTTCTGTTGCAACAAAAGATTCAAAAGCAAGCTTAATCACATGAAAAGCTCCACTACTTAGGTTGAGTACATTTGTTGTAACTGAAGCAAACTTTCCCTCTTGCATAATGCTGCATGAAGAGTTCCGCTACTTAGGTTGAGTACATTTATTATAACAGAAAAAAACTTCCCCTCTTACATAAATGCTGCAACCACTATTCCCCTTTTATATATGTATGGATAGAATCAACCTTTTCTATCCATACATATCCATCAATAAAAATCTTGTAGATGATATCAATCTTTTTGTCCATATACAAAATCTTACGAAATAAATTACACACTCAGATTTTGTAAGGTATCCAAGACATTCGGAAAACATGGCTTTTTAGCTGGAAAATGAATACATGGGTGGTCTCCGAAGAATTATCCTAAGTATGTTATTGAACATAAAATTCCAAATACCGGAGAAAGTTTGTAAAGAAGCGGCATTTGAATGACACATCAACAAACTGATTTTTCAACACACTTGTCTGGTCACTCATATTAACATGAAAGACAGCGTGTTGTTGATGAAAAAGATATGTGATGTAGGGAATCTACTGATTAGCACCATAACACAACTTTCTAATCATTGATATAGTTTGACAGAACATAATCTTTTGTCACATCAGGCACAATTGCAAAAGAATGTTACATCAGATCCATAGAGTAATCAAACATCTCCTAAAAAACTATAGTGCAAGCTGAATAAGTTGACATTTAAAGTATTACCTGAAGGACTGTTCTTTGTTTGAGTAGCCTCGGAGGGGGACTTGGAAGCGATCTTTCAACCTGCAATGGAGTTTTTGCTCGACAAATCTAATCCCCAAAAGGTGTGATAGTCAGAAGCGGAACCAGAAATTTGTCATGAGAGGGGCTGAATTAAAATTTCTAAATTTTGATAACGACCGAAATGTTATTTTCCAAACTTTTATATAAAACAAGTGAAATTTTTTAAATTTTACATGTATAATTTAAAAAAAAAAAAATTATGTGCGGCCAGGGCCCATACAGCCCCCTTTTGTCTTTGTCCCTATGTGGTAAACTATAACCAATTGTTCACATCCCCAAAAATATTTTGGTCTTTGGAGTGCTATGGAAAAATGAGGTTTATTTTAAATGAGAGAAAAAAAGACTCGTCTGTCGGTACGAGGATCGACCGTTCCCGATGCCTTTACCAGGGTAACCAATGTAAGGGTTATGTTTATCCTTGATGCATTTCGTCTTCGATAAAAACAACTTTTTAATCTAAATGTGGTGTAGTATTTGAGAAAATGTTGAAGATTTAATGTTTCAAATTTTTTATAAAGTTTTGAAGTATCATTTGAGTGTGCAAAACATTTTGATTTGAGAATTTTTTTACAAATATCATTAGGAAATCATTGATGATTGTTTTTGAAGTCGATTTAGTGTTTTCTTCAAAAAATAAGTAGGTTAGAGACCTTGTTCTAATTCAGTTGCTACCATACTAAAGTTTCATCTTATCTTGCATATGTTTTTTTAGAGAGTTATTTGTGATCATTCGTAAAGTTAAGTGAATGAAGATGTATGAATACATTGATCCTACATGATTAGAAGAAAACCATTCATTCCTACCATAATATTTATTTAAAAACATTTCTACCATCACATTCATTTAAATTCCATATTTTATAATTGTCATAAATATTTTTGGTGAAAAGAGAAAAAAAATTAAAAATAGAATGGAGTTGTAGACCATGAAGCATGATTGCAATATTGGGTCAATATTTGAGTTTTGGTCTTGATGAAGTCGACAAATGTTGAAAGAATAATATTTAAAAGAATTAAAAGAAGAAAAGACTTTAATCCGAGAGGAATACAGGAAACTTAAGTTCACACAATAAAATATTCTTAAAAAGAAAGAGAGAGGTATGTTTACATACTTATGTATACATATACGTATTTGAAGCTTGTGAAAAAAAGTATTAACTCAAATGGAGAGTGAAAAGAATATTTTAGAAAAAAGAGAGAAAGATAGATTAAAGAGAAAAGGAGAATCTAAAGAGAGAGAGAATGTTAAATCATAAAAAAAGAATGACAAAGATAGATAATCATATGCATGTATATGTATATAACATGTGTATATGTATATACTTTCATGAGAGTTGAAATAAAAAAATAACTTGAAAATATCCAACTTTAATTTTTCTTTATAGGTCGAAGAGGAACTTAGGCTGGTACAAGACCTTAGGTTAAGTCTCCAAGGCCTCATTAAAGAAGATTTTTTGCTTTCGAAAAACTTTTAAAAACATGATTCCAAATATTTTTATACATGAACATACAACCATAATTGTTTGTTATAAGAGAATATTTTTTTTTTCATCTTTGGGTATGAAAGAAAATCAAGCAACATAATGAAACACTCATTAAGGTTCTTAATTGAATGATTAAGAAAGAAACTAAACGTGAGAATGACATGAAAATACATTTTACATGTACATATTTGTGAATGGCTTTCTTGGGTTGGACAAATACCAACCTCAAAAATCAACATAAGAGTGTTGAAATCTCAACCCAAATACTCATTTTCGTCATGCATTTGCTCATTAATTAAGGAAACTTAACTCATGCATAAGCGTCATCCCAAGTGTAAACAATGAGTAAAGCAATATAACAAACATAGTTTATAAAGTAAATGAAGAAATAGAATTTATTTTGCCGTAATCACAATCTTGGTGCATTCAAGATGTAGCACTCGACTCCGTATACGAAAACATTAGAGCTTTCTCGCATGGCCATGGGGATATGTAAACAATGAGTAAAGCAATATAACAAACATATTTTATAAAATAAATGAAGAAATAGAATTTATTTTGCAGTAATCACACTCTTGGTGCATTCAAGATGTAGCACTTGACTCCGTATACGAAAACATTAGAGCTTTCTCGCATGGCCATGGGGATATGGTAAGAGGAAATTAAAATAAATGAAAAGTGGACTACATGCCTCCAACATCTCTTCATAAATTCTTGAAAAGTTGGAACTTAGGGAAGAAGAGAGACATAAAGAAAGAGAGCTAAGGAGAAAACTCTAAGTCTTTAAGTTAGAAAGCATTAAAGGTTCCTTAAGGCTCATGTCCATAAGAGAAGAGAAGATTGTGGGGGTATTTGTAGAGAAAAGTAAAAACTTAAAATTTGATTTTTTTTTAATTTAATAACATTTTCATGTAAATTTTAATTTTTTTTAATTTTTTTAAATAGGTTTTAACCAAGTGGCATTGGACATTAGCCCTGCAAATACCTCTTTGGGGTGTGGGCAGGACTATTCCTCACCCAAAAGGGCTAAAATGGTGGTTTTTTACCCAAAATAGGGCCTACGCGCGCGACGCATTTGGCAACGCATTGTCACGCGAGGCCACACGAGCGCGTGTGTGTATGGCACGGCACTAGGGCGCGGCCCTGCTGTGCCGATTCTTCAGAGGGGGACGAAATTCCCCCCTTATTGTCTCGTCTGGACGAATAAGGGGCGGATTTTGCCTCCCTAGCCTCCCAAAGGGCCGTTGATAGAATAAAAACATAAAAATTATATTTAAATATATATTTAAAATGGGAAAGAGTGAGTGATTTCGGGCATGTTTCAGATCTACATTGAGTTCAATTGGTCACCGACGCGTTTTAATAAGTGTTTTGGACTCAAAAACACATGGCACGAGAATGAAACATAAAACAAAGGGAAAGTCCACACATTCATGCGCGGCGTTCAATTGCATCAAGTTTGTTGTTTTGATCTCGACTTTGGATTTTGAGTTTAAAATGTTTGATTTGGATCCAAAATTAGATTTTGGTTTTCAATCTTGCCTCTAAAGTAGGGTTTTGAATTCAAATTTTGTGTTTGGGTTCGAACATTGGTTCCCAGATTTATTTTGGATCAAATGGTCATGATTTTGTTTTGGGTCTAGGATTTGGCGTACAACATTAAAATTTAAGTCCGAACTTATTGAAAAGATTTGGGGTGATAACACCAACATTTTTGACGTGTTTTTAAGGTCGTTAAATAAACGATTAAGTAATAAAGACTATTATCGACACATTGAAAGACTATTATCGGAAATTCGACTGCAGACCAAGTACGTTGAAATTTTTCTGAAAACATAAATTCGAATCTATATCCTTCTTATAGATTCTGTTGTTGATTTTTCAAGGACATCGATGAAAATTACAAGTAAAAAATAAACAAATCCAACCACTAAAACGGAATGGTCTGGGTAAGTATTTGATCCCATCTATAAAGATGAAACGAGGGCCCAATTGGATACATACATAGCCGACTTGGCTGGTCAAAATGCAACAACTCTAACACTTGTTACATATATTTTAAATTTCTTGATTTACAAATTTTCCTTTTTTCATTTCCTCATGGAGAATCCAGCTTGGAAACAAGTCGTGGAAAACTGAACAAGAAGAAAGACGTAGGTGTTACAAATTGATTAATCAGTAGCAAAATATTGGTATATATACACCAACATCTAAATAGACGAAGAGTGCGCCTTGATATTAGTTTAATTCAACACACTTTCATATTTAAATGAAATATAAAACCGATTGGGCCACACTGCCCACAATCTTTACATGCACCTAAAAATGTTTGTCCTTCATCTCCACCGGTCACAATATATATATATATATATATAGTATTTTCCTTTTTTTCTTATTTATTTTTTACTTTGCTATTCTGCAGAAGGAATCGAATGTATAGTTTCCCTTTTCTTTAATTGTCTTTCTTCGATAAATATTATTTTCATTTAATGAATCTTTTTTGTAGAATACTTTTGGGAAAAAAAATATTAGTAAATTGATGTCATTTAACGCACATATATATATATATATATATATATATATATATAGATTGATTGAGTTACGCAAACTTGCACCTAAAACTTTAGCCATAGGATGAGTTTCAATTCCGCCCTGTGTGTGTCTGTGGGAGTTATATATATATATATATAAGAATTATAGAAGCGAGATTTATCACAAGAAGAGTTCCACCATTTAGATTGAGATCAGAACTAAACTTTCCCTATTACATAATGCTGGACCCGCTATTCTAGATCTAGCTAGTACCCATTCTTCTGCTTTCACTCGGCCACAGAACTCGCTTCTTTAACTTCTGCTTGGACTCGCTCTTAGAACTTGCGTCGTTTGCATCCACTATGGCTCAGACGAGGAAGCTTCATCCAGCGGCTGGGACACAAATTCTAGCTTGCAGATTACGCGCTCCTGTTCATTGTATAATTTCATGCAACAATATTACGTCAACAACAGAGTTTGAACAAATAGCGAAAACCAATAATTTCTTTTTTCAGCAGTAACAGCATGGTCTACCAGTAGATTCGCAAAATCTTGAACATGACTAATTTATTTTAATTGGCCACAATCTAGATCGTTCATTCTTTCAGGAAATTTTAGTTTTACTTTGTTTAAATCTAACGATATGCTGTGAAGAATTCAACATTGATTTCCAAGAAATTTATCATGCGATGTGAAGATATGAGGATTCCACTATGGGAATCACAGCATGCAAATATGATCTTTATAACTACATGCATCTATGGAAATGACGCCAATATATATATATATATATATATATATATATATATATATATATATATATATATATATATATATA